>CM038145.1:336728397-337130876 GCA_021437245.1 Aegilops speltoides
ACAAGAAGAAGGTTGTGTAGTAGACATCAGCTGAGCATATGGACGCTGCCCAGCAGCAGATTTGGGTCCTGAGCGTGTCAATGCGGATGAATTATCGTCCTGGGATGAGCATCTGAGGCGCATTTCCAAGCCATCCAGACCAACATTGCCGCATTCTACGCCAACCATGGCGGTGGTGGTGGCCATGGCCAACTATAGTATGACCTATCTATTAAATTTGTTTTGAACTGAAATCGAACTAATGTCGAATCAATGTGTCCTAGTTTTTTTATTTTTAGGGAAGAACCCGTTGTAATCAATTACAAGTGAGACACAAATGTAAAAAATATGGATGCTTCCTTTCGAATATCTCTTTACATAGAGCCACCGTGGCCTCTGTATCCATGTGGAGCACATGGTCCATATGGCGAATAGTGATCACCAATAAGGCAAATCTATGGAGTGCACTCTCCATATGACGGATGGTGATCACTGATATGGCAAATCTGCTAAAGTTGCTCTTACTCAAATGTTTAGCTACTGCATCCGTGTGTATATGTCATGATGTATTGTGCTTCAGACTGAATCTGAGTTCCAGGACTGATGGCTGAGTAAGTAAGAGCATCTACAGCTGGACCTCTCAAACCGGCCTCATACGCCCGGGTGGGCCACCCAGTCACTGTTCGGTCACGATCTACAGCTGGACCTCTCAAATGGCTCTCAAACGCCCGAGCTGATCGGCACCCCCCATATCTAGCCCAAATATGGGGTGGATATGGGCACACCCAGGCACGCCTGCCATGTTAGACCTGACAGCCCGAACCCACCCCAAATTGCACCAAATTCACCCCGAACACCAGCCGGATCCATCTGTTATCTCCTATGTTCTTCCTCCTCTGTGCCATACGTCTCGCGCTCCGCCGCTGAGGGAGTCCTAGATTAGGGGGTCCTCGGGTGTCCGGTCTACTCGATATGGGCCGGACTAATGGGCTGTGAAGATAATCAGAAGACTATCCCCCGTGTCCGGGTAGGACTCCTATATGCATGGATGGCAAGATTGGTGTCCAGATGACTATTTCTTTCCCTTGTAAACCGACTCTGTACAACCCTAGGCCCCTCCGGTGTATATATAAATCGGAGGGTTTAGTCCGTAGAGGGGATCAGAATAATCGTAGGCTAGACAGCTAGGGTTTAGCCATTACGATCTCGAGGTAGATCAACTCTTGTAACCCCTGTACTCATCGAATACAATCAAGCAAGACGTAGGGATTTACCTCCTTTAAGAGGGCCCAAACCTGGGTAAACATCATGTCGCCATTGTCCCTTGTTATCATTGATCCTTAGACTCACATCTTGGGCCCCCTACCCGAGATCTGCCGGTTTTGACACCGACATTGGTGCTTTCATTGAGAGCTCCGCTGTGTTGTCAACATAGGAATCGATGGCTCCCCTCGTCATCAATGACGATGCTATTTCAGAGGAGACCTTTCTTCCTAGTCAACTCTTTGTGTTCGGCGGCTTCATGCTACGTGCCAACTCGACCGGTCACCTTGAGCAGGTCGACAGCTATGCCCCTGGTGACCAGATCAGGTTTGGAAGCTTGAATTACATCGCCGATATCCAAGGGGACCTTATCTTCGAGGGGTTCGTGGCCTCGGCCGCCACTCCCCACCCATACGAAGGAGGCCCTTCGGATCCGCTATCAGATCCCATCTAGGGGTTGACGCTCGTATCTGCCTCGTCCCTAGATCCGGGGTGGACCACATCGTCCGAAGACGGCAGAATAAACCCCGCCGGACTCTCTCCTGTCATGGAGCTTCCAGTCGGAAACACAGATGCAACCATACCTTCGGTGAACCCGAAGTCAAATGGGACTCTCCCCGTCGTCGGGAAGCCGGACTCGCCTCTGGACATCAACTCCGAACTAGCGAGGTCTGCGTCCATTGGGCTCGATCAAGTGGTTATCACCGAGCCTGGCTCCGCAGATCCGCAGACTCCTATCCAGCTTTCGCTCTTAAACGAAACAGTGGACTTAATACAATCTCTCACCATCACGAAAGTGTCACCTCCGAACTACACCCAGCTTGGGTTGGGGGCTGAGAGCAGGGAATTTTACGTCCGACCCACCACCCACTTAATAGCCACTGTCGAAGATTTAACCGACATGCTAGACTATGCCTCCAAAGACATCGATGGCATGGACGATGATGTCGACACCGAACCAGGTCAAAACCCGCCCATCACTGGGCGTTGGACGGCCACTTCTACCTATGCCATATACATGGTGGATACACCTGAGAAGAAGGACGACAATGGCACTCAAGATCTAGACAAGGACAAGCCTGTTGATGAACCACCAAAGCACTAGCGTTAGCGGTGCCGCTCACGATCGCGTCGGGCAAGAGAAAGTAATACCGGCACCGGAGATAATGACACACTGGACAATGCCGAAGACCCCGACCACCCCGTCGAACCTGCGTTCGAGCAGGATGAAAGGGAAGAGGGTCAATACAACCCCGAACATGCTGATCACGAGGTTTCGGAAGATAGTAACTACCCTGTATCCGAAGAGGATGTTAGCCTTGGCGACGATGATTTTATCATCCCAGAGGAACCCCTCAACAAGAATGCTTCAAGCGACACCTCATCGCCACCGCACGAAGCCTAAAAAAGAAACAGCAGCAGCTTCAAGCCGAATAGGATACGCTCAACGACAGATGGACCAAGGTCCTAGCTGCCGAAGAATACGACTTCAAGAGGCCAACAAAGAGATACCCCAAACACAGACTGCTACTACAATTCAACGACGAGGCCCTTGAGTCAATACCGTCAAAGTACGGTCATGCTGATCAACCAGACCGACCACCACGTGGACGGGACAAAATGGCTCATCATGCCGAACATCAGCCCGCGCCCCCTCGCCATAGAGGCAAGGAGACAATGGCTCCGGGCTACACATACGACTTACGTCAGGACCTGACCAGTAGAGCCGGCCAGACTAGATCAATCTACGGATCGAGAGGACGTGCCCCAGCACGAGATGTTGGCCATCAGGCCTGGCACAATGAATATTATCAAGTTCGGGATCAGCACCAAATGCAGATGTCATCCGAACTCCGTCACAATGTTGCCCGGTATAGAGGTGCCACACACCCTATGTGCTTTACCGATGAAGTAATGCAGCACCAATTTCCGGAAGGGTTTAAAATCGTGAACATCGAGCAGTACGATGGAACGAGGGATCCTGCCGTATGGTTTGAAGATTTCCTTCACCACATTCATATGGCTCGCGGAGCTGGCCTCCATGCCATTAACAATGACGAAACAGAGGATACAGCAGTAAACACCGGATTCAGTGGTTCCAAACCCAATCAATGGAAGAAGCCGTTCAAAGGCAATAGGGACAATCCATCCAACTTCCACAAAATACTAGAGAGACCTTGCTAGATTCATGGCACCCCTGACAAGCCTGCCAACAACACCAATAGAAATTGCTGGGTTTTCAAACAGGCCGGTAAATTAAATACCGAACATAAGGGGAAAGGACCTCCAAGCGAGGACGATGATGAGCCCCGTCAACCGAACATTGGGGGACAGAAGCAGTTTCCCCCCGAGGTGAAAACGATGAACATGATCTATGTCACCCACATCCCCAAGAGGGAGTGCAAACGCGCATTAAAGGGACATCTACGTCGTAGAGCCTATCGCCCCAAAACTCAACCCATGGTCGTCTTTTCCAGTCACCTTTGATCACAGGGACCACCCAACTAGTATCCGTCATGGAGGTTCGGCGGCCCTGGTACTCGATCCTATCATCGACGGGTACCATCTCAATAGAGTCCTTACGGACAGCTATAGCAGCCTTAACTTGATCTATCAAGATACTGTCCGTAAAATGGGTATTGATCCATCAAGAATTAAGCCTAGTAACACTAACTTTAAAGAAGTGATACCCGGCGTGGAAGCCCGCTTCACGGGCTCCTTAACACTAGAAGTAGTATTCGGCTCTCTGGACAACTTCCAAAGCGAAGAATTGATCTTCGACATTGTCCCTTTTCGTAGTGGTTATCAGGCACTGCTTGGACGAACCGCTTTCACCCGCTTTAATGCAGTCCCGCATTATGCTTATCTGAAGCTCAAAATGCCTGGACCGCGTGCCGTCATCATAGTAAATGGAAATATGGAGTGCTCCCTCCATATCGAGGAGCACACCGCGGCCTTAGCAGCCGAGGTACAGGGCGGGCTCATCAAGCCGAACAGCTTATCGGTCATCAAGTCCCATGACATTGCTAAGCGAGTCCGATCCGCATCATATTCCGATAGCTCGGTGGATCCGAAGCTTAAATAGCAGTTTATGAAGGAAATATTCTGTAGAGCAATAATAAAGTTGTTATTCTATATTTCCTTATTCATGATAAATGTTTATTATTCATGATAGATTTGTATTAACCGGAAACTTGATACATGTGTGAATACATAGACAAAACAATGTGTCCCTAGTATGCCTCTACTTGA
Organism: Aegilops speltoides; assembly: GCA_021437245.1. Taxonomy (NCBI): domain Eukaryota; kingdom Viridiplantae; phylum Streptophyta; class Magnoliopsida; order Poales; family Poaceae; genus Aegilops; species Aegilops speltoides. Next base: position 336,732,892 of record CM038145.1, read on the forward strand.
CTAGCTCGTTAATCAAATATGGTTAAGTTTCCTAGCCATAGACATGTGTTGTCATTTGATTAACGGGATCACATCATTAGGGGAATGATGTGATGGAGTTAGCTTAGCATAATGATCGTTCAGTTTTATTGCTACTGCTTTCTTCATGTCAACTACATATTCCTCCGACTATGAGATTATGCAACTCCCGAACACCGAAGGAATGCCCTTTTCTGCTATCAGACATGACAATGTATCTGGGTGATTATGAAGTTGCACTACAGGTATCTCCGAAGGTGTTTGTTGGGTTGGCATAGATCGAGATTAGGATTTGTTACTCCGAGTATCGGAGGGGTATCTCTAGGCCCTCTCAGTAATGCACATCATAAGAAGCCTTGCAAGCAATGTGACTAATAAGTTAGTTACAGGATGATGCATCACGGAACGAGTAAAGAGACTTGCCGGTAACGAGATTGAACTAGGTATGAAGATACTGACGATCGAATCTCGGGCAAGTAACATATCGATGACATAGGGAATAGCGTATGTTGTCATAGCAGTTCAACCGATAAAGATCTTCATAGAATATGTGGGAGCCAATATGAGCATCCAGGTTCCGCTATTGGTTATTGACCGGAGAGGTGACTCGGTCATGTCTACATAGTTCTCGAACACGTAGGGTCCGCACGCTTAACATTCGATGATGATTTGTATTATATGAGTTATGTGATTTCGTGACCGAATGTCATTAGGAGTCCCGGATGGGATCACGAACATGACGAGGAGTCTCGAAATGGTTGAGAGGTAAAGATTGATATATTGGATGATAGTATTCGGACACCGTAAGCGTTCCGGAGTGTATCGGGTACATATCAGAGTACCGGGGGGGTTACCGGAACCCCCGGGGGAAGATTTGCGTCGTATGGAACATAGGAGGGAGGCACATCGGCCCACAAAGGGGTGGCACGCCCCCCACAAGGAAGGAGACCGAATTGTACTAGGGGAGGGGGCGGCGCCCCTTTTCCTTCTCCTCCTCTCTCTCTCCCCCTTTTCCCATCCGGTAAAAGGAAAGGGGGGCGAATCCTACTAGGAGCCCAAGTAGTATTCCTCCAACTTGGGCGTGCGTAGGGCCGACCTCCTCCCTCTCCCTCCTTTATATACGTGGGGAGGGGCGCCTACAACACACATCAATTGTTCCAAGCTGTGTGCGGCGCCCCCCTCCATAGTTTACGCCTCCGGCCATATTCTCACGTTGCTTAGGCGAAACCCTGCGCGGATCACATCACCATCACCGCCACCACGCCGTCGTGCTGATGGAACTCGTCTACTTCCTCGACACTCTGCTGGATCAAGCGTTCGAGGGACGTCATTGCGCTGAACGTGTGCAGAATTCAGAGGTGTCGTACGTTCGGTACTTGATCGGTCAGAACGAGAAGACGTTCGACTACATCAACCGTGTTAAGCAAATGCTTCCGCTTTCGGTCTACAAGGGTACATGGACACACTCTCCCCCTCTCGTTGCTATGCATCTCCTAGATAGATCCTGCGTGAGCGTAAGAATTTTTTTTAAATTGCATGGTACGTTTCCTAACAGTGGCATCCGAGCCAGGTCTATGCGTAGATGATATGCACGAGTAGAACACAAAGAGTTGTGGGCGGTGATCGTCATACTGCTTACCACCAATGTCTTATTTTGATTCGGCGGTATTGTTGGATGAAGAAGTCCGAACCAATCTTACATGACTGCGTTCATGAGACCAGTTCCACCGACAGACATGCAGGTAGTTTTGCATAAAGGTGGCTGGCGGGCACTGTTGCAAAAGGCAGTGCCTAGGAGGCGCTTAGGCACGCCTAGGCACTAGGCGATGGCCAAACGCCTCGCCTAGGGCATAAATGGTAGTCTAGGCAGTGCATGCAACAAATTGTTTACCCAAGCGAGAAATCATGTCATATTGCACTGAAATGCCAAACATCACATATTCAAATGGTAGTAGATGGTAGCTAACTTATTTATCTGCCCTAAATTAACATCAGTGCACATATAATAACCACAAATATACCCTGATAATAGAATCTATATTACCGCCTAGGCTGCGCCTAGGGCGCTTAAGCACCGCCTAGGCACTAGGCGAAGGCCAACCGCCTCGCTTACGCCTACCACTTTTTCCAACCTTGCTGGCGGGTGTCTGTTTCTCCAACTTTAGTTGAATCGAATTTGACTGCGACCGGTCCTTGGTGAAGGTTAAAACAACAAACTGGATAAATCACTGTTGTGGTTTTGTGCCGTAGGTAAGAACGATTCTTTCTAGAAGCCCATAGCAGCCATGTAAAACTTGCAACAACAAAGTAGAGGACGTCTAACTTGTTTTTGGTGGGCATGTTGTGATGTGATATGTTTAAGACATGATGTGATATACATTGTTGTATGAGATGATCATGTTTTGTAGAAGTTATCGGCAACTGGGAGGAGCCTTATGGTTGTCACTTTATTGCATGAAATGCAAACGCCGTGTAATTGCTTTACTTTATCACTAAGCGGTAGCGATAGTCGTAGAAGCAATAGTTGGCGAGATGACCACGACGCTGTGATGGAGATCAAGGTCTCAAGCCGGTGACGATGGAGATCATGACGTTGCTTTGGAGATGGAGATCAAAAGCACAAGATTATGATGACCATATCATGTCACATATTTTGATTGCATGTGATGTTTATCTTTATGCACCTTATTTTGCTTAGTATGGCAGTAGCATTATAAGATGATCCCTTAACTAAATTTGAAGGTATAAGTGTTCTCCTCGAGTATGCACTGTTGCGAAAGTTCTTCGTGCTGAGACCCCACGTGATGATTGGGTGTGATAAGCTCTACGTTCAAATACAACGGGTGCAAGCCAATTTTTCACATGCGGCATACTCGGGTTAAACTTGACGAGCCTAGCATGTACAGACATGGCCTCGAAACACTAGAGATCGAAAGGTCGAACGTGAATCATATAGTGGATATGATCAACATAGAGATGTTCACCATTGATGACTACTCTATCTCACATAATGATCGGACATGGTTTAGTTGATTTGGATCACGTATCATTTAGATGACTTGAGGGATGTCTATCTAAGTGGGAGTTCTTAAGTAATATGATTAATTGAACTTAGTTTATCATGAACTTAGTCCTGAAAGTTTTTGCATATCTATGTTGTAGATCAATGGCCCGTGCTACAGTTCCCTTAAATTTTAATGCGTTCCTACAGAAATCTAACTTGAAAGATGATGGTAGCAACTACACGGACTGGGTCCGTAACTTGAGGATTATCCTCATCGCTGCAGAGAATAATTATGTCCTTGATGCACCACTGGGTGAAAGGCCTACTACAGGAGTAGAAGCTGACGTTATGAATGTCTAGCAAGCTCGATCTAATTACTACTCGTTAGTTCAGTGTACCATGCTTTACGGCTTAGAATCGGGAGTTCAAAGACATTTTGAACGTCATGGACCATATGAGATGTTCCAGGAGTTGAAGTTAATATTTCAAGCAAATGCCTGAGTTGAGAGATATGAAGTCTCCAACAAGTTCTATAGCTGCACGATGGAGGAGAACAGTTCTGTCGGTGAGCACATACTCAGAATGTCTGGGTATCATAATCACTTGACTCAGCTGGGAGTTAATCTTCCAAATGATTGTGTCATTGACAGAGTTCTTCAATCACTACCACCAAGATACAAAAGCTTCGTGATGAACTATAATATGCAAGGGATGGAAAAGACTATTCCCGAGATCTTCGCAATGCTCAAGGCTGCAGAGGTAGAAATCAAGAAGGAGCATCAAGTATTGATGGTTAACAAGACCACTAGTTTCAAGAAAAAGGGCAAGGGAAGGAAGGGGAACTTCAAGAAGAATGGTGAGCAAGTTGTCACTCCCGGGAAGAAACCCAAAGCTGGACCCAAGCTTGAAACTGAGTGCTTCTACTGCAAAGGGGCTAGTCACTGGAAGCAGAACTGCCCCAAGTATTTTGTGGATAAGAAGGATGGCAAAGTGAACAAAGGTATATTTGATATACATGTTATTGATGTGTACTCGTAGTAGTGCCAGGGTATTTGATACTAGTTCGGTTGCTCATATTTGTAACTCGAAATAGGGACTATGCATTGAACGAAGATTGGCTAAGGATGAGGTGACAATGTGTGTTGAGACTGGTTCCAAGGTCGTTGTGGTCGCTGTCGGCACACTACCTCTACATCTACCTTCGGGGTTAGTTTTAGACCTGAATAATTGTTATTTGGTGCCAGCGTTGAGCATGAACATTATATCTGGATCTTGTTTAGTGCGAGACTATTATTCATTTAAATCAAGAATAATGGTTGTTCTATTTATGTGAGTAATATATTTTATGGTCATGCACCCTGGAAGAGTGGTCTATTTCTGTTGAATCTTGAGCGTGGTGATACACATATTCATAATATTGATGCCAAAAGATGCAAAGTTGATAATGATAGTGCAACATATTTGTGGCACTGCCGTTTAGGTCATATCAGTGTAAAGCGCATGAAGAAACTCCATGCAGATGGACTTTTGGAATCACTTGATTATAAATCATTTGATACTTGCGAACCGTGCCTCATGGGCAAGATGACTAAAACACCGTTCTCCGGAACAATTGAACGAGCTAATGACTTATAGGAAATAATACATACCGATGTATGTGGTCCAATGAGTGTTGAGGCTCGTGGTGGGTATCATTATTTTCTGACCTTCACAGATGATTTGAGCAGATATGGGTATATCTACTTAATGAAACACAAGTCTAAAACATTTGAAAAGTTCAAAGAATTTCAGAGTGAAGTGGAGAATCATCGTAACAAGAAAATAAAGTTTCTACGATCTGATCGTGGAGGTGAATATTTGAGTTACGAGTTTGGCCTTCATTTAAAACAATGTGGAATAGTTTCACAACTCACACCACCTGGAACACCACAGCGTAATGGTGTGTCCGAACGTCGCAATACTTTATTCGATATGGTGTGACCTATGATGTCTCTTACCGATTTACCACTATCGTTTTGGGGTTATGCATTAGAGACAACTGCATTCACGTTAAATAGGGCACCGTTAAAATCCGTTGAGACGACACCGTATGAACTATGTTTGGCAATAAACCTAAGCTGTTGTTTCTTAAAGTTTGCGGATGTGATGCTTATGTCAAAAGGCTTCAGCCTGATAAGCTCGAACTCAAATCGGAGAAGTGCGTCTTCATAGGATACCCTAAGGAAACAATTGGGTACACCTTCTACCACATATCCGAAGACAGGATCTTTGTTGCCAAGAATGGAACCTTTCTAGAGAAGGAGTTTCTCTCGAAATAAGTGAGTGGGAGGAAAGTGGAACTTGATGAGGTAATTGTAACTTCTCTCAATTTGGAAAGTAGTTCATCCAAGAAATCCGTTCTCGTGATGCCTACACCAACTGGAGAGGAAGCTAATGATAATGATCATGAAACTTTAGATCAAGTTGCTACAGAACCTCGTAGGTCAACCAGAGCACGGTCCGCACTAGAGTGGTACGATAATCCTGTTCTGGAAGTCATGTTACTTGACCATGATGAACCTACGAACTATGAAGAAGCTATGATGAGCCCAGATTCTGATAAATGGCTTGAGGCCATGAAATCTGAGATAGGATCCATGTATGAGAACAAAGTGTGGACTATGGTGGATTTGCTCGATGATCGGCGACCCATAGAGAATAAATGGATCTTCAAGAAGAAGGTGACGCTGATGGTAAGGTTACTGTCTATAAAGCTCAACTTATCGCAAAAGGTTTTCGACAAGTTCAAGGAGTTGACTATGATGAGACTTTCTCACCCGTAGTGATGCTTAAGTCTGTTCGAATCATGTTAGCAATTGCCACATTTAATGATTATGAAATCTAGCAAATGGACGTCAAAAACTGCATTCCTTAATGGATTTCTTAAAGAAGAGTTGTATATGACGCAGCCAGAAGGTTTTGTCGATCCTAAAGGTGCTGACAAAGTGTGCAAGCTCCATCGATCCATTTATGGACTGGTGTAAGCATCTCGGAGTTGGAACATACGCTTTGATGAGGTGATCAAAGCATGTAGTTTTATATAGACTTTTGGAGAAGCCTATATTTACAAGAAAGTGAGTGGGAGCTCTATAGCATTTCTAATATTATATGTGGATGACATATTGTTGATTAGAAATGATATAGAATTTCTGGATAGCATAAAAGGATACTTGAATAAAAGTTTTTCAATGAAAGACCTCGGTGAAGCTGCTTATATATTGGGCATCAAGATCTATAGAGATAGATCAAGACGCTTGATAGGACAAACCACATACCTTGATAAAGTTTTGAAGAAGTTCAAAATGGATCAGTTAAAGAAAGGGTTCTTGCCTGTGTTACAAGGTCTGAAGTTGAGTCAGACTCAATACCTGACATTTGCAGAAGATAGAGAGAAAATGAAAGTCATTCCCTATGCCTCAGCCATTGGTTCTATCATGTATGCTATGCTGTGTACCAGGCCTGATGTGTGCCTTGCTATAAGTTTAGCAAGGAGGTACCAAAGTAATCCAGGAGTGGTTCACTAGACAGCGGTCAAGAACATCCTGAAGTACCTGAAAAGGACTAAAGATATGTTTCTCGTTTATGACAAAGAGCTCGTCGTAAATGGCTACGTCGATGCTAGCTTTGACACTGATCCGGATGACTCTAAGTCACAAATGGGATATGTATTTCTATTGAATGGTGGAACTGTCAGTTGATGCAGTTCCAAGTAGAGCATCGTGGCGGGATCTACGTGTGAACCGGAGTACATAGCTGCTTCGAAAGCAGCAAATGAAGGAGTTCATATCCGATCTAGGTGTAATACCTAGTGCATTGGGCCTAATGAAAATCTTTTGTGACAATACTGGAGCAATTGCCTTGGCGAAGGAATCCGGATTTCACAAAAAGACCGAATACATCAAGAGACGCATCAACTCCATCCGCGATCTAGTCGAGGAGGGAAACATATAGATTTGCAAAATACATACGGATCTGAATGTTGCAGACCCGTTGACTAAGCCTCTTCCACGAGCAAAACATGATCAACACTAAGACTCCATGGGTGTTAGAATCATTACAATGTAATCTAGATTATTGACTCTAGTGCAAGTGGGAGACTGAAGGAAATATGCCCTAGAGGCAATAACAAAGTTGTTATTTTATATTTCCTTATTCATGACAAATGTTTATTATTACTACTAGAATTGTATTAACCGGAAACATGATACATGTGTGAATACATAGACAAAACACCATGTCCCTTGTATGCCTCTACAAAAACAAGTGTCGGAACAACAACGACGAAACAGAGGATACGGCAGTAAAAGCCGGATTCAGTGGTTCCAAACTCGGTCAACGGAAGAAGCTGTTCAAAGGCAATAGGGACGGTCCATCCAATTTCGACAAAATACTAGAGAGACCTTGCTAGATTCATGGCATCCCTGACAAGCCTGCCAACCACATCAATAGAAATTGCTGGGTTTCCAAACAGGCCGGTAAATTAAATACCGAACATAAGGGGAAAGGACCTCCAAGCAAGGACGATGATAAGCCCCATCAGCCGAACACTGGGGGACAGAAGCAGTCCCCCGAGGTGAAAACGGTGAACATGACCTATGTCACCCACATCCCCAAGAGGGAGCGCAAGCGCGCATTAAGGGACATCTACACCGTAGAGCCCGTCGCCCCAAAATTCAACCCATGGTCGACTTGTTCGGTCACCTTTCATCGCAGGGACCACCCAACTAGTATCTGTCATGGAGGTTTGGCAGCTGAGGGAGTCCTGGACTAGGGGGTGTCTGGACAGCCGGACTATCATTATCCGCCAGACTCCAAGACTACGAAGATACAAGATTGAAGACTCCGTCCCGTGTCCGGATGGGACTTTCCTTGGCGTGCAAGGCAAGCTTGGCGATACGGATATGTAGATCTCCTACCATTGTAACCGACTCTGTGTAACCCTAGCCCTCTCTGGTGTCTATATAAACCAGAGGGCTTTAGTTCGTAGGACAACATACATTACAACAATCATACCATAGGCTAGCTTCTAGGGTTTAGCCTCCTTGATCTCGTGGTAGATCCACTCTTGTACTACCCATATCATCAATATTAATCAAGCAGGACGTAGGGTTTTACCTCCATCGAGAGGGCCCGAATCTGGGTAAAAACATCGTGTCCCTCGTCTCCTGTTACCATCCGCCTAGACGCACAGTCCGGGACCCCCTACCCGAGATCCGCTGGTTTTGACACCGACATTGGTGCTTTCATTGAGAGTTCCTCTGTGTCGTCACCGATAGGCTTGATGGCATCTTCAACCAACAACGTTGCCCAGGGTGAGACCTTTCTCCCCGGACAGATCTTCGTATTCGGCGGCTTCGCACTGTGGGCTAATTCACTTGGCCATCTGGAGCAGATCGAAAGCTACGCCCGCCGTCAGTCGATTCGAAGCCCTAAACTTCACGGCCGATGTCGCGGAGACTTGATCTTCGACGGACTCGAGCCACGCCAAGCGCGCCTTTGTTGCGATGGGCATGATCTAGCTCTGCCGCGAGCAAATTGCCTTGGTGGCGCTGACACGAATCCGTTCCGCCATTAGTCCGGAGCCGATCGCCAGATCGAGGGCGGTGGATAGACGCCACACAGGGGCTTCAACATCCACGACGATGGAGCCGAACACTAATCTTGTCCCTGCAAAACTTCGTGATTACGAGGCGCCGGACTCCTTGCCGGACTCGAACCTCCGCGCCCTACCAATCGATTGGATTAGGCGCGGTTATGGAATTCACCGCGCGGACATCTTCCAATACTCGCCTTTCGGCGATATCCTGAATTCACTAAAGCGTCTCTCGTTATCAGGAGAGCCCTGTCCGGACTATGGCCAGGATGGTTGGGGTACGGACGACGATGAAATTCAGAGCCCACCCACCACCCACTTTGTAGCCACTATCGACGATCTAACCGACATGCTAGACTACGACTCGGCGACATCGACGTTATGGACGGCGATGCCGAGACGAACAGAACCAGCGCCACAGGCATGGAAGACCACCTCGTCATATGACATATATATGGTGGACACCCCAAAAGACGGGACGGCGAAGAAGCAGCGGAGGCGACTCTTTAAAGAAGCAGCCCAAACACCGGCGTCGTGGCGCCGCTCTAAATCCCGCCACAAAGAAGAATGGAGATTCCGCACAGGAGATAATAATACTCCGAGAGTGTCAAGACAATCCCCTCCAAGAGGACTCAGCGCAGGAGGATGCGAAGCAAGCCCTCACGAGAGGGCGGCGGATTTAAGAGGTCGAGGATCATAACTATATGCCTCCCTCCGAAGACGGAAGTAAGCCTCAACGATGATGAATTAAATGCTGCACGAGGATCCGTCGAACAAGAGCGCTTCAAGCGCAGGCTTATCGCCACAAAAAGCCTAAAGAAAAGCAGCAACAGCTTCAAGCTGATCAGACTCTTGGCGATGGACCGAGGTCCTCGCGTCAAGAGTATAAACTCGAACGCCTCCAAAAGTTACCCAAGACACAAGCTGCTCCCCGATTAGAGGAGGAAGCATACATACCTCCATCACCAGTGCACGATATGGCTGACCGACCACCCCGTGGTCGTGACAGAGAGGCATCCAGGCCCCCAGCCAAGACCGTACCCCGGCATTGCTCCAAAAGTACGAAGCCAAGAGGGAACACGCCGGACTTGCGAGACATATTGGAGGACAAAGCAACGCAATCCAGATCCATCTACGGATCACGTGGGCGCCCCACGACCCATGACGAATATCGTCGCGCCGGATACAATAACCCCGGCCGGGCCGAACCCAGCAGACAGCGCTCTCTCGATCTGCGTCGCGATATTGCTCAATACAAAGGTGCCGCACACCCGCTATGCTTCACTGACGAAGTAATGGATCATCAGATCCTCGAAGGGTTTAAACCCGTAAACATCGAATCTTACGATTGCACAACAGACCCCGCGGTTTGGATCGAAGACTATCTTCTCCACATCCATATGGCCCGCGGCGACGATCTCCATGCCATCAAGTATCTCCCACTCAAGCTTAAAGGACCATCTCGACATTGGCTAAACAGCTTGCCCGCAGAGTCAATTGGGTGCTGGGAAGACCTGAAAGCCGCATTCCTCGACAACTTCCAGGGCACGTATGTGCGACCACCAGACGCCGATGACCTAAGCCACATTATTCAGCGGCCAGACGAATTGGCAGACAATTCTGGACACGGTTCTTGACAAAGAAAAACCAAATCGTCGATTGTCCGGATGCAGAGGCCCTTGCAGCCTTCAAACATAACATCCGGGGCGAATGGCTAGCCCGGCACAGGGCAGGAAAAGCCGAAATCCATGGCAGCCCTCACATTGTTAATGACCCGCTTTTGCTGGAGAGGACAGCTGGCTAGCCCGCAGCAACAATCTCCGTAAAAATTCGGCAGTCCGGATACTAAGGACAACAACGGCGAGTCACGTCGAAACAAAACAAACGCCGCGATTAACGGCGGCGATAAGGAGGATACTGGCGGTCAACGCCGGATTCCGAGGCTCTAAACCCGTCGTGGAAGAAGCCATTCAAAAGAACCACTCCGGGTCCGTCAATCGGGACCGAATACTCGACCGCTTATGCGGATACATGGCACCTCCGAAAAGCCAGCTAACCACACTAATAGAGATTGCTGGGTGTTCAAGCAGGCGGCAAGTTAATTGCGAAAACAATGACAAGGGCTAAACAATGACGACGAGGAAAGAGACCCGACCGCCGAACAATAGAGGATGAAGGGTTTTCCCCACAAGTGCGGATGGTGAATATGATATCGCGACCCACATACCCAAGAGGGAGAGGAAGCGCGCACTAAGGGGCGTCTATGCGATGGAGCGATCGCCCAAGTTCAATCCATGGTCCTCTTGTCCGATCACTTTCAATCAAGAGACCATCCAACCAGCATACGCCATGGCGGATTCGCCGCATTGGTTTTAGACCCAATCGTCGATGGATTTCACCTCACGAGAGTCGATGGACGGCGGCAAGAGCTCTGAACCTGCTTTATAAGGATACGGTCGCAAAATGGGCATAGACCCATCAAGGATTAAACCTACAAAGACAACCTTTAAAGGTGTCATACCAGAGTGGAAGCCAAGCTATGCGAGCTCGATCACACCGAAGTGGTCTTCGGATCCCGGATAATTTCCGAGCAAAGAGTTAATCTTGACATAGTCCCGTTCGCGGCGGCTATCACGCTCTGCTTTCGGACGAACGCGTTTGCAAAATTCAGCGGTGCCGCATTATGCATACCTAAATCTCAAGATGCCAGGACCTCGTGGAGTCATCACGGTCAATGGGAATACGGAGCGCTACCTCGAGCGGAGGAACATGCAGCGGCTCTCGCGGAAGTCTGAGTAGCCTCTTAAGGCAATTCTCGATCCGGCCGTTAAACAGGCGGATACAGCAAAACATGCCCGAAGCAATACCAACCAAGACCACTGGCGCAATCGAGCATGCATAGCAATGCGGCCCCAACCCTCGCCCCGCGCTGATCGCAATAATAACACTCCGCGTACATCATTACGCTTTGGAGATACCATGGGCGCAGGGGGGCACGATCGATAGCGGACCCAGTGCGGTTCGACCACACCGGGGCTCGCAAGTGTGCCACCCCTTTTTATATTTTATATTTTTATTTTTCTTTTTTATGTACACAGGACTCTGTTAACGGAAGCCTGTCCGGCAAGCCGAACCTGCCGAACTCACGATGCTGTGATCGGGGACTAAAGAAGGCTGCGACGAACACTCAGGTGGTCTCAATTACGAGCATTAAATTCGATTATATACACCAAGTCCGTAGCTCACCCCTGAAGGGGGACATGTTTACCTAGTCCAAATCCCTTGCTTACCGCACTATTTGTATCAGTCCGCACTCATAGCAGATTTCCTTTAATAAATAATGCAGCACTTTTCGACTGCAATTACATCACCTTTTTATTTATATGTTCATTACATGACATCTTGCACCCGTATATTTTGGTACGGCCGAATACACCAGGGGCTCCTGTTCCCCAAATCATGGTGTGATAAAGTCCGAACGCTTTCACAAGTGCGGCACCCCGAACTTATAGCATTATATGAATCGGCTCCGAATCATGTCTTGGGTCAATAGTTGGGTTTGCCCGGCTCCCATGTTTTGGTGCCTTACGTTCCGTTCATCGGCTAAGGTGGCCTTGGGAGAACCACTGCGATTGCGCCTCGGTTGAGCAGGCGGCGCCTCGATGGAAAGCTAAAACCGGCGGCATGATAACGCGAGAGCGGTCGCTGTTCGAGAGGTTTTCGGGTCATAAAGACTCACGCCGCCGAGTGAAGTTCGGACAATGTCCGACAAAGGCGTGGATAGCGCCCCGGATTCGGTCTTCCGAATACCAGGGGCTTCGCCGATATTTAAAATTATAGAATTCTATGGCTAAGTGAGAGTGTTCAAGCATTATAAGTCCGGTTGCCTTGTTCGTTGTGTTGAGAGCCTCCCTAGATGGACCCAAAAATGGGAACAAGAGTGCTCAAGTTTATCGAACACCCCGGCACTTTCGTGGCTTGGGGCTGAAGCCAACGACTTGCCATCTCTCGATTTTATAAGCGGCCGCCTGAAGGTAATATTTTAAATTAAACAAGCGTTGTAAACGCGCACATGAACAAAGTTTCAGCGCGCAGGATAATACATAACGAGTTTACTCAAAGATTACATTTCGGGGGCACTCATCCGCAATATCGCGGGCTCCTTCAGGACAGATTTATAATACATTTTGGGCGTGCGATACTTATTGCCCGGTGGCAGTGGGTCCGTGAGAAGCTTCTCCGCATCCAACCTGCCCCATTGCACCTTTGTGCGGCCGAGGGCCCGGCGAGCGCCTTCAATATAGGCGGAGCGCTTGATGACATCCACCGAGGGCATGCATCCACCAGCCGCCGACGAGGCCAAAGTAGCTCCGGGCATGGCTGTCCGAGCCCTACCGGATTATAAGGCCCTTCATGGCCTCTTCAGCTACCTTGTGGAGTTCGACCAGCTGCTTCATTTGGTCGCTTAAGGGCCTGGTGTCCGCCTCGAGATCTTGAGACCGAAGACTTTTTCCGTCGAGCTCCCTCCTCGCCACGATAGAATGCGGCGGCATCGGACGACTACGTGGCAGATCTGCAAACGCCTACGAGAGCTCCGAATGCGGGTAAGTGTCGGTATTTTACATTAACATGCTTGCTTTGCATGAAAAATGCCTTACCGCCGCTATTTTCTTTATATCTTCAACCTCTGAAGGGCCTTATGGGCCTCGGCCTTGGCGGACTTGGCACTTTCGAGGCGAGGCAAGCTCGGACTCTCGAGTCTTGAGTCACGCCCAAACTCTCATGCTTTTCCATGAGAGCACGGAGCTCTTGCCGAACTTCGGACACCCGTGCCTCCTGCTTTCTCGCTCTGCCCGTTCGCGGCCGCCTTGTGTTCGTCGCGGACACAAAGCATCCTTCGTGGCTGCCACCTCGTTAGTGGCCCCTGCAATACACATATTATCCTTGTTAATTTTATTGCAACCAAAATCCTTTTACATAAGGTACCTATTCAAAGTGGTGTTACTCACCTTCTTTGTCCTCGAGCTGCTTTCAAGATGGCGATCTCTCGCTTCGGACTGCTCGAGATCTTGCTTCAACACATCGACCTCCGCCGTTAATGCGGCGAGGCCAGCAGCGCAGCCTGCAAACCCATATTGACATATTTTTAGCAACCTGCGCATATCTTGTTAGATCCTCGGTCCGGCTTTTCTTTCCGAACACCGAACCGAGCATCGAAACTCTTGTCTATGCGGTATTACATTACATAATTTTAACTTCTTACCTCAAAGCCTGTTAAAAGGCTGTTGCAGGCTTCGGTCAGCCCGCTTTTGGCGAGCTGAACCTTTTGAATCACCGCACTCATGATAGTGCGGTGTTCTTCCTCGATGGAAGCGCCTTTAAGCGCCTCCAACAAGTTATCCGGCGCCTCTGGTTGGGCGGAGGCCGCCGGTGTCACGGTCTTGCCCTTCTTTCGAAGGGGCCGCTTGCCGGACTCTGGAACCACTGCGGGTTCGATGTAGAGTCGGCGCAAAGTCGGAGGCTGCGACGGCGCCTCGGAGCCTCCTCTGATGGGTCCTCTCTGGGATCCCACCTCGGCGTCCTCGTCGGCGCGTGGGGTAGAGGCAGTCGGAAGTGAATTCACATCCGACAAGGCCAACGACCCGCTCGATGAGTCGGGGAGATCGTCATTGGCCGGACTACGGACAGAACACGGCGTTAGAAGGACACTACACGACATAAAATATATTGCATATCAAGGATCCGGATACTTACGATCTCGCCGGACGCCTGGCCCTTGGAGGCCACTCATCCTCGCCAACGCTGGTGTTGGCGAAACTGTCCGGGGGGATAGTTCTACCCCTTTTGGACCCTTCGGCCTCCCCTATTGGGGAAGCCTTCCTCTTCTTCTCTCCCCCCTCCGGGAGAGAGTACTCCTCCTCCTCCTCGTCTTCGGGGGAGGAGTCCGTGTCGTTGTCAGACGCCTGATTGCGGGAACTCTTTCGAGTCCCCGCGGCCACCTTCTTGGCCTTCTTCTCCGGCACCACGTGCGGTGCCGGAACCAGCAGCCCTGCTAAACGGGCGTCCACTGGGTCTTCTGGCATGGGAGCCGGGCTGATAAGCTGCCTGGCCTTCTCCATCCATTCCTGTCAAAGGAAAGGAAGGGATGAAACCCTCTTATAATCAATTCGATTACTACAAAGTGTCCCGTAATGGGGTTGAATCACTTACCTCGTTAGTTGGATGCTGCGAGATGAATCCGCGATCTTCCGTCGCGGATACGGGGGCTTCGGCGCCCATAAATAGCACCCTCCAGGCGCCTTCATATGTCGTATCGAAGAGCCCGCTCAGCGCCGGGTGCTGTTCCGGATTGAACTCCCACAGATTGAATGCCCGTTATTGGCATGGGAGAATCCGGCGGATGAGCATGACTTGGACCACGTCGACGAGCCTGAGCTTATTGCTCACCAGCTTCGGATGCGGCTCGAGTCCGATCACCTCGCCGGATCGCCCCAGCAAGCCCTTCTCTTTCCAGGAGGTGAGCTGCATGGGGACGCCAGATCTAAACTCGGGGGCCGCCGCCCATGTGGGCTTGCGCGGCTCGATGATGTAGAACCACCCCGATTGCCACCACTTGACAGAGTCCACAAAGGCCCCTTCGAGCCAAAGGACGTTGGGTAATTTACCCAACATGGCGCCTCCGCATTCCTCTTGCGTGCCCTTCACAACCTTCGGCTTGACGTTGAAGGTCTTGAGCCACAGGCCGAAGTGGGGCCGGATGTAGAGGAAGGCCTCGCACATGACGATGAACACCGAGATGTTGAGGATGAAGTTCGGCGCCAGATCGTGGAAATCCAGGCCGTAATAGAACATGAGCCCCGAGCGAATGGATGGGCGGAAGCCCAGATCCAGCGGAGGAAGTGGGGAAGGAAGGCGACCCTCTCGTGAGGCCGGGGGTGGGGATGAGCTGCCCCTCGTCGGGCAGCCGATCTGCGATATCGCCGGAGAGGTATCCGCGCTGCGCGCAGCTTGGTGATGTGCTCCTCCTTAACGGTGGAGGCCAACCACTTGCCTCCCCCTCCGGACATATTCGGAGAAGGTTGAGGCAAGATGCGCGAGCTTGGGCGTTGGAGCTTGAGTGCGCGGAGATGTATAAGCAAAGGAGGAAGAAGGCGTAGGTGAGAGGGTAAATCCGTATCCCTTATATATAGGCGGACGAAACTGTGCGTCCCCCACCAGCCTGGAAAAACTCGCTTATCTCCCTAGCGCCACCATCAATGGCGCGGTTGGGTTACCCATGTCCGTATTGATGAGAATCCCGGAATAAGGGGAACACGCTGCTTCGACAAGACGTGCCAAGGAAACCGCTTCGCTAAACGTGCTGAGGTGGTATAGTAAAAAATGATTCAAACAGTGGCTTGGTAGCGGTGTGATGTCACGCCGCA
Source organism: Aegilops speltoides (assembly GCA_021437245.1). Classification (NCBI taxonomy): domain Eukaryota; kingdom Viridiplantae; phylum Streptophyta; class Magnoliopsida; order Poales; family Poaceae; genus Aegilops; species Aegilops speltoides. Next base: position 336,748,970 of record CM038145.1, read on the forward strand.
TAATTCGTTAGCAGATTGAACTAAGTGTACATTTTATTCTCTCTACGGTGGAATGTGGAATTTATTTTGCGAGCGGACACTATCCTGGTGTTCATGATCTTCTGGATTATTCAAGGGAGGAACCCGCCTTGCAATGCCGAACATTATCTGCGCCCGGACTTATCGTCATTGAAGCCTGGTTCAGGGCTCTTGAGGAGTCTGGACTAGGGGTGTCGGACAGCCGGACTATCATTATCCGCCGGACTCCAAGACTACGAAGATACAAGATTGAAGACTCCGTCCCGTGTCCGGATGGGACTTTCCTTGGCGTGGAAGGCAAGCTTGGCGATACGGATATGTAGATCTCCTACCATTGTAACCGACTCTGTGTAACCCTAGCCCTCTCCGGTGTCTATATAAAGCGGAGGGCATTAGTCCGTAGGACAACATACATTACAACAATCATACCATAGGCTAGCTTCTTGGGTTTAGCCTCCTTGATCTTGTGGTAGATCCACTCTTGTACTACCCATATCATCAATATTAATCAAGCAGGACATAGGGTTTTACCTCCATCGAGAGGGCCCGAACCTGGGTAAAAACATCGTGTCCCTCGTCTCCTGTTACCATCCGCCTAGATGCACACTCCGGGACCCCCTACCCGAGATCCGCCGGTTTTGACACCGACAGCAGCCCTGGTACTCGATCCTATCATCAACGGGTACAATCTCACCAGAGTCCTTATAGATGGCGGTAGCAGCTTCAACTTGATTTATCAAGATACTATCTGTAAAATGGGTATCGACCCGTCAAGAATTAAGCCTAGTAACACTACCTTTAAAGGAGTGATACCCGGCGTGGAGGCCCGCTGCACGGGCTCCTTAACACTGGAAGTAGCATTCGGCTCTCCGGACAACTTCCGAAGCGAAGAATTGATCTTCGACATCGTCCCTATTCGTAGTGGTTATCATGCACTGCTAGGACGAACCGCTTTCGCTCGCTTTAATGCAGTCCTGCATTATGCTTATTTCAAGCTCAAAATGCCTGGACCACATGGCGTCATCATACTAAATGGAAATATGGAGCGCTCCCTCTGTATCGAGGTACAGGGCGGGCTCATCAAGCCAGATAGCTTATCAGTCCTCAAGACCCATGACATTGCTAAGCGAGTCCGATCCGCATCAAAGTCTGCTAGCTCGGTGGATCCGGAGCTTGAATAGCAGTTTATGAAGGAAATATGCCCTAGAGGCAATAATAAAGTTGTTATTTTATATTTGCTTATTCATGATAAATGTTTATTATTCATGCTAAAATTGTATTAACCAGAAACTTGATACATGTGTGAATACATAGACAAAACACCATGTCCCTAGTATGCCTCTACTTGACTAGATCATTAATCAAAGATGGTTAAGTTTCGTAGCTGTAGACATGTGTTGTCATTTGATGAACGGGATCACATCATTAGGAGAATGATCTGATGGAAAAAACCCATCCTTTAGCTTAGCATAATGATCGTTCAGTTTTATTGCTACTTCTTTCTTCATGTCAAATACATATTCCTCCGACTATGATATTATGCAACTCCCGGACATCGGAGGAATGCCTTTTGTGCTATTAAACGTCACAACGTAACTGGGTGATTATAAAGATGCTCTACAGGTATCTCCGAAGGTGTTTGTTGGGTTGGCATAGATCGAGATTAGGATTTATCACTCCGAGTATCAGAGAGGTATCTCTGGGCCCGCTCGGTAATGCACATCATAAGAAGCCTTGCAAGCAATGTGACTAATGAGTTAGTTATGGGATGATGCATTACGAAACAAGTAAAGAGACTTGCCTGTAATGAGATTGAACTAGGTATGAAGATATCGACGATTGAATCTCGGGCAAGTAACATATCGATGACAAAGGGAATAACATATGTTGTCTTAGCGGTTCGACCGATAAAGATCTTCGTAGAATATGTGGGAGCCAATATGAGCATCTAGGTTCCGCTATTGGTTATTGACCAGAGAGGTGTCTCGGTCATGTCTACATAGTTCTCGAACCCATAGGGTCCGCACGCTTAACGTTCGATCACGATTTGTATTATATGAGCTATGTGATTTGGTGACCGAATTTTGTTTGGAGTCTCGTATGAGATCATAGACATGATGAGGAGTCTGAAAATGGTTGAGGGGTAAAGATTGATATATTGGATGATAGTATTCGGACACTGGAAGTGTTCTAGAGTGTATTATTGGGTACATATCGGAGTACCGGGGGGTTACCGGAACCCCCCGGGGGAAGATGTGGGCCATATGGGCCATAGGAGGGAGGCACAGCAGCCCACAAAGGGGTGGCGCGCCCCCCGTCGGTGTCAAAACCGGCGGATCTCGGGTAGGGGGTCCCGAACTGTGCGTCTAAGGCTAATGGTAACAGGAGGCGGGGGACACGATGATTACCCAGGTTCGGGCCCTCTCGATGGAGGTAATACCCTACTTCCTGCTTGATTGATCTTGATGATATGAGTATTACAAGAGTTGATCTGGACGAGATCGTAGAGGCTAAACCCTAGAAGCTAGCCTATGATTATGATCGTTCTTGTCTTACGGACTAAACCCTTCGGTTTATATAGACACCAGAGGGGGGCTAGGGTTACACAGAGTTGGTTACAGAGAAGGAGATCTACATATCCGGATTGCCAAGCTTGCCTTTCATGCAAAGGATAGTCCTACCCGGACACGGGAGGAAGTCTTTAATCTTGTATCTTCACAGTCCAACAGTCCGGCTAAAGTATATAGTCCGGCTGTCCGAGGACCCCCTAATCTAGGACTCCCTCAGTAGCCCCTGAACCAGGCTTCAATGACGATGAGTCCGGCGCGCAGATTGTCTTCGGCATTGCAAGGCGCGTTCCTTCTCCGAATACTCCATAGAAGATTTTGAACACAAGGATCGTGTCTGGCTCTGCAAAATAATTTCCACATACCACCATGGAGAGCTCAATATTTTACCAACCTAATCTGCTGACAACTTTTCATAGCATGACATCACGCCACGGCCCGGTCATTATTCGAACCGTTTTTCTCAACCAGCTACTGCACATATTGCGAGGTTGTTTCCTTGGCACATCTTGTTGAAGTAGAGATTGTGTCTCCTTATCACGGGGTTCTCATCAATACGGGTGTGGGTAACCCAACCGTGCCATCAATCGCGGCGCTTGGGGAATAAGCGATTTTACGGGCAAGTGGGGAGGCGCACAGTTTCTACCGCCTTTCTAAAGGGATAAGGATTCCTCTTTTTCACCTACGCCTTCTTCTTCCTTCGCTCATCCATTCTCGCACGCTCGAGCTCCAGCGCCCAAGTTCTCACCCTCTCTGTAAAGCCATTCCAAACATGTCCGGAGCGGGAGGCAAGTGGATGGCCTCCTCTGTTACGGAGGAAGACATCACGAAGCTCCGGGAGGATGGATAGTTGGCCGCTGACATCGCGCACCGGCACCCGGACGCAGGGCAGATCGTCCCTACTCCGGAACCCGACGAGAGGGTTGTGTTTCTTACCCACCTCGTCCATGGACTGGGATTTCCTCTCCACCCATTTGTCCGCGGGCTCATGTTTTACTATGGGCTAGATTTCCATGATCTGGCCCCCAATTCCATCCTCAACATCTCGGCGTTTATCGTCGTGTGCGAGGCCTTCCTCCGCATCAAGCCCCACTTCGGCCTGTGGCTGAAGATCTTCAACGTGAAGCCGAAGATAGTGGTCGGCCAACAAGCGGAGTGCGGAGGTGCCATGGTGGGCAAGATGCCCAATGTCACCTGGCCCGAAGGCTCCTATGTGGAGACCGTGAAGGGGTGGCAATCGGGGTGGTTCTTTATCACCGAGCCGCGCGACTCCAACTGGTCGGCGGCCCCCGAATTTCGATCTGGCATCCCCATGCGGCTTACCTCCTGGAAAAGGAAGGGTTTAGCCTGGGGTGAGCCAGCGGAGCTGACCGGACTCCAGAACTGTGTCAAAAATATGATAAGCAAGAAAATCAAGCTTGTCAACGTGGTCCAGGTCATGCTCTTCCGCCGGATCCTTCCTTGTCAAAGACGGGCATTCAATATGTGGGAGTTCGACCCGGCCGAACACCAGACGCTGCGAGAGCTCTTCGACACGATGCACAAAGACATCTGGAAGGTGCTGTTCAAGGCTGCCGAGGTGCCTCCTCCCATTACCGAGGATTGCAAACTCAGCGCAAAGCGCCGCGCCAATCCGATAAGCTATCTGTATTTCACAAGATGTGCCTTTCCCAATATGTTTGTGGGAGGAATCTAAGCCTCCACATCGATTTAACAGGACTGGGTAGCGATAGCGGAGCGGATCGACTGTCCAGGTCCACTACCTAAAGATCCAACAACAGCTCTCTTAACGGAGATGCTGTTTCTGGCGCCCTACGAGGTGCCGGAGAAGAAGGCCAAGAAGAAGGCCACGGGGACCATGAAAAGTCTCCGGCGCAAGGTTGTGTCGGACTCATCGTCCGAAGACACAGAGGCGCGCTCCTCCAATGAAAATGAGGAGGAGGAAGAGGAAAGTCCTCGGGGGGGGGGGGACAAGAAAAGGAAGGCCGCCCCGTCTGGGGAGGCCGAAGGGTCCAAAAAGGGGAAAACCCTCCCTCCGGACCACTCCACAATAGCCGCCTACAGCGACGAGGAGTGGCTGCCCAGGGACAAGCCTTTGGCGAAGTCGTAAGTATCCGGATACCATAATACTTCCGGCATGTTTTGCTTTATTGCTTCTTATCATGTTAAATATGATCGTGCAGTCTGTCCAAAGCCTGCGTCGACTTATCCTCCTCGGAGGGGTCTCTGAGCGCGTCGGCGATGAACAGCGATTTGCTCCCGACGGCCACCACCCCCCGGCCTGCGGACGACACCGAGGTGTTGTTTCAGAGGATACCGGGCCAGGGGGACAGTTCTGGAGGCGCCCCAAGGCGAAATCCCCGACGCCGGGCACATGGGGGAAGACCCCCATGGATTCTGATGAGGGGGGCCGCAGAAAGTTTGGCCCCCAGCCAGATACTGCGCCAGAACCTCCAGTGGTTCCGGATTCAGGCAGGCAGCCCCTCGCTAAGGGGGGTGAGCCGTCTGTGCTGATGTCCTCTGTCCATCCAGAGGCATCGGACCACTTGCTGGAAGCGCTTCAAGGCGCTTCCATTGATGAAGAACACCGTACTCTTATGAGTACGGTGATCGCGAAGGTTCGGTCCACCAAGAGCGGATTGACCGAAGCCTGCGCCAGCCTCCTAACAGGCTTTGAGGTACGTAATTAAATTACGAGAGAATATCCCAGCATAGACAGTAGCCCCTGATGCTTTGTTTGGTGTTCGGAAAGAAAAGTCGAACAGAGGATCAAATAACATCCACAAGAGTCTAACCATATTGTGTCTATGTGAATAAGCAGGCATCGCTGCTAGCGCTGCCTCCCGTACTGTGGAGGTCTCCGAACTGAAGCGGGACCTGGGGTGGACTGAGGAAGAGCTCGGCCTCATTAAGAGGCAGCCCGAGGAGAACAAAGGTAAGTGATACCCCGTCTGTATGTCATATAAAGGAAAAATTGTTGATGCTAATAGAAGCATCATGAATTTAATAGGGGCCACGACCGAAGTGGTGGCCCTTAAGAAGGCGTTGTCCAAGGCCGAAGACAAGGCGGCCAAGGAGCGCACGAGTGCGAGAAACAAGAGGCTCGGGTTGATGAGGTCCAGCAAGAGCTCCAGGACTTCGTCAAAAAAATTGAGTCCTTGGAGCGTGACTCCAAGACGCAAGAGTCCGAGCTTGTGAAGGCCTGCCAGAGTGCACAGGATGCCAAAGCTGAAGCACAAAAGGCCCTCCAAGAGGTTCAAGCAGCCAAGAAGGTTGCGGCAGGTAAGACATTCAATATGCAAAGCAAGCATGTGAAGGAGAATTTCTTTTTTACTTACCTGAATTTGGAGCTCTCTAGTAGCATTCGCAGATTTGCCGCGCAACATTTCTAATGCCGCAGAGTTCTACCAAGCTGAGGTAGGGAGCTCGACGGAGAAGTTGTTCTGGTCCTAATATATTGGGGCCGAACACCTGATGCCCTTGAAAGACCAGTTGAAGCAACTGGTCGAACTTCACAAGGCGGCCGAACTGGCCATGAAGGATCTCATAGTCTGGATGTGGCCTGGCGAGCCCCTGCCCAGCAGCTACTTCGGCCTCGTAAAGCGGGTTGTGAATGCCTGCCCGCGGCTTGAAGTCATAAAGTGGTCAGTCTGTATTGAAGGTGCGCGCAGGGCCTTGGCCCGTGTGAAAGTGCACTGGGCGAAGATGGACGCCGAGAAGCTGGTAACGGAGGGGCCGCCGAAGGGCAAGGAGCATCGCCACCCCAAACAGTATTATGACAATGTCCTGAAGGGTGCCCGCCTTGTGGCGGAGGAATGTGCTAAGGATGTAATATTTGAATGAATGTACTCATGTCATCCTGTGGTATGAAAACGAGTTCATGTGCGCTATATAACGCTTGTTGATTTAAAATATTACCTTCTATGCGGCCATTTATAAAGTCTGAGAGTTGGCCAGTCGTCGGCTTCTGCCCCCATGTAACTAGTACTGGGGTGTTCGGGGTAAATCTAAACACTCTTTATCCCAATTTTTTGGTCCTTTAAGGAGGTGTTTAGCGCAGCGAACAAGGCAATCGGACTATACAACTTTATCACTCTCACTTAGCCATAGAAGTCTATAATTTTAAATTTTGGCGAAGCCCCTAGTATTCGGAAGGCCGAATGGGCGCTATACACGCCTAAATCGGACAAGGCCGATTCCTTGCCTAAAGCGGAAAAAAATCTTTAAGGATTTGAGACCTCTCGAACAGCGACCAACTCTCGCCTTATCATGACAGTCAGTTTTCGGCTTTCTCTACTGAGGTGCTCGTCCGGAAGAACCGGGACACAATCGCAGTAGTTCTCCCTATGCTACCTTAGCCGATATATCGGAACGTAAGGTACCAAAACATAGGAGCCGGGCAAACCCAACTATTGACCCAAGACATGATTTGGAGCTGATGCATATAATGCTATAAGTTCGGGGTGTCGCACTGTCGGAAGTGTTCGGACTTTTCTTGTCGTGTTATGGGGTACACTGAAGCCCCTGGCGAGCCGGACGTACTAAAATGTATGGGTGTAATTTATAATAAATAAGCAATAAAGGAAAAGGATAAAGAAATGTAATAGTAATCTGATGCTATACATTATTTTCCATGGTTATTTAAATAATACGTCAAAGCGTATGTATACAAGTAGTGCGATAAGCAAAATAGGACTATTTGACATGTCCTGGCCAAGGGTAAGCTTCATGTGGGTATGTAAAACAGGTATAACAATCATTATCAGAGACCACCTGGGGATTCCCTTATACGCCAAAGTTTCTTGTCTCCTTGGTGTTTCCATCCCGTTATGTGTCCGATAGTCGGACTATCGGGAGGGACTCCCGAAAATAGGGACCTGAAAGGAAAAGGTGTGAAGATATACGGATCCTGGGGCGGTTGAGCCGCATTTTGGACCGTGTCATAGCCGTGCCTCCGCCTATGCCCATTGTATTGTGAGTGCGTAATTATGTACGCGCGGCACAAATTTTGCCGCTTGACTGGGACTAGGACGGAGGCCGAATTGCTAGGCGAGCTCTGGACGTGCCGGACGATCCTGTTGCAGGGTACTCCGGACTCGCTTGACAGTGTCCGGATTCTTTATCGCCTAATTGGCGATCTGCCTAAGAAGGTTGCTTTGTACTTCTGTTGCGAGCTCCGCAGTGTGCTCCTCCATACGGAGCGAGCGCTCTGTGTTTCCATTTACTTTTATGACCCCACGAGGTCCCGGCATTTTGAGCTTGAGGTATGCATAATGTGGTACCGCATTGAATCTGGCAAATGCGGTTCGTCCGAGCAGTGCATGATAGCTACTGCAGAAGGGGACGATATCGAAGATTAACTCCTCGCTTCGGAAGTTGTTCGGAGATCCAAAGACTACTTCTAGTGTGATTGAGCCCGTGCAACAGGCCTCTACACCTGGTATGACACCTTTAAAGGTGGTTTTTGTGGGATTGATCCTTGAGGGCTTGATGCCCATTTTGTGCATTGTATCCTGATAGAGCATGTTCAGGCTGCTGCCACCGTCCATGAGGACTCGTGTGAGATGGAATCCATCAATGATGGGGTCGAGGACCAATGCGGCTGAACCGCCGTGACAGATACTGGTAGGATGGTCCCTGCGATCGAAAGTGATTGGACAAGAAGACCATGGGTTGCACTTTGGGGCGACTGGCTCCATTGCATAGACGTCCCTTAGTGCACGCTTCTGTTCCCGTTTGGGAATATGGGCTGCGTATATCATATTCACCATTTTCACCTGGGGAGGAAATTTCTTCTGTCCTCCTGTGTTCGGCGGCCGGGGCTCCTCATCGTCATTGCTATGCAGCCCCTTTTCCTTGTTTTCGGCATTCAACTTGCCGGCCTGTTTGAACACGCAGCATTCTCTATTGGTGTGGTTGGCTGGTTTATCGGGGGTGCCGTGAATTTGACACGACCAATCGAGTATGCGGTCCAGACTGGACGGGCCCAGATTGTTTCTTTTAAATGGCTTTTTCCGATGTCCGAATTTAGAGCCACCGAATCCGGCATTGACTGTCGTGTTTTCGGTATTGTCGCTATTGTTGGGACGCTTGTGTCTGTTGCGTCATGGTTTGCCGTTGCTATCTCTGGCATCTGAAGTGCCAGGATTTCTTGAAGCGCTGTTGCTATGAGCCAGCCAGCTGTCCTTGCCTGCACAAAAGTGGGTCATGAGTGTCGTGAGGGCTTCCATGGACTTCGGCTTTTCTTGGCCGAGGTGTCGGGCGAGCCACTCATTGCGGAGGTTATGCTTAAAGGCCGCTAGGGCTTCGGCATCCAGACAGTCGATGATTTGGTTCTTTTTAGTTAGGAACCGACTCCAGAATTTCCTGGCTGACTCTCCGGGCTGTTGGGTTATGTGACTTTAAGTCATCAGCATCCGGTGGTCGCACATAAGTGCCCTGGAAGTTGTCAAGGAATGCGTCTTCTAGGTTCTCCCAACTGCCAATGGAGTTTGTCGGCAAGCTGTTCAGCCAATGCCAAGCCGGTCCTTTGAGCTTAAGAGGGAGGTACTTGATGGCATGTAGATCATCACCGCGGGCCATGTGAATGTGGAGAAGGAAATCTTCAATCCATACTGCGGGGTCTGTTGTACCATCATATTCAATGTTCAAGGGTTTAAACCCTTCTGGGAATTCATGATCCATTACTTCATCAGTGAAGCATAGGGGGTGTGCGGCGCCTCTATGTCGGGCTACATCACGACGCAGTTCAAATGAGTCTGGTCTGCTGTATTCGGCCCGGACGGATTTGTTTTTAGTATATCCGGCGTGACGGTCATCATCACACGTTGGGGCGCGCCCCCGTGATCCGTAGATCAATCTTGACTATCCTGCTTTGTTTTCCAATACGTCTCGCAGGTCCTGCGTGTAGCCCCGGGCCTTAGTGTTTTTTTTAGGTTGGCAGCGGGGTGCGGGCTGGACTTCGGGCTGGTACGCCAATTTGTCTCGGCCACGGGGTGGCCGGTCAGCCATATCATGCGCTGGTAGTGTACGCTTTAATGCCTCCTCCTCGAGTTGAGGTAGCAACCTGCGCTTGGGGTAACTTTTGGTAGGGCGCTCGAGTCCGTATTCGTCGGCAGCTAGGACCTCGGTCCATCTGTCCGTTAGCAGATCTTGATCAGCTTGAAGCTGCTGCTGCTTTTTCTTCAGGCTTTTTGCAGTGGCTATAAGCCGGCGCTTGAAGCGTTCCTGCTCGAGGGGATCCTCATGTACAATGAATTCTTCATCGCCAAGGCTCACTTCATCTTCAAAGAGGGGCATGTAATTACCATCCTCTGATGCTCCTTCCATTGCCTGTTCCTTAGGGCTAGCTTGCCCGTCCTCCCGTTCGGCCTGCTCAAATCCTAGCTAGGCGGGGTAGTTTTCGTCTTCGGCACCGTCTGGATTGCTCATGCCGGTATCACTTTTTTTTGCTCTGGCGGGGCTTAGAGCGGCGCCTATGACGCCAGTGCTTAGATTGCTTCTCAGGGGGATTATCCTCCGTTGCCTCATCGCCATCGTCTTCTTTGGGTGTGTCCACCATATATATATATCATATGATGAGGTGGCTGTCCAGCGCCCTGTGGGCGGTAGTTCCTCTTCTTCTCCTGCATCATCGTCCATACCGTCGATGTCTTCGAAGTTGAAGTCAAACACGTCGGTTAAGTCATCGACAGTGGCTATTAAGTGGGTGGTGGGTGGGGAATGAATTTCTTCATCGTCCGCTTCCTACTCCAGCCGGACATAGTTCGGCCAAGACTCTCCTGACAAGGAGAGAGACCTCAATGAATTGAGCATGTCGCCCAAGGGCGGGTGCTGAAAGATATCCACGGAGGTAAACTCCATGATCGGCGCCCAATCAGATTTGATAGGCACGGCTGCACGCGGTTCAGAGCCTGTAGCCGGAGACGAGTCCGAGGGTCCGATGACACCGGCCTCATAGGAGGTGATGTCAGTGTTCGGCTCTATCGCCGCTGAGGGTGTGGCCTTCTTGGCGGGGTCCATCCACCCGTCCTCGGATGGCACGATTTGCTCCGGATTGAAGGCCGGGGCAGCCGCAGGTGTGATCTCCCGAACACTGTCCGATGGCAGATCTAGGTCATGATCGTCGTGAATGTTCGGCGCACCTGACATGGGCTCGAATCCGTCGAAGATCAAGTCTCCGCGGATGTCAGCCGTGTAGTTTAAGCTTCCAAACCTGACCGGATGGCCAGGGGCGTAGCTATCGATCTGCTCCTGATGGCCAAGCGAGTTGGCGCGCAGTACGAAGCCGCTGAATACAAAGATCTGTTCGGAGAGGAAAACCTCACCCTGGACCGCATCGTTGAAGATGATTGAAGGAGCCATCAAGCCTTATCGTGACGACACAGTGGAACTCTCAATGAAAGCATCAATGTCATTGTCAAACCGGCGGATCTCGGGTAGGGGGTCCCGAACTGTGCGTCTAAGGCTAATGGTAACAATAGGCGGGGGACACGATGTTTACCCAGGTTCGGGCCCTCTCGATGGAGGTAATACCCTACTTCTTGCTTGATTGATCTTGATGATATGAGTATTACAAGAGTTGATCTACCACGAGATCGTAGAGGCTCAACCCTAGAAGCTAGCCTATGATTATGATTGTTCTTGTCTTACGGACTAAACCCTCCGGTTTATATAGACGCCGGAGGGGTCTAGGGTTACACAGAGTCGGTTACAGAGAAGGAGATCTACATATCCGGATTGCCAAGCTTGCCTTCCACGCAAAGGAGAGTCCCACCCAAACACGAGACGAAGTCTTTAATCTTGTATCTTCACAGTCCAACAGTCCGGCTAAAGTATATAGTCCGGCTTTCTGAGGAACCCCTAATCCAGGACTCCCTCACACCCCACAGGGAAGGAGGCCGGATTGGACTAGGGGAGGGGGCGGTGCCCCCCTTTCCTTCTCCTCCTCTCTCTCTTTCCCCCCTTTTCCCCTCCGGTAAAAGGAAAGGGGGGGCGAATCCTACTAGGAGCCCAAGTAGGATTCCTCCTACTTGGGCATGCCTAGGGATGACCTCCTCCCACTCCCTCCTTTATATAGGTGGGGAGGGGGCGCCTACAACACACATCCATTGTTCCAAGCCATGTGCGGCGGCCCCATCCATAGTTTACGCCCCTAGTCATATTCTCGCGGTGCTTAGGCGAAGCCCAGCGTGGATCACATCACCATCACCATCACCACGTCGTCGTGCTGACGGAACTCGTCTACTTCCTCGACACTCTGTTGGATCAAGAGTTTGAGGGACGTCATCGCGCTAAACGTGTGCAGAACTCAGAGGTGCCATACGTTCGGTACTTGATCGGTGGGAACAAGAAGACGTTCGACTACATCAACCGCGTTAAGCAAACGCTTCCGCTTTCGGTCTATGAGGGTACATGGACACGCTCTCCCCCTCTCGTTGCTATGCATCTCCTAGATAGATCTTGCGTGAGCATAGGGATTTTTTTGAAATTGCATGCTACGTTACCCAACAGTTTAGCCTCCGCCGACAGCCCCATAAGGTTGCGGCATACGTACCACGCGTTACATAACTACGCAGTTAAAATACCTTGGGCAATGCCGGAGGCACACTGCAGAAAAGGTCCATAGTACGGCTTGACCCTATTCGGACCTTAAATGTTTTTTCCCACTTCAGGTTCGTTAAAAAACCTACCCAAGCTACGGTCATACGGGGGCTCCTCTCTAGGTCCCTCTTTTTTGTAGACGACCATCAACTCCCCCTCTCAAAGGATTCCCTACCAAGGAGAAACGATGCAAACGTGCGGCAAGGCACCATTGGGATCTTCAAACCACTACTTTTAGGCCATGTGTAAACCTTTCCCTTGTGTAAAATTTTGGCATGTAACATGGCCTGGATATTCATGGCATTATCTGTAACAACACGTCTCGATGTATTAATCAGGGTATAAAGGAAGCAGTTGACCACCACTTTTGTGTGGCACTCATTCATTTTATATTAGCATATGTATTCCCTCCCTACATCAGACTACCACACGTGCTTTAGTTCGGCCATAACACCGGGGGTTGTATTCGACCCTGCACATTTTAAGTCCTAACATCTATAGGGAACTATTCGGCGTTCCGCATATTGCATTATATGCATCGGCTCCGAATCATGTCTTTGGTCCATAGTTGGGTTGCCCGGCTCCTGTGATTACCACCTTATGTTCCGCTTGTTTAGCTAAGGTAGTAAAGGGAGAACTACTCCAATTGTATTTCTGGTTCGTCCGGTCAAGTACCTCAGAAGAGAAAGCTGAAAACTGACTATCATGATAAGCGAGAGCTGGTCGGCGATCCGGCGACCTAGTATTATACTACAAATCATTAGCGATTCACCCTGTGTTATACGAGGGGCTGGTCTTCGTCCAGCTGCATGGATAAGGCACCACAGTCTGGATAGCTGATGACCCACAAGTATAGGGGATCTATCGTAGTCCTTTCGATAAGTAAGAGTGTCGAACCCAACGAGGAGCAGAAGGAAATGATAAGCGGTTTTCAGCAAGGTATTCTCTGCAAATCTTGAAATAAGTGGTAATGAGATAGTTTTGTGATAGGATAAATTGTAACGAGTAACAAGTAACAAAAGTAAATAAGGTGCAGCAAGGTGGCCCAATCCTTTTTGTAGCAAAGGACAAGCCTGGACAAACTCTTATAATAGGAAAAGCGCTCCCGAGGACACATGGGAATATCGTCAAGCTAGTTTTCATCACGCTCATATGATTCGCGTTCGGTACTTTGATAATTTGATATGTGGGTGGACCGGTGTGTGGGTACTGCCCTTACTTGGACAAGCATCCCACTTATGATTAACCTGTATTGCAAGCATCCGCAACTACAACAAAAGTATTAAGGTAAACCTAACCATAGCATGAAACATATGGATCCAAATCAGCCCCTTACGAAGCAACGCATAAACTAGGGCTTAAGCTTCTGTCACTCTACCAACCCATCATCTACTTATTACTTCCCAATGCCTTCCTCTAGGCCCAAATAATGAAGAAGTGTTATGTAGTCGATGTTCACATAACACCACTAGAGGTTAGACAACATACATCTCATCAAAATATCGAACGAATACCAAATTCACATGACTACTAATAGCAAGACTTCTCCCTTGTCCTCAGGAACAAACGTAATTACTCACAAAGTATATTCATATTCATAATCAGAGGGATAATAATGTGCATATAGGATCTGAACATATGATCTTCCACCAAATAAACCAACTAGCATCAACTACAAGGAGTAATCAACACTACTAGCAACCTACTAGCACCAATCCTGGACTTGGAGACAAGAATTGGATACAAGAGATGAACTAGGGTTTGGAGATGAGATGGTGCTGGTGATGATGTTCATGGAGATTACCCTCTCCTGATGAGAGGAGCGTTGGTGATGACGATGGTGATGATTTCCCCCTCCCAGAGGGAAGTGTCCCCGGCAGAACAGCTCTCCGGAGCCCTAGATTGGTTCCGCCAAGGTTCCGCCTCGTGGCGGCGAAGTCTCATCCCGAAAGGTTCTCTTCTATTTTTTTCTCATCGAAAGACTTCATATGGAGAAGATGGGCGTCGGAGAGCCACCAGGGGGCCCACGAGGTAGGGGGGCGCGCCCCCCACCCTCGTGAGCAGGGTGTGGGCCCCCTGGCCTTCATCTTTGGCGACGATTTTTCTTTATTTATTCTAAGGTATTCCGTGGAGTTTCAGGACTTTTGGAGTTGTGCAGAATAGTCATTCAATATTTTTTCCTTTTCCAGCCCAGAATTCCAGCTGCCGGCATTCTCCCTCTTCTTGTAAACCTTGTAAAATAAGAGAGAATAGCCATAAGTATTGTGACATAACGTGAAATAACAGCCCATAATGCAATAAATATCGACATAAAAGCATGATGCAAAATGGACGTATCAACTCCCCTAAGCTTAGACCTCGCTTGTCCCCAAGCGAAAAGCCAATAACAATAAATATGTCCTCATGTTTAGAGGTAGAGGTGTCGATAAAAATAAAATGCGGACATGAAGGCATCATGATTACTTCATAACAGCAACATATATAAATTTTGTCATATGATTACTTATGTTCTAGTGATGATCTTTTCACAAAGCCAAAATATGAATCAGAAACTTTATTGGGCACTGTTTGACACGAGAAAAACATCTAAGGACTCCGGGGAGAAGGAAAGAAGGGAGTGTGTTTCTCTCATACGCCGGGAAAGGAGAAATGAGCATGCGGGCGTGCCAGTGCACCGTAGTACACAAAAAAAATAAGGTACGGGAAACATGTATTTCATTAATCTCGTTGGAGAAATAAAATTACAAGATCCCATAATAAAAAGGTGCGCTCCATGGCCTACTAGGGCGGCCGGGCTGACTATGGCGATTGTGTGATCTCCTGGTTCCCGGGGCCTCGGAAGACTCCCGGTTAATTACTCCCGCGGGTTGCTCCGCGAGATACCTCCGATTGAGCTGTGTGGTCGTCTTCGTCGTCTTCGCTTCGCGTTCTCCATGCATGATGATGGTGATGTGTGTGTGGGCGGCGGCAGAGCCCGTGTCCTCGTTGGTACACGCGCCGCGTGTAGCGTAGCCTTTGCGGTGGCCACGCTTGCCCTCGCCGTCGCGCCTCGTCTATCTTGGCGGCGTTGGAGGAGTTGTTGTTGGGGTAGCATGGATCATGCTCGGCTCGGACTTCTCGACCACCAGTAGCTTCTCGGGGTGTACAAGGGTCTACGCCCTGCGGGAGTAATTGTCGATGGAGACCGGCGTCGATGTATGACCGTCGCGTTACTTTCGCGCCAAAGATGGTTGAGTGGTCGACACCTCATCCCGACCAAACGCCGAGTCCACGGCGGTCGGTGTCGTCAAAGCGTCGTCTCACGAAGTTCGTGAGGAGCAGTGTTGCGAAAGGGCGCGGGCATCGCCTACGGTGTGGCACCATCTTCTAAGGAGAGGCCATGGACCGCCACGTGGTCGACATCGGCTTCTTCCTGCCGGATGGCGACAGCAAACTAAATGTCTTCGTCTCCTCTAATTGCTCGGCGTGAGCGATAGTGAAGATGTTGCAGACGTGGGAGAGCTTGGTCACGAGTCATCTCGCGTGAAGGCTCCAATGGCTTTTCCGGTGGGCGAAAGGTTGACAAAGCGTGCCACCTGCCATCAAATGACTACGTGCATGGCACATGCGTGCAATGGCCACCTCGTGGTGCAAGCAACGCGTTCAGAGCGCAACACATAGAAAGATGATTTCACGGCAAGAAGCGGACTAGAAACTTAGCGACAAGGCTAGACCATCTCGGTGATGGCCAGCGGCGATCGATCTTCATCGTGCACTGGTCTTTGGGCCTTATACGTGCACCTGTACGTAGTGTACTCCGCCTCAGATGTTCAGCTGCTCCCCAGGTACACCATAGGCGGCCATACCCAGCGATGGTACTCGGGAGGATGGCACAATCCAGTCCCGCCGAGGTGTGGGAGAGGCGCTGCGCCGGCATCAAAGTTAGGCCTCGTCATCCTCGACCAAGACACAGGGCAGCATAGTATGGTGTGCTCCACGGCTTCGTCCGTCAGGGCACGAGCTCGATGTAGGGGGCAAAGGGTGTGTGATGATGGCGATCTCCGTGGCGTCCACCTCCATGGCAGCAGCTTAGCGACGTCGGCGGTGGGCGGCGTCTCGGCGAGCTCTGTGTCAACACCCTCACCGCACCGCCATGACGAGGTAGATGTGAGTGGTGATGGTGATTTGTGTGCCATTGGCCTCGATTGCTGGCTTGGTGAGAACGAGCCCCGGCGACGCGTCGTCTTCGTCGAGGAGGTGGTGAGTAGGGGCGGCATCCGCGGCGTCGCCCCCCGAGGCATCGAACTTGGTGGTGTCAGCGTCCATAGCGTGGGCTTGGTGAAGACGAGCTCCGGCGGCGCGTCGTCTTCGTCGAGCGGTGGTGAGTAGGGGCGACATCCGCGGCATCGCCCCCCGGGGCATCGAACTTGGTGGTGTCAGCGTCTGTAGCGTGGGCTTGGTGAAGACGAGCTCCGGCGGCGCGTCGTCTTCGTCGAGCGGTGGTGAGTCGGGTCGGCCTCCATGGCGTCGACCTCCGGGGCATTGACCTAGGTGGCGTCAGCGTCCATAGCGTGGGCTTGGTGAAGACGAGCTCCGGCGGCGCGTCGTCTTCGTCGAGCAGTGGTGAGTGGGGTCGGCCTCCATGGCGTCGACCTCCGGGGCATCGACCTAGGTGGCGTCAGCGTCCATAGCGTGGGTTTGGTGAAGATGAGCTCCGGCGACGCGTTGTCCTCATCGAGTGGTGATGAGTGGGGGTGGCCACCGTGGCGTCGACCTCCGTGACACCGACCTCGGTGGCGTCAGCGTCCATAGCGCGGGCCTGATGAAGACGAGCTCCAGCGACGCGTCGTCCTTGTCGAGCGGTGATGAGTGGGGTGGCCACCGTGGCGTCGACCTCCGGGGCATCGACCTAGGTGGCGTCAGCGTCCATAGCGTGGGTTTGGTGAAGATGAGCTCCGTCGACGCGTTGTCCTCATCGAGTGGTGATGAGTGGGGGTGGCCACCGTGGCGTCGACCTCCGTGACACCGACCTCGGTGGCGTCAGCGTCCATAGCGCGGGCCTGATGAAGACGAGCTCCAGCGACGTGTCATCCTTGTCGAGCGGTGATGAGTGGGGTGGCCACCGTGGCGTCGACCTCTGGGGCATCGACCTGGCGACCTCGACGGTGGGCGGCGTCATGGCGTGCTCCGTGTCGTCATCTTGGTCGAACCGTCGTGACGAGGTGGACAGCAGGTGGTGATGGCGACCTCCTCGTCGTTCTTTGCGACGCTGGCTTGGTAAAGACCATCCCCGGTAACGTTGACTTCATCTTCCGGTCCGACGGCTCCATCTCCGGCGGCGGTCCAATCATGCGAACGTTGCCTTCGGCAACGCTCCCGACTTGTGTGCGTGCGTGCTATATGCCAAGAAAGAAGTAGGAAAGAGATTTGTTAGATCAAAGTTTTACCCTTCGGGAACACGAGTTTGGCCTCCATGGTGGTTCGCCTCCTCCTCCTCGCCTTGCTCCCGGGATGCAGCCGCCTGAAACTCTGCCAGAGGTGATCTACTCCGCCTCCTCATAGGTGTGTCGTGTTCGCTCGAGCCTCGACGCAAACGGCGTGCGCGCTGCCACCGGCGCGTCGTCGCCTCCTGGGTGTGCACGTCCTCGTCTTCTAGACGCTCGTGGCTGGATCCTCTCGACATGTGTATCTCCCCGACGCTGCCGCAGCGGGCGCGTCTTCTATGTGTCCCCGACGTGTGTATCTCATGCGTTGCCTCTCCTATGTGTGAGCCTCCTGGTCATCCTATAGATGAAAACCTATAGCCATATAGTACATTAAAAGAAGTTAGTCAGCGGGGCATGCGTTGCTGCCCGTTCTTTATCTCGCCGGGCGCCTGCTCACGGTGGGCACATCCAGCATCAGATCGTTGGCAACGTGCTCCCGTTGCCGCGTCGCTGCGGACGCATTCTTCTTCCCTGCGAGCGGCTCGCGACCGCGGTTGCGAGTCTCCCCGTCTTTGTCGACCCGTCACAAAGCTCGGGACATAGCCCGCGCCACCACCGGCATGGCACGCGTCCGCCCGATCTCCTCCGGGCTGCACCACGGGCGTGTCTCCTCCAGCGTCGCTTCGCCGCGCGCGTGCCTTCACCTCCTAGGTGTGTCCCTTCCCCCTTCTTGAATGCATGCTTCATTATCCGGTTGACAAGCTTTGCAATCTATAGTCTGCATGGTGAAGAAGATAAAAAGAACGATAAAGGAATTAAGTAATATGCATGGTTCCTGCATGGATTCGGCCTTGATGGAAGCCTTGACGTTGCTGCCACCAAGCGCCTCATCGACGCCATGGAGATGGCATCGGGGCTTCTTTTCTGGACGCCGGCTCGTCGGCGCCCGTCGCCGGGGCATAGCGAGCGTCATCCGCAACTGCCTTGGTCAAGAGCACCATGTGCTAGGGCCTCTTCTATAGGCTCCTCCTGGTATCTCCTTCCTTCCGATGCGAACTCCTCGACGCAGCCGCATGGGCGCGTCTCTGGCCGGCTGGCCTCCCCCGTCGCTTTGTTCCCCGTCTCCTGGGATCTGATGCATGGGTATATATAGGCAGTGGAGATAGGCCGCCGAGTGACGCGTCGCGAACGGCTGCTCCCGATTTCGCTGGAGGAGATATGGATGCGTGGCGATGGAACGTCCGATCTTTTAGCTTTGGCTCATCCAATCCTTTCTATGTCGTGGCGATGCTTATCTCTTCGGCGTTTCATGTGCATGTACAAATCTGCAGACAAAAAAACAATTACCTGACACGCACCTGGTTCACGTGGCTGCTGGTAGGCCTGTTCCTCTCCAAACGTCGGTTAGCCAGGCACATGGGTATTCGGGTACTCGCATATGCATACGTGGCCGGCCGGTGTACCCATATTTGATGTATCGTATATGCACCGGGTCCTGGGACCACATACAACCCGGCCAGGTCACACGCATACGCACTGGCTCTACCGAGTCGTGATCATGTGCTAGTACACACGTAGGTAGTTTTGTCATGCATCTTCATGTGCATGCATGGAACATGCAATACTTGGATCAATCAGCCCATGTACTAGTTAGGGCATCTCGGCCGCGCCCCAAGAAGGCCTTCGAGCGATTTTCTCGCGCGACAAAAAACGCCGGTCGCGCCCAGACGCCGAAAATCGCCGGCTTGGGCAGCAGCGCCGGCGGACCCAACCCGAACCGGCGCTGAGGGCGCCGGCGCCAGGCGGTGTTTTGGCGCGAAGAAGCTGCGGGCCAGCCGCGTCAGCGACCCGGCGCCTCGTCTTCCCCCAACGGCCTCGGTTTCTGCGGGAATCAATGGCAAGGCTGCCGGCGGTCAGCCTTGCCATTGATTCCTTCACGGGAAGCGCGTCACGGGGCGGCGCCGATGCCTCCCCTCCCGACGCAGACACACGGCGCGGCCCGCTGGCGGGGAGGGTCGCGATCTCGCGGTGAGCTAACTCCAAAACCCGTCCTCGATTCGGATTGCGGTGCAACTTCGCGCATGAAGCGAGAATCGCTAATGTCGCCCGGTCGCCATACGGCTAGAAAAAGCGGCGGCCTCCCTCCGCTTCTGTGCACACCCCGCCCGCCCCTCGCCGCCGTCCAGCCCTCCCTCTCCCTGCCTCTCCCGCACCGCCGCCACGCCATGGCGAAACGCTTCCCGGGGGCGGCGGCGGCGCAACCGGCCGCCGTTCGCCGCCTCGAGTCACAGCCTGTTCGGCGAACATCCGGCGCCGCCGGACATGCGCGTCGGGCCGTCGGGATGGAGGCTCAGCGCCGAGGGGGTGCCCATTCCCCCTTTGCCCGACGCCGCGGCGAAGCCGGAGTACTTCACCGACGAGGTTGACATCGTCCGCGCGTCCCTCACCGACGCCGAACGCTCCCTCCCCCAGTACGCCGCCGACAACCACGCCGCCTTGGCGGCGTACTTCGAGCGCCGACAGCAGCAGCGCCTCGCGTCCACCAACGGCGCGCCTGTGGTCGCCGGGCGGCAGAACAGCGAGGGGCGCCACCTCTGGTGGGGCGTCCTCGGCCGCACACTCGAGGGCGTACTCACGCACCTCGAGGGCGGCAACGACCCACCGTTGGCATACCCCCCGGCGACGCACCGCACGCCGGGCATGGGCGCCAAGGTGGTTGGTCAACCTCCTCCTCTTCCTCCTCCCGATCCTCGATCCTCCTCACACTCCTCCGGAACCACGCCCTGCTCGCCGTCAAGGCCGAGCTGCGTCGGAGTCGCCGCTTCGGTCGGCGCAACCGCAGCGCCGCATCGTCATCCACGAGGGCGGCCGCGCGCAAATCTCGGTTCCTCCGCGCCGTCAAGCCAAAGAGCGGGCGGGAATGGCGCCGGTGAAGCGGGCCGGGCTGGTGCCGGTGAAGACGGAGCGAACTGGCGCTGGCGGCAGTGGAGCTTCGTCGGCAACGACGCGGCTCGAATGGCGCGCCAGACTCCATTGCGATGGAGAAAGCGCGCGGGAGAAGGCGAAGAGCGCCCGGTAGCGCGAACTCGCGCCGCCAGCGGAGCGGCACGCGGCCGCGACGAAGGCAGAGTCATCGTCTGTCGGCGACAGCGGCAGCGGCAACGACGCGCCGCCGATCCACCATGGCGGCGTCGGGTCCAGCAGGCGTCGCGTCAAGGAGGAGAAGGCGGCAGCGACGATGGCAGCGGCGGCGCCGGCGACTTCAGCGCATTTCTTTTTAGATTAGCTTAACTTTTAATAATGTAATGAAAATGGGCGAATTTGGCCGAAATTCGCCATGTTCGGACGTAATTTAACTGTTCTTCGTCATATCTTCGCTGAACGGGCCCTCCCTATTTTTTTTGCACTCACTTTGTTAGCGCCACAGGGGTCGGACGGCTGGCGACGACTTCGCCCAGGCCTTTTTTCGCGGCTCACCCCAGCGGCGCTTTTAAACGCATGGGGCCAACTAGCATTGGAGATGCCCTTATAAAGCACACATATAATAAGTTAAGTGCAAGTTAAATGATTGGGCCAGCTAACGGACTGGTCAATAGCCCATTAACCCTCACTTTTGATCCAAGGGGCATGTGCACGTGCAAGGGCACTCCTTGCTCCATGCGTTAAAAATGTATGTATAACATCTGGGCACATTATCATTAAGACAACTCCTTTTTTTAGAATTTTTTATTTCATTATTTTTGTACTGTATATAGTACAAAATCTCGTCGAACAGGCACCAATAATTATAATCTCAGTTATTGAAGCAATTGCAATTTATCATAACATCGGAAAGAGTCTATGTCAGAGCTTAAAAACAAGTCCACATACTCAACTATCACTTAGTCCTTCATAATTGCTAACACTCATGCAATACTTGTGATTAGAGAGTTTTAATCGGACACAGAGAAAGATAGGGGCTTATAGTTTTTGCCCCACAACCTTTTACCTCAAGGGTAATGTCAACAATAATAATTCATGCTCCCCCACATCCAATTAGATATATATATCATGTTCTTTCCAACATGCTGAGCTTGCCAAAGGATAAAATGAAAAAGGAAGGGTGAAGATCACCGTGACTCTTGCATAGGGTAGAGGATAATAATAAAAGATAGGCCCTTCATAGAGGGAAGCAGAGGTTGTCATGCGCGTTTAGGGTTGATGCACAAAATCTTAATGCAAAAGAATGTCACTTTACATTGCCCCTTGCATGTGAACCTTTATTATGCAGTCCGTCGCTTTTATTGCGTCCACAACAAGTTCGTGCAAAGTTTATTTTCTCCGCACTAATAAGTCATGCATATTTAGAGAGCAATTTTTATTGCTTGCACCGATGACAACTTACTTGAAGGATCTTACTCAATCCATAGGTAGATATGGTGGACTCTCATGGCAAAACTGGTTTAAGGGTATTTGGAAACACAAGTAGTATTTCTACTTAGTGCTGAAGATTGGCTAGCATGAGGGGGAAAGGCAAACTCAACACGGTAGAGGAACCATGACAACATATTTTATCTTGGATGTAAGAGAACATAACTCATTATGTTGTCTTCCTTGTCCAACATCAACTCTTTAGCATGTCATATTTTAATGAGTGCTCCCAATCATAAAAGATGTCAATGATAATATATCTATATGTGAAACCCCTCTTTCCTTATTACTTCCTATTAATTGCAACGATGACCAAAGCTATATTTTCCAACTCCCAACAACTTTTAATCATCATACTTTTTCTATGTGGAGTCACTACTTTCAATAAGATCAATATGAACTCTTTGATTCCTTCTTCTTTTTCTTCTAATCACCCAAGATCATGGAAAAATACTCAAGCCCTTGACTCAACGCTAATCTTTATTATATAGCTCATGGACTCGATTACAAAGAAGGGTCATAAAGCAAAACTCAAAACTTGATCATGCCATAACTTTATTCTACTAAATCAAGATAATACTAATAGGATCAAACTGAGAAAAACTGTAAAGATAGGAGTTGTGATGGTGATATGATACCAGGGCACCTCCCCCAAGCTTGGCAGTTGCCAAGGGGAGTGCCCATACCCATGTGATTATGTCCTCGGAGGTGATGGAGGTGGTGATGATGACGGTGGATAATCGCACATCGAGCGTAAAAGTTCCTCCAACTTGCGGATAATGTTCTTGAGCCCGGCAATATGATCCTTCAACAAAATATTCTCCTGCATAAGATACTTGTTCTGTATGCGGGCTAGCTCAATCATCTGAAAGGCTTCAATCTCTGTTGGAGTGAAAAGGTTAGGTAAAGGTTGAGGGATGTCTTCTTCTTTCACCACCGGAGCTTGAACCTCCATAGCCTTCTTGATCCCCTCATCCTTGTTGATTTCTTCTGGTTCCTCTCTTTTCAACTCTATCTTCAATAGCCAGGCATCCTTGTCTTCGTTGTTGGAGGAGGGATAAGTCATGGTGCTCTAAATCGGCAACAGAAATAGCTCAAACTAAAAACAGAGGATATTTGCGTGATACGATAGTCAAAACCTTCGGGAGTATATATAATGAATTTTTACCGACCAAAATACGTACTGTGCAAGGAAACAGAGTCCGGAGGGCACACGAGGTGCTCACGAGGTAGGGGGCGCGCCCTCCACCCTCGTGGGGGCCTCG
This sequence comes from Aegilops speltoides, assembly GCA_021437245.1. Taxonomy (NCBI): domain Eukaryota; kingdom Viridiplantae; phylum Streptophyta; class Magnoliopsida; order Poales; family Poaceae; genus Aegilops; species Aegilops speltoides. Next base: position 336,772,238 of record CM038145.1, read on the forward strand.
TGTCCTCCCCGAACTGCTACTTATTTTTCTATTTTTCTAAATATTCCAAAACGGAGAAATATTGCCTTAAAAATTGTTTTGGAGTCGGTTTACTTACCGTACCACATACCTATTCCTTTTGAGTGCGGGCGTTCGAAAGTGTCCTTATGTATTCCTCCGGGTTACGGTTTCAATAACATTAGTTTCAACATTTATAGGATTACGAGATATAGTGTTTGATTCTTTGACCGTTCACCACCTTGATTTGTGCTGCGAAATTGTTGATTTTATGGCACGGAACGATAGACCTCCTCAATAACGTAAGGACCTTCCCATTTGGAGAGAAGTTTTCCTGCAAAAAATCTTAAACGAGAGTTGTATAGCAATACATAATCACCTACATTAAACTCACGCTTTTGTATCCTTTTGTCATGCCACCTTTTAACTTTTTCTTTAAACAGCTTGGCATTTTCATAAGCTTGGGTTCTCCATTCATCGAGTGAGCTAATATCAAATAACCTCTTCTCACCGGCAAGTTTGAAATCATAGTTGAGTTCCTTAATAGCCCGATATGCCTTATGTTCTAGATCGAGAGGTAAGTGACATGCTTTTCCATAAACCATCTTGTATGGAGACATACCCATAGGATTTTTGTATGCAGTTCTATAGGCCCATAATGCATCATCAAGTTTTTTGGACCAATTCTTTCTAGACCTATTGACAGTCTTTTGCAAAATTAATTTGAGCTCTCTATTGCTCAATTCTACCTGACCACTAGACTGCGGGTGATATGGAGATGCAATCCTATGATTAACGTCGTATTTAGCAAGCATCTTACGGAAAGCACCATGAATGAAGTGTGAACCACCATCAATCATTAAGTATCTAGGGACTCCAAACCTCGGAAAAATAACTTCCTTAAGCATTTTAATAGAAGTGTTATGATCAGCACTACTAGTTGGAATAGCTTCTACCCACTTAGTAACGTAATCAACAGCAACTAGAATATGAGTGTAACCATTAGAGGCAGGAAAAGGTCCCATATAATCAAAGCCCCAAACATCAAATGGCTCAATAACAAGTGAATAATTCATAGGCATTTCTTGATGTCTACTAATATTACCAATTCTTTGACATTCATCGCAAGATAAAAACAAATTTACGGGCATCCTTGAAGAGAGTAGGCCAATAAAAACCGGATTGCAATACCTTATGTGCAGTTCTATCTCCAGCGTGGTGTCCTCCATAAGCCTCGGAGTGACACTTGCATAGGATCTGTTCCTGTTCATGCTCAGGTACACAACGTCTAATAACACCATCTACTCCTTCCTTATAAAGATGTGGGTCATCCCAAAAGTAATGTCTCAAGTCATAGAAAAACTTTTTCTTTTGTTGGTATGTGAAGCTAGGTGGTATAAATTTAGCAACAATATAATTAGCATAATCAGCATACCAAGGAGTGCTACGAGAAGTACTTATGACATTTAGTTGTTCATCAGGAAAGCTATCATCAATAGGTAGTGGGTCATCAAGAACATTCTCTAGCCTAGACAAGTTGTCTGCAATGGGGTTCTCAGCTCCTTTTCTATCAACAATATGTAAATCAAATTCTTGAAGCAGGAGAACCCATCTAACGAGTCTACGTTTCGCATCTTTCTTTTCCATAAGATATGTAATAGCAGCATGATCTATGTGAATAGTTACTTGAGGGATCGAAGAAGGTGAGAGTGTCTAGAGGGGGGGTGATTAGACTACTCGACAAGATAAAAATTCTGTCTTTTATCAAGGACAGATTTTGGCAGATTTTGCATAACACACAAGTCAAGTAGCATACTACACATGCAATTCTAGAGTATGAGCAGCGGAAAGTAAATTGCACAAGTAGTAAAGAGAAGTGGAGAAGATCAAACGCAATTTGGAGACGCGGTGATTTTTCTCGTGGTTCCGATAGGTGGTGCTATCGTACTTCCACGTTGATGGAGACTTCAACCCACGGAGGGTAACTGCGAGAGTCCACGGAGGGCTCCACCCACGAAGGGTCCACGAAGAAGCAACCTTGTCTATTCCATCATGGCTCACGCCCACGGAGGGCTAGCCTTACTCGGGGTAGATCTTCACGAAGTAGGCGATCTCCTTGCCCTTACAAACTTCTTGGTTCAACTCCACATCTCGACGGAGGCTCCCAAGCGACACCTAACCAATCTAGGAGGCACCACCCTCCAAAAGGTAATAGATGTTGTTGATGATGATGAACTCCTTGCTCTTGTGCTTCAAATGATAATCTCCCCAACACTCAACTCTCCTCTTGATTTGGCTGTGGTGGAAGAAAGGATTGAGTGGAAAGCAACTTGGGAAGGCTAGAGATCAAGCTTCATATGGTGGGAGTGGAGCAACTTGATCTCAACACAAGGGTAGGTAGTTCTCTTCTCGAAATGTAAGGTAGGAGTGGTAGTTCTTTCGATGGCTCTCTCCACGAATGAAGAGGGGTGGAGGGTATTTATAGCCTCCACACAAAATCCAACCGTTACACACATTTGAGCAATCTCGGTGGGACCGAAGTTGACAACTCGGTGAGACCGATAGTTCAAATAATGTGAATGTTGGGATTTTCGGTGGGACCGAAAATACAATCTCGGTGAGTCCGATTCGTGCAATGACAAGAGCAAGCCAATTTCGGTGGGACCGACTTCATCATCTCGGTGACACCGATTTGATGATGAAGGTTCTGAAGCTTGGCAACTCAAGTTTCGGTGAGACCGAGTTCGAATCGGAAAATCCGAGTTTTCTAGGGTTTGGCTTTTGGGTGAGGTGGTTCATCTCGGTGTGGTGAGTTTGGAAAATCGGTGGGACCGAGACTACTTATGAGTGTATATGGCGGTGAAAGTTCTTGATAGTTTAGGAGATGTATCACTAAGCACTTGAGCAACCGGATCATCATCATAACCTCATCCTTTTAATAGTATTGGCTTTTCCTATGGACTCAATGTGATCTTGGATCACTAAACCAAAAATGGAGTCTTGAGCTTTTGCCAATGCTTGCCTTAGCATTTTGAGGGTCCACCTCTTCAGTCCTTTTGCCATGCCAATGTGATTGAATTTCTGAAACATACTTGATAAAAGCATTAGTCCAACCACAAAGTATGTTGTCATTAATTACCAAAACCACCTGAGGAGCAAATGTGCTTTCAATCTCCCCTTTTGGTAATTGATGGTAACACACTAAACAAGACATCAAAGCTTATTGAAAGAAAGACAGAATTATCACGAAAGCTTTGACAAACATGTAGTACACAGGCTCCCCCTACAAGTGTGCAAGATTTTCATAAATTATGGTTTTGGACTACCACAAGCACACAAGAGAGAGAAGCAAGATGTGCTACATGCAGCTTGGCTATATGCATCAGAGTAGATGAAAAGAAGTGAGTAATAATGCATATGTGCATGGTGATTTCTTGCAAACAAGTATTCACAAGCAAGTCACCATCATGCACATTCTGCAAGGTGCATATACTTACCTTGAGGTTCCTTGGCATTGTACCTGAAGAGATAAACTTGGGAAAACAAGGTTAGATAACACAAGAGTATTTCTTCAACCAACTGCAAGAACATCAAGAGTACCAAGCCAGGGATGACATGTATAAAGAGTGTCTCATATTGAGCACAAGCTTGAATCAGCAAACATGTCTCGAAACTAAAAGATTTTCAATGAACTCGAGAGATTTTGCTTTCCATAAGATATCAATTGTGAAGATTCCTCTCCTTTGAGTTTTATCGGATCAAGGGTTTGATGGAAAAAGCAAAATCAAAAGAATGATGCCAAATGAGAATGATGCCAATTGTAATGTCCAATGTGAAACACGGCAAGAAATTCTCTTATAAGGAAAAAACACGGCAAAGCTTTGATGTGATTCTCTCCCCCTTAAGGTAAGATTGCTCTTCTTCTCCCCCTAAATCTTCTCTTCTCCCCCTAAGTCTTCTCCCCCTTTGACATCAAGTGCCGAAAAGGACAGCAAACTAGGAAGGTTAGGGAAGATGGAAAGAAAGAAGTGGGATCCTTAAGAATCACAACAGGGCAAAAAGGAACATGCATAGAGAGTCATTGAGTGGAGCTGCAGAGGATGATATCTTAGAAGAAATAAATCGGTGACACCGAATTAAGATGGATCGGTGGGTCCGAAAGTCAGGGACTTAGGGCAGATCCTTTTCGGTTAGACCGAAATATTTAAATCGGTGGCCTTGAGTTTAATTCAAGGAAATACTGAAATAATTCAGCTCACTTTGCAAGGAATGTTTCAAAGGATTTGCAATGAATTTGTGAATGATTTTCGAGGAATTGATCAGAGCCAGAAGAATATTCACAAAGACAGAAGAATAGAAATGAAAAAGATTCCTAGATGAAGTTTTTTTTTAATGAAAACTCAATGAGAGAACATAAGAGAAAATAGAAAGACTCCAAAACATATGTACTTCATCTAGATAGGGGTCGGCGACAAGGTCACCTATGTTTGAGTATTTTGACTTAGGAGTCAAATGAGAACATTTGATCATAGGTCATACTCATCGTTTAAGCACAAAATGGGGTTGCCATTTTTCGATTAAGCATTTGATGTGATCACATCTTATGAAGCTGCTTGTACTCATGACTTTGAGCAAAGCTCCTTAAAGATGTGAAGAACATACCTTGGGCTTGTTGTTGCTTTGCTCATGTAGGTGAACTTGATGTAGGTGCTCATTGAATGTGAAGTTGGAGCGCCATTTCCATTTGTGTAGTTCATCTTCCTACATGGGTTAAGCAAGCAAGGAAATACTCAAGGATATCCAAGATGACAAGAGTGAAATACTAGATGTATAAGGTGTCAAAAAAGGATATGTGGAATTTTGTTCCTTGAACTCAACATCCCAAAGGACTAGATACTTGGTCAATGACAAGATTACTCATGATTTGAGTGTGTGGTAATCTTGTGGAATGTAGATCATCCAAGTACCTGCAAGGAGTTAGATGCAATACAAGGGGGCAAATGTGTCCAAGACATATGATCATTATCATAAGAGAAATATCAAGGATTAGTCAAGTAGGCTCATGCCTTGCATGCATCAATGGAGTTTTCACTCCAAGTTTGAAGCATCAATGATGTTCAACTCACTCCTTAAGCGACAAAACACCTTCTCATCAAGAGGTTTTGTAAATATATCAGCGAGTTGTTTGTCAGTACGAACATGCTTAAGATTGATGTCACCCTTGGCAATGTGATCACGAATGAAATGGTGACGAACTTCAATATGTTTCGTTCGAGAGTGTTGCACGGGATTGTGTCCAATTTTAATCGCACTCTCATTGTCACAAAGCAAGGGAACATGTCTCACATGTATCCCATAATCCTTAAGCGTTTGTGTCATCCATAGTAATTGAGCACAACATGAACCAGCACCAATATATTCCGCTTCGGCAGTGGATAATGATACCGAATTTTGTTTCTTGGAGGACCAAGATACAAGGGATCGACCAAGAAATTGACATGTACCCGAAGTTGACTTTCTATCAACCCTGTCACCGGCATAGTCCGAGTCGGAATAGCCAACAAGGTCGAAAGAGGCCCTCTTAGGATACCAAATGCCAAAGTTTGGTGTGTGTATCAAATATCTCACAATTCTTTTAACAGCCTTAAGATGACATTCTTTAGGGGCTGCTTGATATCGAGCACACATGCATACACTCAACATTATGTCAGGACGAGAAGCACAAAGATATAGTAGAGAACCAATCATAGATCGGTAAACCTTTTGATCAACGGGTTCTCCATCTTTTGTCAAGTCATTATGTCCACTTGTAGGCATGGGGTTCTCATACCTTGCTTTCTTGCATGTTGAACTTCTTGAAGACATCCTTGGTGTACTTTGTTTGTGAGACAAAGGTACCCTCCTTAGATTGCTTGATTTGCAACCCAAGGAAGAATTTGAGTTCACTCATCATGGACATCTCATACTTCTCCGACATGAGCTTTCCAAACTTCTCGCTAAAATGAGGGTTAGTTGAACCAAAGATAATATCATCAACATATATTTGGCACACAAATAGTTCACCATCAACCCTTTTCGTGAACAGTGTTGAGTCTATCTTTCCAATCTCAAAGCCTTTTTCAAGAAGAAAGCTAGTCAAGCATTTGTACCAAACTCTAGGAGCTTGTTTGAGACCATAAAGAGCTTTGTGCAACTTGTAAACATGATTAGGCTTTTTAGGATTCACAAATCCGGGAGGTTGTTTCACAAATACTTCCTCCTCAATTTCACCATTTAGGAAAGCACTTTTGATATCCATTTGATAGAGAGTAATATCATGGTGATTGGCATAAGCAAGAAGAATGCGAATGGACTCAAGTCTAGCAACGGGGGCATAGGTCTCACCATAGTCCATACCTTCGACTTGTGTGTAACCTTGAGCTACGAGACGAGCCTTGTTGCGGATGACTTGTCCATCTTCATCTTGCTTGTTCAAACACCCATTTGGTTCCAATGACGTTTTGATCATCCTTGGGCTTCTCTACCAAAGTCCATACCTTGTTTCTCTCGAAGTTGTGAAGTTCTTCGTGCATAGCGTTCACCCAATCCGGGTCTTCAAGTGCTTCTTCTACCTTCATAGGTTCAATACTAGAGATAAATGAGTAATGCTCACAAAAGTTAGCTAAGCGAGTTTTAGAGCGAGTAATTCTCCCGGAGTTGATGTCATTGATCATTTGTTCCACGGGATGATTTTTCTTGACTCTTGCTCGGACTCGAGATAGCTTTTGTTGAGGTTGTGGCTGCGCTTCCTCATCATCTTCATCTTCCTCTTCTTCTTCTTCATTGTTGTTGGTGTTGTCTTGACGCGGTGGAGAAGGAGGTTGTGGTGGATCTTCTTGTTGCACTTCCTCATCTTGGTGAGTTCCACTTGTGGAGGCCTCCATGTTGCCTTGAGGTTCATCTTGCCGTGAGGTAGGGGGCTCCACATATGTAGATGAGGTACTCTCCTTCACTTCCATGGGACGGATCTTTCCAATAGATAAATCTTGGATGGCTTCCGATGGGTCCTTGTCTCCTACATCAATAGGCATTTGCTCTACTTGCGAGCCATTAGATTCATCAAACTTCACGTCACCGTCTCTTCAACCTTTGGGTGAAATTATTGTAGACACGGTAGGTGTGGGAGTTTGATCCATAACCAAGAAAAAGCCTTCATGAGTTTTAGGAGCAAATTTAGACCGACGATGCTTATCAAGGATATAACATTTCAACCAAAGACACGAAAGTATCCCACTTGGGGTTTGTTACGGTGAGGAGCTCGTATGATGTCTTGCCGAGGAGCTTATGAAGATAAAGCCTGTTGATAGCATGACAAGCTATCTCGACCGCTTCCCCAAAAATGCTTCGTGTCTTGTATTCATCAAGCATCGTTCTCGCCATCTCTATGAGCGTTAGGTTCTTCCTCTCAACAACTCCATTTTGTTGAGGAGTGTACGTAGTCGAGAACTCATGTAGAATCCTTCCTCATCGAGAAAAGAGTCTACATTGGCGTTCTTGAACTCCGTTCCATTGTCCTCCGAACTTTCTTGATCTTCACCTCAAATTGATTTTGGGCCTTTCGCAAAGGTTTTGAAGATTCTCTGAACCTGTGATTTGTCATCAAGGAAAAATACCCACATAAATCTGGAATAATCATCAACTATAACTAGACCAAAGGAGTTACCACCAAGGCTTTTGTAAGCATTGGGACGAAGAGATCCATATGAAGAAGCTCAAGCGGTCTCCTTGTGGTCATGATGTTCTTCACGGGATGACTTCCACCTACTTGTTTGCCTGCCTGACAAGCACTACAAAGTCTATCTTTGTCAAAGAAAACATCTTTGACGCTAAGAATATGATCACCTTTGATTAGCTTGTCTAGATTACGCATACCAACATGTCCAAGCCTTCTATGCCATAACCAACCTTTAGCGGATTTAGCAATGAAGCAAGCTCTAGGTTGGGCTTTCTTAGTGAAATCAACAATATATAGATCACCTCTACGGATACCGGTAAATGCCATGTTATGATTGTCACGACGAAAGACTTGGCAATCTACTTCGGTGAATAGCACATTGAATCCAAAGTCAGCTAATCTAGACACGGAAAGTAAATTGTATCCAAGTGATTCTACAAGCATGACATTTTGAATAGAGTTATCATGAGATATGGCCACCTTACCAAGGCCAAGTACCTTACCCTTGGAGTTGTCTCCAAAAGTCACATACTTTCATGGACCACCGTTCTTTGCAAGCTCTCGAAACATGTCTTCGTCTCCGGTCATGTGGTCGGTGCATCCACTATCAAGAATCCACTCTTTTCCGCCGGATATGTAGTCTCTCAGATTTGCCATAAGATTGAGACTCTTCATGATCTTGTCTAGCTCGGTGTCCGAATCGGGGTAATCATCATCATGCTCATGCTCATCATCATATTGACCCATAGATTGTTCATCATCAACACCTAGGTCAATTTGATAACTACTTGCATTAGTTTTGTCAATATGACAATAATCATCGGAATGCAATACAAGAGCATTTCTAATTAGAACATTGATAAGACCGGGATCACCCTTCTTTTTAATAAGATCACGAAGCTCAAAGAAGCATTTATCAAAGTTGGGATCATTAGGGCGCATCATATCAAATTCAATAGTCTTGTATAGAATTTCATCAAGACCTCTCAAAGAGTAGTCCGGATAAAGTTCTTCCAAGAACTTCCACATAGCATAGGCGCACTCAAAGTTTGTAATGAGCTTAAGCAAGTTATCGGGTAACCCTCTAATGATAAGATTTACAGTTCTAAGGTTCTGAAGCAAATCAAGCTCTTCATCCATGGTAGGGTGCAAGGGGTCAAATGGAGGCACATAGGGGTTTCAACATATTTATGCAAGTTGTATGTCTTAAAGATAATAAGCATTTCAATCCTCCACGAGTTATAGGACACTCCATTAAGAATAGGCACTCTATGGCTAACACTCCCAAACGTAGACACGTCCATCTTCCTCCAATGGTGTGTAAACCAAAGCAATGGAGACCAAAGCTCTGATACCAATTGAGGGATCGAAGAAGGTGAGAGTGTCTAGAGGGGGGTGATTAGACTACTCGACAAGATAAAAATTCATCTTTTATCAAGGACAGATTTTGGCAGATTTTGCATAACACACAAGTCAAGTAGCACACTACACATGCAATTCTAGAGTATGAGCAGCGGAAAGTAAATTGCACAAGTAGTAAAGAGAAGTGGAGAAGATCAAATGCAATTTGGAGACGCGGTGATTTTTCTCGTGGTTCCGATAGGTGGTGCTATCGTACTTCCACATTGATGGAGACTTCAACCCACGGAGGGTAACGGCTGCGAGAGTCCACGGAGGGCTCCACCCACGAAGGGTCCACGAAGAAGCAACCTTGTCTATTCCATCATGGCCTACGCCCACGGAGGGCTAGCCTTACTCGGGGTAGATCTTCACGAAGTAGGCGATCTCCTTGCCCTTACAAACTTCTTGGTTCAACTCCACATCTCGACGGAGGCTCCCAAGCGACACCTAACCAATCTAGGAGGCACCACCCTCCAAAAGGTAATAGATGTTGTTGATGATGATGAACTCCTTGCTCTTGTGCTTCAAATGATAATCTCCCCAACACTCAACTCTCCTCCTTGATTTGGCTGTGGTGGAAGAAAGGATTGAGTGGAAAGCAACTTGGGAAGGCTAGAGATCAAGCTTCATATGGTGGGAGTGGAGCAACTTGATCTCAACACAAGGGTAGGTAGTTCTCTTCTCAGAAATGTAAGGTAGGAGTGGTAGTTCTTTCTGATGGCTCTCTCCATGAATGAAGAGGGGGTGGAGGGGTATTTATAGCCTCCACACAAAATCCAACCGTTACACACATTTGAGCAATCTCGGTGGGACCGAAGTTGACAACTCGGTGAGACCGATAGTTCAAATAATGTGAATGTTGGGATTTTCGGTGGGACCGAAAATACAATCTCGGTGAGTCCGATTCGTGCAATGACAAGAGCAAGCCAATTTCGGTGGGACCGACTTCATCATCTCGGTGACACCGATTTGATGATGAATGTTCTGAAGCTTGGCAACTCAAGTTTGGTGAGACCGAGTTCGAATCGGAAAATCCGAGTTTTCTAGGGTTTGGCTTTTGGTGAGGTGGTTCATCTCGGTGACTGAGTTTGGAAAATCGGTGGGACCGAGACTACTTATGAGTGTATATGGCGGTGAAAGTTGCGAGATAGTTTAGGAGATGTATCACTAAGCACTTGAGCAACCAGATCATCATCATAACCTCATCCCCTTTTAATAGTATTGGCTTTTCCTATGGACTCAATGTGATCTTGGATCACTAAACCAAAAATGGAGTCTTGAGCTTTTGCCAATGCTTGCCTTAGCATTTTGAGGGGTCCACCTCTTCAGTCCTTTTGCCATGCCAATGTGATTGAATTTCCTGAAACATACTTGATAAAAGCATTAGTCCAACCACAAAGTATGTTGTCATTAATTACCAAAACCACCCAGGGAGCAAATGTGCTTTCATTACTCTAGAATCAACAATATAGGGTCTGAATTTATCACAAGCAAATACAACCGCTAAAAGTTCCTTTTCGGTAGTAGCATAATTTCTTTGAGCATTGTCTAGAGTCTTACTAGCATAATGGATAACATTCAATTTCTTATCAACTCTTTGTTGGGTAACGTAGTAATTTCAAAAAATTTCCTACGCACACGCAAGATCATGGTGATGCATAGCAACGAGAGGGGAGAGTGTTGTCTACATACCCTTGTAGACCCGAAGCGGAAGCGATCACAACGTAGAGGAAGTAGTCGACGTTCTCCTCGCGATCCGACCGATCCGGCGCCGTTACTCCGCGCGCCCGAGTTCTTGACACACGACAGTTCGATGGCGTCCCTCGTACTCGATCCAGCCGAGTGTCGAGGAGAGTTTCGTCAACCGACGGCGTGGTGACGATCTTGATGTTTCACCGGCGCGAGGCTTCGCCTAAGCTTCATGACAGTATAACCGAGGTGGAATATGGTGGAGGGGGGCACGCACACGGCTAAGGAACGATCTAAAGATCAAACTTGTGTTTTCAAGGGTGCCCCCTGCCCCGTGATATAAAGGAGGGAGGGGGAGGCCGGCCGGCCTAGCTAGGGCCGCGGAGGAGTCCTACTCCCACCGAGTAGGACTCCCCCTTCCTAGTTGGAATAGGATTGGGGGAGGGAAGGAAGAGGGCGCCCCCCTCCTTGTCCTATTCGGACTGGGGGAGAGAGGCGCTGGCCACCACCCTGGCCGGCCCTCCTCTTCTCCCTCGAGGCCCACCGAGGCCCATTTACCCCGGGGTTCCAGTAACCTCCGGTACTCGGTAAATTCCGTTTAAATCGGAACCATTCGAACTCCAAGCATAGGCTTCCAATATATCAATCTTTATGTCTCGACCATTTCGAGACTCCTCGTCATGTCCGTGATCACATCCGGGACTCGAACTTCTTGGTACACCAAAATACATAAACTCATAATAAGCGCCATCGAAACCTTAAGCGTGCGGACCCTACGGTTCGAGAACAATGTAGACATGACCTAGAACTATTCACGGTCAATAACCAACAGCGGGACCTGGATGCCCATATTGGTTCCTACATATTCTATGAAGATCTTTGTCGGTCAGACCGCATAACAACATCGTTGTTCCTTTGTCATCGGTATGTTACTTGCCCGATATTCGATCGTCGGTATCCAATACCTAGTTCAATCTCATTACCGCAAGTCTCTTTACTCGTTCCGTAATACATCATCTCACAACTAACTCATTAGTTGTAGTGCTTGCAAGGCTTGATGATGTGTATTACCGAGAGGGCCCAGAGATACCTCTCCGACAATCGGAGTGACAAAACCTAATCTCAAATACGCCAACCCAACATCCGCCTTTGGAGACACCTGTAGTACTCCTTTATAATCACCCGATTCACGTTGACGCGTTTGGTAGCACCAAAGTGTTCCTCCGTAAACGGAGTTGCATAATCTCATAGTTACAGGAACATGTATATGTCATGGATAAAAGCAGAGCAACATACTAAGCGATCGTGTGCTAAGCTAAGGGAATGGGTCATGTCAATCGATCATTCTACTAATGATGTGACCTTGTTAATCAAATAACAACTCCTTGTTCATGGTCGGAAACATAACCATCTTTGATTAACAAGCTAGTCTAGTAGAGGCATACTAGTGACATGTTGTTTTGTCTATGCATTCACACATGTATCATGTTTCCGGTTAATACAATTCTAGCATGAATGATAAACATTTATCATGAAATAAGGAAATAAATAATAACTTTATTATTGCCTCTAGGGCATATTTCCTTTAGTCTCCCACTTGCACTAGAGTCAATAATCTAGATTACATAGTAATGATTCTAACAGCCATGGAGTCTTGGTGCTGATCATGTTTTGCTCGTGGAAGAGGCTTAGTCAACGGGTCTGCAACATTCAGATCCGTGTGTATCTTGCAAATCTCTATGTCTCCCACGGACTAAGTCCGGATGGAATTGAAGCGTCTCTTGATGTGCTTGGTCCTCTTGTGAAATCTGGATTCTTCGCTAAGGCAATAGCTCCGAGATTGTCACGAGAAGATTTTCATTGGACCCGATGCACTAGGTATGACACCTAGATCGGATATGAACTCCTTCATCCAGACTCCTTCATTAGCTGCTTCCGAAGCTGCTATGTATTCCGCTTCACATGTAGATCCCGCTACGACGCTTTGTTTAGAACTGCACCAACTGACAGCTCCTCCGTTTAGTGTAAATACGTATCCGGTCTGCGATTTAGAATCGTCCGGATCAGTGTCAAAGCTTGCATCAACGTAACCATTTACGATGAGCTCTTTGTCACCTCCATATACGAGAAACATATCCTTAGTCCTTTTCAGGTATTTCAGATGTTCTTGACCGCTGTCCGATGATCCACTCTGGATTACTTTGGTACCTCCTGCTAGGCTTATAGCAAGGCACACATCAGGTGCCGTACACAAGCATTGCATACATGATAGAGCCTATGGCTGAAGCATAGGAACATCTTTCATTTCTCTCTATCTTCTGCAGTGGTCGGGCATTGAGTCGACTCAACTTCACACCTTGTAACACAGGCAAGAACCCTTTCTTTGCTTGATCCATTTTGAACTTCTTCAAAATTTTGTCAAGGTATGTGCTTTGTGAAAGTCCAATTAAGCGTCTTGATCTATCTCTATAGATCTTGATGCCCAATATGTAAGCAGCTTCACCGAGGTCTTTCATTGAAAAACTCTTATTCAAGTATCCCTTTATGCTATCCAGAATTCTATATCATTTCCGATCAGCAATATGTCATCTACATATAATATCGAAATGCTCTGAGCTCCCACTCACTTTCTTGTAAATACTGAGCTTCTCCAAAAGTCTGTACAAACCCAAATGCTTTGATCACACTATCAAAGCGTTTATTCCAACTCCGAGATGCTTGCACCAGTCCATAGATGGATCATTGGAGCTTGCACACTTTGTTAGCTCCTTTGGATCGATAAAACCTTCGGTTGCATCATATACAACTCTTCTTCCGTAAATCCATTCAGAATGCAGTCTTTACATCCATTTGCCAAATTTCATAATCATAAAATGCGGCAATTGCTAACATGATTCGGACGGACTTAAGCATCGCTACGGGTGAGAAGGTCTCATCGTAGTCAATCCCTTGAACTTGCGAAACCTTTTGCGACAAGTCGAGCTTTATAAACGATAACATTACCGTCGTCGGTCTTCTTCTTGAAGATCCACTTGTTTTAATTGCTTGCCGACCCTCGGGCAAGTCAACCAAAGTCCATACTTTGTTTTCATACATGGATCCCATCTCGATTTCATGGCCTCAAGCCATTTTTGGAATCTGGGCTCACCATCGCTTCTTCATAGTTCGTAGGTTCATCATGATCTAGTAGCATGATTTCCGAACAGGATTACCGTACCACTCAGTGCGGATCTTACTCTGGTTGATCTACGAGGTTCTGCGAGAACTTGATCTGAAGTTTCATGATCAACATCATCAACTTCCTCACTACTTGGTGTAGGTGTCTCGTAAACCGTTTTCTGCGACGAACTACTTTCAAGTAAGGGAGAAGGTACTATTACCTCATCAAGTTCCACTTTCCTCCCACTCACTTCTTTCGAGAGAAACTCCTTCTCTAGAAAGGATCCATTCTTAGCAACGAATGTCTTGCCTTCGGATCTGTGATAGAAGGTGTACCCAACTGTCTCCTTTGGGTATCCTATGAAGACACATTTCTCGATTTGGGTTCGAGCTTATCAGGTTGAAGCTTTTTCACATAAGCATCGCATCCCCAAACTTTAAGAAACGACAACTTTGGTTTCTTGCCAAACCATAGTTCATAAGGTGTCGTCTCAACGTATTTCGACGGTGTTCTATTCAGTGTGAATGCGGCCGTCTCTAGAGCATAACCCCAAAACGATAGCGGTAAATCTGTAAGAAACATCATAGATCGCACCATATCTAGTAAAGTACGATTCTGACGTTCGGACACACCATTACGTTGTGGTGTTCGGGTGGCGTGAGTTGCTAAACTATTCCGCATTGTTTCAAATGTAGACCAAACTCGTAACTCAAATATTCACCTCCACGATCGATCGTAGAAACTTAATTTTCTTGTTACGATGATTTTCAACTTCACTCTGAAATTCTTTGAACTTTTCAAACGTTTCAGACTTATGTTTCATTAAGTAGATATACCCATATCTCGCTTAAGTCATCTGTGAAGGTGAGAAAATAACGATATCCGCCACGAGCCTCAACATTCATTGGACCACATACATCTCGTATGTATGATTTCCAACAAATCTGTTGCTCTCTCCATCGTACCGGAGAACGGGGTTCTAGTCATCTTGCCCATGAGGCACGGTTCGCAAGTGCCAAGTGATTCATAATCAAGTGACTCCAAAAGTCCATCAAGATGGAGTTTCTTCATGCGCTTTACACCGATATGACCTAAACGGCAAGTGCCACAAATAAGTTGCACTATCATTATCAACTCTGCATCTTTTGGTTTCAACACTATGAATATGTGTATCACTACTATCGAGATTCATCAAAATAGACCATTCCTCAAGGGTGCATGACCATAAAAGATATTACTCATATAAATAGAACAACCATTATTCTCTCGATTTAAATGAATAACCGTCTCGCATCAAACAAGATCCAGATATAATGTTCATGCTCAACGCAGCACCAAATAACAATTATTTAGGTCTAAAACTAATCCCGAAGGTAGATGTAGAGGTAGCGTGCCGATCGCGATCACATCGACTTTGGAACCATTTCCCACGCGCATCGTCACCTCGTCCTTTGCGAGTTAAGCAATCTATAGTCCTGCTTTGAGTTGCAAATATTAGCAATGAACCGATATCAAATACCAGTGCTACTACGAGCTCTAGTAAGGTACACATCAATAACATGTATATCACATATACCTTTGTTCACCTTGCCATCCTTCTTATCCGCCAAATACTTGGGGCAGTTCGCTTCAAATGACGGTCGCTTGCGGTAGAAGCACTCAGTTTCAGGTTTAGGGCCGGACTTGGGTTTCTTCTCTGAGCAAGAACTTGCTTGCTGTTCTTCTTGAAGTTCCTTCTTCTTCCCTTTGCCTTTCTTCTTGAAACTAGTGGTCTTATTGACCATCAACACTTGATGCTCCTTCTTGATTTCTACCTCCGCAGCCTTTAGCATTGCGAAGAGCTCGGTATAGTCTTTACTAACCCTTGCATATTATAGTTCATCACGAAGCCTTTGTAGCTTGGTGGCGTGATTGAAGAATTCATCAATGACACAATCATCCGGAAGATTAACCCCAATTGTGTCAAGTGATTGTAGTACCCGGACATTACGAGTATATGCTCACTAATGAACTATTCTCCTCCATCTTGCAGCTATAGAACTTATTGGAGACTTCATATCTCTCAATCCGGGCATTCTGTTGGAATATCAACTTCAACTCTGGAACATCTCATATGCTCCATGACGTTCAAAACGTCGTTGAAGTCCCGGTTCTAAGCCGTAAAGCATGGCACCTTGAACTATAGAGTAGTCATCAGCTTTGCTCGCCAGACGTTCATAACATCTGCAGTTGCATTAGCAAGAGTCTGCACCTAGCGGTGCATCGGGACGTAATTCTTACATGCAGCAATGAGGATGATCCTCGTTACGGACCCGATCCGTGTAATTGCTACCATCATCTTTCAACTTTGCTTTCTCAAGGAACGCATTAAAATTCAACGGAACAACAAAGACGAGCCATCTATCTACAATTAAACATAAACAAGCAAGATACTATCGGTACTAAGTTCATGATAAATTTAAGTTCAATTAATCATATTACTTAAGAACTCCCACTTAGAAAAACATCTCTCTAGTCATCTAAGTGATCACGTGATCCAAATCAACTAAACCATAACCGATCATCACGTGAAATGGAGTAGTTTCAATGGTGAACATCTTATGTTGATCATATCTACTATATGATTCACGCTCGACCTTTCGGTCTCCGTGTTCGAGGCCATATCTGCATATGCTAGGCTCGTCAAGTATAACCCGAGTATTCTGCGTGTGCAAAACTGGCTTGCACCCGTTGTAGATGGACGTAGAGCTTATCACACCCGATCATCACGTGGTGTCTGGGCACGACGAACTTTGGCAACGGTGCATACCCGGGGAGAACACTTCTTGATAATTTAGTGAGAGATCATCTTATAATGCTACCGTCAATCAAAGCAAGATAAGATGCATAAAAGGATAAACATCACATGCAAATCAATATAAGTGATATGATATGGTCATCATCATCTTGTGCTTCATGATCTCCATCTTGCAGCACCACCATGATCACCATCATCACCGGCGCGACACCTTGATCTTCATCGTAGCATCGTTGTCGTCTCGCCAAACTTATGCTTCTACGACTATCGCTACCGCTTAGTGATAAAGTAAAGCATTACGTAAGCGATTGCATTGCATACAATAAAGCGACAACCATATGGCTCCTGCCGATTGCCGATAACCGGTTACAAAACATGATCATCTCATACAATAAAATATAGCATCACGTCTTGACCATATCACATCACAACATGCCCTGCAAAAACAAGTTAGACGTCCTCTACTTTGTTGTTGCAAATTTTACGTGGCTGCTACGGGCTTAAGCAAGAACCAGTCTCACCCACGCATCAAAACCACAACGATATTTCGTCAAATAGACTCGTTTAACCTTCTCAAGGACCGGGCGAGCCACACTCAGTTCAACTAAAGTGAGAGAGACAGCACCCACCGGTCACCTTTAAGCAACGAGTGCTCGTGGCGGTGAAACCAGTCTCGCGTAAGCGTCGCGTAATGTCGGTCCAGGCCGCTTCATCTCACAATACCGCTGAACCAAAGTATGACATGCTGGTAGGTAGTATGACTTGTATCGCCCACAACTCACTTGTGTTCTACTCGTGCAAAACATCAAACCATAGAAAAACCTAGGCTCGATACCCTTTGTTGGGTAACGTAGTAATTTCAAAAATTTTCCTACGCACACGCAAGATCATGGTGATGCATAGCAGCGAGAGGGAGAGTGTTGTCTACATACCCTTGTAGACCCGGCGGAAGCGATCACAACGTAGAGGAAGTAGTCGACGTTCTCCTCGCGATCCGACCGATCCGGCGTCGTTACTCCGGCGCCCCGAGTTCTTGACACACGACAGTTCGATGGCGTCCCTCGACTCCGATCCAGCCGAGTGTCGAGGGAGAGTTTCGTCAAGACGACGGCGTGGGAGCGATCTTGATGTTTCACCGGCGCAGGGCTTCGCCTAAGCTTCGCGACGGTATAACCGAGGTGGAATATGGTGGAGGGGGGGCACCGCACACGGCTAAGGAACGATCTAAAGATCAAACTTGTGTTTTCAAGGGTGCCCCCCTGCCCCCGTATATAAAGGAGGGAGGGGGGAGGCCGGCCGGCCTAGCTAGGGCGCGCCGGGAGGAGTCCTACTCCCACCGGGAGTAGGACTCCCCCCTTTCCTAGTTGGAATAGGATTGGGGGGAGAGGGAAGAGGAGAGGGGGCAAAACCTAATCTCGAAATACGCCAACCCAACATCTGCCTTTGGAGACACCTGTAGTACTCCTTTAACTCCAAACATAGGCTTCCAATATATCAATCTTTATGTCTCGACCATTTCGAGACTCCTCGTCATGTCCGTGATCACATCCGGGACTCCGAACTTCTTCGGTACACCAAAATACATAAACTCATAATAACTGTCATCGAAACCTTAAGCGTGCGGACCCTACGGTTCGAGAACAATGTAGACATGACCTAGAACTATTCACGGTCAATAACCAACAGCGGGACCTGGATGCCCATATTGGTTCCTACATATTCTACGAAGATCTTTGTCGGTCGGACCGCATAACAACATACGTTGTTCCCTTTGTCATCGGTATGTTACTTGCCCGAGATTCGATCGTCGGTATCCAATACCTAGTTCAAATTCGTTACGGCAAGTCTCTTTACTCGTTCGTAATACATCATCTCACAACTAACTCATTAGTTGTAGTGCTTGCAAGGCTTGATGATGTGTATTACCGAGAGGGCCCAGAGATACCTCTCCGACAATCGGAGTGACAAAACCTAATCTCGAAATCGCCAACCCAACATCGCCTTTGGAGACACCTGTAGTACTCCTTTATAATCACCCGATTACGTTGTGACGTTTGGTAGCACCAAAGTGTTCCTCCGTAAACGGAGTTGCATAATCTCATAGTTACAGGAACATGTATATGTCATGGATAAAAGCAAGTAGCAACATACTAAGCGATCGTGTGCTAAGCTAAGGGAATGGGTCATGTCAATCGATCATTCTACTAATGATGTGACCTTGTTAATCAAATAACAACTCCTTGTTCATGGTAGGAAACATAACCATCTTTGATTAACAAGCTAGTCTAGTAGAGGCATACTAGTGACATGTTGTTTTGTCTATGCATTCACACATGTATCATGTTTCCGGTTAATACAATTCTAGCATGAATGATAAACATTTATCATGAAATAAGGAAATAAATAATAACTTTATTATTGCCTCTAGGGCATATTTCCTTCACTCTTTGCCCTAGAACAACACCTACAGCATAATCACTAGCATCACACATAATTTCAAAGGGAAATTCCAATCAGGTGGCTGAACAACAGGTGCAGAGACTAATGCTTTCGTAAGTATTTCAAATGCTTCTACACAATCATCATCAAAGACAAATGGTACATCTTTTTGTAACAAATTAGTCAGAGGCCGAGAGATTTTTGAGAAGTCCTTGATGAACCTCCTATAAAATCCGGCGTGACCAAGGGAACTTCTTATACCTTTGATGTCCTTGGGACATGGCATCTTTTCAATAGCATCAACCTTCGCTTTATCAACTTCAATACCTTTTTCAGAAACTTTGTGCCCCAAGACAATATCTTCATTAACCATAAAGTGGCACTTTTCCCAATTCAAGACAAGATTAGTTTCTTCACATCTCTGCAAAACTCGAGCGAGATTGCTCAAGCAATCATCAAAAGAGGAACCATAGACGGAAAAGTCATCCATGAAGACCTCACAAATTTTCTCACAAAAGTCAGAGAATATAGCCATCATGCATCTTTGAAAGGTAGCAGGTGCATTACATAAACCAAAAGGCATACGTCTATAAGCAAAAGTACCAAAAGGGCATGTAAAAGTAGTCTTTGATTGATCTTTAGCCGGCACAGGTATTTGAGAAAAAACCAGAATAACCATCTAGAAAGCAATAATGTGTATGTTTGCATAGTCTTTCTAGCATTTGATCAATAAAAGGTAAGGGGTAATGATCTTTCTTAGTAGCCATATTTAATTTGCGGAAATCAATTACCATCCTATAACCTGTGATAATTCTTTGCGGAATCAATTCATCTTTATCATTAGGGACAACAGATAATACCTCCTTCTTAGGGACACAATGGACATGACTTACCCAACGACTATCAAGAACGGATAAATTATACCTGCCTCCAGAAGCTTGAGTATTTCTTTTCTTACCACTTCTTTCATTTTAGAATTCAAACGTCGTTGAGGATCACAAACTGGTTTGGCATCAGCTTCCAGATTTATTTTATGTTGACATAGAGTGGGACTGATGCCCTTAAGATCATCCAGAGTATACCCAATAGCGGCACGATGCTTCTTTAGAGTTTGCAATACTCTTTCTTCTTCATGCTCTGAAAGGTTAGCGCTAATAATAACAGGATATATTTTCTTTTCATCAAGATAAGCATATTTAAGATTATCAGGCAACGGTTTAAGCTCAAACACGGATCACCCTTGGGTGGAGGAGGATCCCTAAGATTTCAACAGCAAATTGTGTTGCGAATAGGTTCTGTTTAAAGAATACTTCATCTATTTCCCTTCTTTCATTCATGAACATATCATTTTCATGGTCTAGCAAATAGTGTTCTAAAGGATCACTAGGAGCTACAGCAATAGAAGCAAGACCAATAATTTCATCCTTACTAGGCAATTCTTCCTCACAATGTTGTTTACTAAATTTAGAAAAATTAAACTCATGAACCATATCATCCAAGCCAACAGTAACAACATTCTTTTTGCAATCTAGCTTAGCATTAATGGTACGCAAGAAGGGTCTACCAAATATAATGGGACAAAATCTATCTTGTGGAGAACCAAGCGGGATATTGGGTTTTCCCACACAAGACTTCAACATCTCTAACAATTCCCATTGGAGATATAGTATCTCTATTGGCAAGTTTAATTGTAACATCAATATTTTCTAACTCAGCAGGTGCAATCTCATGCATAATTTCTTTGTATAAGTCAACGGGTATAACACTAGCACTAGCACCCATATCATATAAGCCATGATAACAATGATCTCCTATTTTAACAGAAATAACAGGCACGCCTACCACAGGTCTATGTTTATCTCTATCACAGGGTTTAGCAATTCTAGCAGTTTCACCAGTGAATTGAATAACATGCCCATCGATATTATCAGACAAGAGATCTTTAACAATAGCAATATTGGGTTTTACTTTGACTTGCTCAGGAGGTGTATAAGTTCTAACATTGCTCTTACGAACAACAGTTGAAGCTTTAGCATGATCCTTCATTCTAACAGGGAAAGGGGGTTTCTCAACATAAGAAGTAGGAACAATAGGATCATTATAAGTGAAAACCTTTTCTTCAACTTTAATAGGTGCAGCTACTTTTACTTCTATGGGAGGATGATATTTAAACCACTTCTCCTTGGGGAGATCAACATAAGTAGCAAAAGATTCACAGAAAGAAGCTACTATCTCAGAGTCAAGTCCACATTTATTTCTAAACTTACGGAAAATATCGGTATCCATAAAAGATTTAACACAATCAAACTTAGGTGTCATACCTGACTCCTTACCTTCGTCGAGGTCCCAATCTTCAGAGTTGTGTTTAATTCTATCCTATAAATTCCATCCAAATTCAGTAGACTTCATCATAAAAGAGCCAGCACAAGAAGTATCGAGCATGGTGCGATTATTATCAGAAAGCCGAGCATAAAAATTCTGGAGAATTGTCAATTTTGAGAGCTCATGATTGGGGCATGATATAACATTGATTTAAGCCTCCCCAAGCTTGAGCGATGCTTTCTCCTTCGCGAGGCCAAAAATTATATATATAATTGCGATCACGATGAACAAGATGCATAGGGTAATACTTTTGATGAAATTCCAATTTCAATCTTTTATAGTTCCATGATCTCGTATCATCACATAGCCTATACCATGTCAATGCGTCTCCCTCCAAAGATAAAGGGAAAGCCTTCCTCTTAACGGCATCATCGGGTATACCTGCAAGCTTAAATAGTCCACAAATGTCATCCACAAAGCGTAGATGTTCGTCAGGATGCTTTGTTCCATCTCGTGCGAAAGTGTTAGCTAGCAGTTTCTCCATCATACCCGAAGGAATCTGAAAAGCCGTTTCATTTTCAATAGGTTCAGTAGGTTCAGTAGGTTGAGGAGCAACTCTTGGCTCAACTGGACGGGGTGAAGATACCCCGAACAAGCCCCTCAAACAATTACTTTCCATGGTAACAAGTGATAGAAAATTTCAGCACACTAAATAAATTTTTCCTTACCAAATTCCACCTACCAAAGGCGCTTCACTCCCGACAGCGGTGCGGAAAAGAGTCTTGATGACCCACAAGTATAGGGGATCTATCGTAGTCCTTTCGATAAGTAAGAGTGTCGAACCCAACGAGGAGCAGAAGGAAATGATAAGCGGTTTTCAGCAAGGTATTCTCTGCAAGTACTGAAATAAGTGGTAACAAATAGTTTTGTGATAGGATAAATTGTAACGAGTAACAAGTAACAAAAGTAAATAAAGTGCAGCAAGGTGGCCCAATCCTTTTTGTAGCAAAGGACAAGCTTGGACAAACTCTTATAATAGGAAAAGCGCTCCCGAGGACACATGGGAATATCTTCAAGCTAGTTTTCATCACGCTCATATGATTCGCATTCGGTACTTTGATAATTTGATATGTGGGTGGACCGGTGCTTGGGTACTGCCCTTACTTGGACAAGCATCCCACTTATGATTAACATGTATTGCAAGCATCCGCAACTACAACAAAAGTATTAAGGTAAACCTAACCATAGCATGAAACATATGGATCCAAATCAGCCCCTTACGAAGCAACGCATAAACTAGGGTTTTAGCTTCTATCACTCTAGCAACCCATCATCTACTTATTACTTCCCAATGCCTTCCTCTAGGCCCAAATAATGGTGAAGTGTTATGTAGTCGACATTCACATAACACCACTAGAGGTTAGACAACATACATCTTATCAAAATATCGAACGAATACCAAATTCACATGACTACTAATAGCAAGACTTCTCCCTTGTCCTCAGGAACAAACGTAATTACTCACAAAGCATATTCATGTTCATAATCAGAGGGATAATAATGTGCATATAGGATCTGAACATATGATCTTCCACCAAATAAACCAACTAGCATCAACTACAAGGAGTAATCAACACTACTAGCACCAATCCCGGATTTGGAGACAAGAATTGGATACAAGAGATGAACTAGGGTTTGGAGATGAGATGGTGCTGGTGAAGATGTTGATGGAGATTTCCCTCTCCCGATGAGAGGGGAGTTGGTGATGACGATGGTGATGATTTCCCCCTCCCGGAGGGAAGTGTCCCCGGCAGAACAGCTCTGCCGGAGCCCTAGATTGGTTCCACCAAGGTTCCGCCTCGTGGCGGCGGAGTCTCGTCCCGAAAGGTTCTCTTCTATTTTTTTCTCATCGAAAGACTTCATATGGGAGAAGACGGGCGTCGGAGAACCACCAGAGGGCCCACGAGGTAGGGGGCGCGCCCAGGGGGGCGCCCCCACCCTCGTGAGCAGGGTGTGGGCCCCCTGGCCTTCATCTTTGGTGACGATTTTTCTTTATTTATTCTAAGGTATTCCATTGAGTTTCAGGACTTTTGGAGTTGCACAGAATAGTCCTTCAATATTCGCTCCTTTTCCAGCACAGAATTCCAACTGCCGGCATTCTCCCTCTTCATGTAAACCTTGTAAAATAAGAGAGAATAGCCATAAGTATTGTGACATAACGTGAAATAACAGCCCATAATGCAATAAATATCGACATAAAAGCATGATGCAAAATGGACGTATCAATAGCCACACACGCACCAGGGGCTAGTACTTAGCTCCACATTTAAACTCCTATGGCTAAGTGAAGGTAATAAATCCGCATAGTCCGATTGCCTACTTCACCTCGCGGACACCTCCTTTACGGACCAAGATGTTGGATAAAGTCAGGTCACGCGTTATGTAGAACACCCCTATAGCATCTACGTGGGGGCTGAAGCCAACGACTGACAACTTTCAGAAATATAACAATAAACGGCCGCACGGGAGGAAAAATCACTTGAAACAAAAGGCGCAAGCATAGATATATCACATCAGGAGTTCATAGCATGGTTTGTACAACCCAAACACATTCAATCGAATATCACGTCCTTAGAACATTGGCCCTCTACTACTCGAGCTCCTTCTAGGACGTCATCGAAGTACCTCTCCAGCTTTCGATGATCTTTGCCTTCGGGCAGGCCTGCGGTCGCCACTTCGGTGGCCTTCATCTTCGCCCATTGCATCTTGACGTGGGCGAAGGCCATCCAGGCACCCTCTATACAGACCGAGCGCTTCACAACATCAATCCGCGGCTGCGCATCGACCAGTCTCTTCACCAAGCCGAAGTAGCTGTTGGGAATTGGCTCGGCTGGCCAGAGTTGGAGTACTAGATCCTTCATGGCCAAGCCGGCCACCCTATGCAGCTTCGCCAACTGCTTCAGGTGGTCTTTAAGAGGCGTCGGGTGCTCCGGTGCTAGAAATTGTGACCAGAACAACTTCTCAGTTGAGTTCACCTCCTGGGCTCTAAAGAACTGTGCGACACTCCTCGGAAGATCCACAAACGCGCCTGGAGAACTCCAAACTCGGGTAAGCAAGGTATACCTCTTACCTCCAAAGCTACTATGCAAAAGAAAGGCCTTACCAGCCGCTATCTGTCTCGCCTGCTGGATCTCCTCGTGAGCACTCCGGGACTCGATTTGCACCTCTTTGGCATCATGGAGAGGAGCCTTGGCAAGCTCGGACGACTAGTCTGAAGTCTTCTGCTCCAAGGTCTCACATTTGCTGATGGCATCCTTCAGCTCCTTCTCGACTTCGGCCACCCGAGCTTCATGTTAGCGGCGAACAGTTTGCTCGGCCTCCAGCTCTGCAGCCGCTTTGTCAGCGTCTGCCTTATTTGCCTATGCCTCCTTCTTGGCTTGGGCAAGGGCACCTTTGAGGGTCTCAACCTCGGCTACGCCACCTATGATCATAATCAAAGAATTCCATGAGTTAACCCCTCAATATACATATCTCTTTTGATAAATAAATTCATTTTTAACATTTTCCGCATACCTTGCGTTTCCTTGAACCGCCTGTTGATGCGGCCGAGCTCCTAATCGGCCACTCGAAGCTTCCGACTGAGCTCGGAAACCTGTGTGGCATGGGCGGTAGCTGCCAATATGGAGTCCTATTACAAAGGTAGCACAGTATGTTACTATCTGAATTATTATGTGGATCCTCTGTCCAGTTTTTTCTAAACCAGACCGAGCCTTAGGGGCTACTGTCTATATACAGGTTTATTCTTTCATATGAAAAGTTTTTAGCACATTGCGTCGCATACCTCAAAGCTTGTCAGCAGACTATAGAAGGCTTCGTTCAGTCCATTTGTAGCAGACTGAACCTTTTCCATAACCGCACCCATCATGGTGCGGTGCTCCTCCACGACGGAAGCACTTTGCAGAGCTTCCTCCAGAGCCGCCTCCAGATTAATGGAGGTTGTTGCTGCTGCTCCTCCCTCCTCTCCTGAAGGGGGCTGCTTATCCGATCCCGGAACCACGTTGGTCTCTGGAACGGTGTTCGGCGGGGCCCCGGATTGTTGGGGCTCCCGACCATCGGTTGTCATGGGGGTCGCCTCCCCTAGGTCTTCAGCGACCGAGGTGTTAACCTCAGGCACTTTCTCAACGTCCTCGCTCGCCCCTCATCGGCCATGAGAAGTCCTTCGGTATGACACTTCGGTGTCCTCCATGGCGATAGGCGAGAGGGCTCGCGACGGTGTGTCACTCTCCTCCTGCTCGGGCGGCAGGGAGTTCCCCTCCGATAATGGAGTGTGCGGTACCTCGCGGGGAGGGCTAAAAGGCAAATAACAAAACAACTTACATAATGGAAGCAGGAAGACCAAAGATGAACAGTAAGTTTCTGAAGACTTACGATTTGGCCAGGGGCTTCATCCTGGGAGCTCTCTTGGGGACCTATTTGGACTCTGAGTCCGAACTATCCAGGAGGGCCAGCTTCCCTCTTTTTGGCGCCTCCTCCTCCGGGTCTTTGGAGGTCGTCCTCTTCTTCCTCCTCCCCTTGTGGGGGGAGTCGCTTTCCACCTCCTCCTCCTCCTCCTCTTCTTCCTCGTCACCCTCGTGGGAGGAGAGGACTTCGGTCTCTCTAGACACAATGCCCGAAGTGTTGGGTAACGTAGTAATTTCAAAAAATTTCCTACGCACACGCAAGATCATGGTGATGCATAGCAACGAGAGGGGAGAGTGTTGTCTACATACCCTTGTAGACCCGGCGAAGCGATCACAACGTAGAGGAAGTAGTCGACGTTCTCCTCGCGATCCGACCGATCCCGCGCCGTTACTCCGACGCCCCGAGTTCTTGACACACGACAGTTCGATGACGCCCTCGTACTCCAATCCAGCCGAGTGTCGAGGAGAGTTTCACAAGACGACGGCGTGGTGGACGATCTTGATGTTTCACGCGCGCAGGCTTCGCCTAAGCTTCATGACAGTATAACCGAGGTGGAATATGGTGGAGGGGGCACCGCGACACGGCTAAGGAACGATCTAAAGATCAAACTTGTGTGTTCAAGGTGCCCCCTGCCCCGTGATATAAAGGAGGGAGGGGGAGGCCGGCCGGCCTAGCTAGGGCGGGAGGAGTCCTACTCCCAGGAGTAGGACTCCCCCTTCCTAGTTGGAATAGGATTGGGGGAGAGGGAAGAGGAGAGGGCGCCCCCTCCTGTCCTATTCGGACTGGGGGGAGGGAGGCGCCACCACCTCTGGCCGGCCCTCCTCTTCTCCCTCGAGGCCCACCGAGGCCCATTTACCCCGGGGTTCCAGTAACCTCCGGTACTCGGTAAATTCCGTTTTCGTCCGGAACCATTCGAACTCCAAACATAGGCTTCCAATATATCAATCTTTATGTCTCGACCATTTCGAGACTCCTCGTCATGTCCGTGATCACATCCGGACTCAACTTCTTGGTACACCAAAATACATAAACTCATAATAACCGCCATCGAAACCTTAAGCGTGCGGACCCTACGGTTCGAGAACAATGTAGACATGACCTAGAACTATTCACGGTCAATAACCAACAGCGGGACTGGATGCCCATATTGGTTCCTACATATTCTACGAAGATCTTTGTCGGTCAGACCGCATAACAACATACGTTGTTCCTTTGTCATCGGTATGTTACTTGCCCGAGATTCGATCGTCGGTATCCAATACCTAGTTCAATCTCGTTACGGCAAGTCTCTTTACTCGTCCGTAATACATCATCTCACAACTAACTCATTAGTTGTAGTGCTTGCAAGGCTTGAGTGATGTGTATTACCGAGAGGGCCCAGAGATACCTCTCCGACAATCGGAGTGACAAAACCTAATCTCAAATACGCCAACCCAACATCCGCCTTTGGAGACACTGTAGTACTCCTTTATAATCACCCGATTACGTTGTGACGTTTGGTAGCACCAAAGTGTTCCTCCGTAAACGGAGTTGCATAATCTCATAGTTACAGGAACATGTATATGTCATGGATAAAAGCAGTAGCAACATACTAAACGATCGTGTGCTAAGCTAAGGAATGGGTCATGTCAATCGATCATTCTACTAATGATGTGATCTTGTTAATCAAATAACAACTCCTTGTTCATGGTCGGAAACATAACCATCTTTGATTAACAAGCTAGTCTAGTAGAGGCATACTAGTGACATGTTGTTTTGTCTATGCATTCACACATGTATCATGTTTCCGGTTAATACAATTCTAGCATGAATGATAAACATTTATCATGAAATAAGGAAATAAATAATAACTTTATTATTGCCTCTAGGGCATATTTCCTTGATCTCCCACTTGCACTAGAGTCAATAATCTAGATTACATAGTAATGATTCTAACACCCATGGAGTCTTGGTGCTGATCATGTTTTGCTCGTGGAAGAGGCTTAGTCAACGGGTCGCAACATTCAGATCCGTGTGTATCTTGCAAATCTCTATGTCTCCCACCGGACTAAGTCCCGGATGGAATTGAAGCGTCTCTTGATGTGCTTGGTCCTCTTGTGAAATCTGGATTCCTTCGCTAAGGCAATAGCTCCGAGATTGTCACGAAGATTTTCATTGGACCCGATGCACTAGGTATGACACCTAGATCGGATATGAACTCCTTCATCCGCACTCCTTCATTAGCTGCTTCGAAGCTGCTATGTATTCCGCTTCACATGTAGATCCCGCCACGACGCTTTGTTTAGAACTCGCACCAACCGACAGCTCCTCCGTTTAGTGTAAATACGTATCCGTCTGCGATTTAGAATCGTCGGATCGGTGTCAAAGCTTGCATCAACGTAACTGCCACGATGAGCTCTTTGTCACCTCCATATCGAGAAACATATCCTTAGTCCTTTTCGTATTTCAGATGTTCTTGACCGCTGTCCGATGATCCACTCTGGATTACTTTGGTACCTCCTGCTAGGCTTATAGCAAGGCACACATCAGTCGGTACACAACATTGCATACATGATAGAGCCTATGGCTGAAGCATAGGAACATCTTTCATTTTCTCTCTATCTTCTGCAGTGGTCGGGCATTGAGTCTGACTCAACTTCACACCTTGTAACACAGGCAAGAACCCTTTCTTTGCTTGATCCATTTTGAACTTCTTCAAAATTTTGTCAAGGTATGTGCTTTGTGAAAGTCCAATTAAGCGTCTTGATCTATCTCTATAGATCTTGATGCCCAATATGTAAGCAGCTTCACCGAGGTCTTTCATTGAAAAACTCTTATTCAAGTATCCCTTTATGCTATCCAGAATTCTATATCATTTCCGATCAGCAATATGTCATCTACATATAATATCGTAAATGCTACTGAGCTCCCACTCACTTTCTTGTAAATCAAAGCTTCTCCAAAAGTCTGCTGTACAAACCCAAATGCTTTGATCACACTATCAAAGCGTTTATTCCAACTCGAGATGCTTGCACCAGTCCATAGATGGATCATTGGAGCTTGCACACTTTGTTAGCTCCTTTGGATCGATAAAACCTTCGGTTGCATCATATACAACTCTTCTTCCGTAAATCCATTCAGAATGCAGTCTTTACATCCATTTGCCAAATTTCATAATCATAAAATGCGCAATTGCTAACATGATTCGGACGGACTTAAGCATCGCTACGGGTGAGAAGGTCTCATCGTAGTCAATCCCTTGAACTTGCCTAAAACCTTTTGCATAAGTCGAGCTTTATAGACGATAACATTACCGTCGGCGTCGGTCTTCTTCTTGAAGATCCACTTGTTTTCTATTGCTTGCCGACCCTCGGGCAAGTCAACCAAAGTCCATACTTTGTTTTCATACATGGATCCCATCTCGATTTCATGGCCTCAAGCCATTTTGCGGAATCTGGGCTCACCATCGCTTCTTCATAGTTCGTAGGTTCATCATGATCTAGTAGCATGATTTCCAGAACAGGATTACCGTACCACTCTGGTGCGGATCTTACTCTGGTTGATCTACGAGGTTCTGCAGTAACTTGATCTAAAGTTTCATGATCAACATCATCAACTTCCTCACTACTTGGTGTAGGTGTCTCGTAAACCGTTTTCTGCATTTAACTACTTTCAAGTAAGGGAGAAGGTACTATTACCTCATCAAGTTCCACTTTCCTCCCACTCACTTCTTTCGAGAGAAACTCCTTCTCTAGAAAGGATCCATTCTTAGCAACGAATGTCTTGCCTTCGGATCTGTGATAGAAGGTGTACCCAACTGTCTCCTTTGGGTATCCTATGAAGACACATTTCTCGATTTGGGTTCGAGCTTATCGGGTTGAAGCTTTTTCACATAAGCATCGCATCCCCAAACTTTAAGAAACGACAACTTTGGTTTCTTGCCAAACCATAGTTCATAAGGTGTCGTCTCAACGGATTTCGACGGTGTTCTATTCAGTGTGAATGCGGCCGTCTCTAGAGCATAACCCCAAAACAATAGCGGTAAATCTGAAGAGACATCATAGATCGTACCATATCTAGTAAAGCACGATTCGACGTTCGGACACACCATTACGTTGTGGTGTTCGGGTGGCGTGAGTTGCTAAACTATTCCGTATTGTTTCAAATGTAGACCAAACTCGTAACTCAAATATTCACCTCCACGATCGGATCGTAGAAACTTAATTTTCTTGTTACGATGATTTTCAACTTCACTCTGAAATTCTTTGAACTTTTCAAACGTTTCATACTTATGTTTCATTAAGTAGATATACCCATATCCGCTTAAGTCATCTGTGAAGGTGAGAAAATAACGATATCCGCCACGAGCCTCAACATTCATTGGACCACATACATCCGTATGTATGATTTCCAACAAATCTGTTGCTCTCTCCATAGTACCGAGAACGGTGTTCTAGTCATCTTGCCCATGAGGCACGGTTCATAAGTGCCAAGTGATTCATAATCAAGTGACTCCAAAAGTCCATCAAGATGGAGTTTCTTCATGCGCTTTACACCGATATGACCTAAACGGCAAGTGCCACAAATAAGTTGCACTATCATTATCAACTCTGCATCTTTTGGTTTCAACACTATGAATATGTGTATCACTACTATCGAGATTCATCAAAATAGACCATTCCTCAAGGGTGCATGACCATAAAAGATATTACTCATATAAATAGAACAACCATTATTCTCGATTTAAATGAATAACCGTCTCGCATCAAACAAGATCCAGATATAATGTTCATGCTCAACGCAGCACCAAATAACAATTATTTAGGTCTAAAACTAATCCCGAAGGTAGATGTAGAGGTAGCGTGCCGACCGCGATCACATCGACTTTGGAACCATTTCCCACGCGCATCGTCACCTCGTCCTTTGCCGAGTTAAGCAATCAGTAGTCCTGTTTGAGTTGCAAATATTAGCAATGTAACCAAGATCAAATACCCAGTGCTACTACGAGCTCTAGTAAGGTACACATCAATAACATGTATATCACATATACCTTTGTTCACCTTGCCATCCTTCTTATCCGCCAAATACTTGGGGCAGTTCCGCTTCAAAGGACCAGTCCGCTGCGGTAGAAGCACTCGATTTCAGGTTTAGGGCCAGACTTGGGTTTCTTCTCCTGAGCAAAGAACTTGCTTGTTGTTCTTCTTGAAGTTCCCTTCTTCTTCCCTTTGCCTTTCTTCTTGAAACTAGTGGTCTTATTGACCATCAACACTTGATGCTCCTTCTTGATTTCTACCTCCGCAGCCTTTAGCATTGCGAAGAGCTCTGTATAGTCTTTACTAACCCTTGCATATTATAGTTCATCACGAAGCCTTTGTAGCTTGGTGGCGGTGATTGAAGAATTTCATCAATGACACAATCATCCGGAAGATTAACCCCAATTGTGTCAAGTGATTGTAATACCTGACATTACGAGTATATGCTCACTAATGTAACTGTTCTCCTCCATCTTGCAGCTATAGAACTTATTGGAGACTTCATATCTCTCAATCCGGGCATTCTGTGGAATATCAACTTCAACTCTGGAACATCTCATATGCTCCATGACGCTCAAAACGTCGTTGAAGTCCCGGTTCTAAGCCGTAAAGCATGGCACATGAACTATAGAGTAGTCATCGCTTTGCTCGCCAGACGCTCATAACATCTGCAGTTGCATTAGCAAAGAGTCTGGCACCTAGCGGTGCATCCAGACGTAATTCTTACAGGCAGCAATGAGGATGATCCTCGTTACGGACCCAATCCGTGTAATTGCTACCATCATCTTTCAACTTTGCTTTCTCAAGGAACGCATTAAAATTCAACGGAACAACAAAGACGAGCCATCTATCTACAATTAAACATAAACAAGCAAGATACTATCAGTACTAAGTTCATGATAAATTTAAGTTCAATTAATCATATTACTTAAGAACTCCCACTTAGAAAAACATCTCTAGTCATCTAAGTGATCACGTGATCCAAATCAACTAAACCATAACCGATCATCACGTGAAATGGAGTAGTTTCAATGGTGAACATCTTATGTTGATCATATCTACTATATGATTCACGCTCGACCTTTCGGTCTCCGTGTTCCGAGGCCATATCTGCATATGCTAGGCTCGTCAAGTATAACCCGAGTATTCTGCGTGTGCAAAACTGGCTTGCACCCGTTGTAGATGGACGTAGAGCTTATCACACCCGATCATCACGTGGTGTCTGGGCACGACGAACTTTGGCAACGGTGCATACCCGGGGAGAACACTTCTTAATAATTTAGTGAGAGATCATCTTATAATGCTACCGTCAATCAAAGCAAGATAAGATGCATAAAAGGATAAACATCACATGCAAATCAATATAAGTGATATGATATGGTCATCATCATCTTGTGCTTCATGATCTCCATCTTGCAGCACCACCATGATCACCATCGCCACCGCGCGACACCTTGATCTTCATCGTAGCATCGTTGTCGCCTCGCCAAACTTATGCTTCTCGACTATCGCTACCGCTTAGTGATAAAGTAAAGCATTACTGTAGCGATTGCATTGCATACAATAAAGCGACAACCATATGGCTCCTGCCATTGCCGATAACCGGTTACAAAACATGATCATCTCATACAATAAAATATAGCATCACGCCTTGACCATATCACATCACAACATGCCCTGCAAAAACAAGTTAGACGTCCTCTACTTTGTTGTTGCAAATTTTACGTGGCTGCTACGGGCTTAAGCAAGAACCAGTCTCACCCACGCATCAAAACCACAACGATATTTCGTCAAATAGACTCCGTTTAACCTTCTCAAGGACCGGGCGTAGCCACACTCGGTTCAACTAAAGTGAGAGAGACAGCACCCACCGGTCACCTTTAAGCAACGAGTGCTCGTGGCGGTGAAACCAGTCTCGCGTAAGCGTCACGCGTAATGTCGGTGCAGGCCGCTTCATCTCACAATACCGCTGAACCAAAGTATGACATGCTGGTAGGTAGTATGACTTGTATCGCCCACAACTCACTTGTGTTCTACTCGTGCAAAACATCAAACCATAAAAACCTAGGCTCGGATGCCACTGTTGGGTAACGTAGTAATTTCAAAAATTTTCCTACGCACACGCAAGATCATGGTGATGCATAGCAACGAGAGGGGAGAGTGTTGTCTACATACCCTTGTAGACCGAAGCGGAAGCGATCACAACGTAGAGGAAGTAGTCGTACGTTCTCCTCGCGATCCGACCGATCCCGGCGCCGTTACTCCGACGCCCCCGAGTTCTTGACACACGACAGTTCGATGACGTCCCTCAGACTCCGATCCAGCCGAGTGTCGAGGGAGAGTTTCACAAGACGACGGCGTGGTGACGATCTTGATGTTTCACGGCGCAGGGCTTCGCCTAAGCTTCGCGACGGTATAACCGAGGTGGAATATGGTGGAGGGGGGCACCGCACACGGCTAAGGAACGATCTAAAGATCAAACTTGTGTGTTCAAGGGTGCCCCCCTGCCCCCGTGATATAAAGGAGGGAGGGGGAGGCCGGCGGCCTAGCTAGGGCTGGGAGGAGTCCTACTCCCAGGAGTAGGACTCCCCCTTCCTAGTTGGAATAGGATTGGGGAGAGGGAAGAGAGAGGGCGCCTCCTTGTCCTATTCGGACTGGGGGGGAGAGGGCGCGCGGCCACCTCCTGGCCGGCCCCTCCTCTTCTCCCTCGAGGCCCACCGAGGCCCATTTACCCCGGGGTTCCGTAACCTCCGGTACTGCAGTAAATTCCGTTTTCCGGAACCATTCCAACTCCAAACATAGGCTTCCAATATATCAATCTTTATGTCTCGACCATTTCGAGACTCCTCGTCATGTCCGTGATCACATCCGGACTCGAACTTCTTGGTACACCAAAATACATAAACTCATAATAAGCATCATCGAAACCTTAAGCGTGCGGACCCTACGGTTCGAGAACAATGTAGACATGACCTAGAACTATTCACGGTCAATAACCAACAGCGGGACCTGGATGCCCATATTGGTTCCTACATATTCTACGAAGATCTTTGTCGGTCAGACCGCATAACAACATACGTTGTTCCCTTTGTCATCGGTATGTTACTTGCCCGAGATTCGATCGTCGGTATCCAATACCTAGTTCAATCTCGTTACCGGCAAGTCTCTTTACTCGTTCCGTAATACATCATCTCACAACTAACTCATTAGTTGTAGTGCTTGCAAGGCTTCAGTGATGTGTATTACCGAGAGGGCCCAGAGATACCTCTCCGACAATCGGAGTGACAAAACCTAATCTCAAATACGCCAACCCAACATCGCCTTTGGAGACACCTGTAGTACTCCTTTATAATCACCCGATTACGTTGTGACGTTTGGTAGCACCAAAGTGTTCCTCCGTAAACGGAGTTGCATAATCTCATAGTTACAGGAACATGTATATGTCATGGATAAAAGCAGTAGCAACATACTAAACGATCGTGTGCTAAGCTAAGGAATGGGTCATGTCAATCGATCATTCTACTAATGATGTGACCTTGTTAATCAAATAACAACTCCTTGTTCATGGTAGGAAACATAACCATCTTTGATTAACAAGCTAGTCTAGTAGAGGCATACTAGTGACATGTTGTTTTGTCTATGCATTCACACATGTATCATGTTTCCGGTTAATACAATTCTAGCATGAATGATAAACATTTATCATGAAATAAGGAAATAAATAATAACTTTATTATTGCCTCTAGGGCATATTTCCTTCACGAAGGACCTTTGCAGCGGGGGCCACCCTTGGCCTCCTTGCCCTTCTTATTGGCCTTCTTCTCAGCGCCTGATAAGGCGCCGGGACCAGCATCTTCGTTAGTTGGGGTGTGGCCGGGTCCTCAGGTAGCGGTGCCGGACAGTTGATCCGCTCCGCCTTTGCCGTCCATCCCTGTAGGGAAGGCAGGCGATATAATCTCTATTATAGTTGAAGCATTGACCGGATAGGTCTTCAGAAAGATTATGCTTACCGCCAAGGCCGGGTTCTTGATGTCGAGTCCGATGTCCTCGGTCTTCATCGGCCAACTTTTCTGGGCCTTGAAGAACAGCTTCCATATATCTTCATGCGTGGTGCCGAAGAAGTGCTTCAAGGTCCGTGGTTCCTCCGGATTGAACTCCCACATGGGGGAGTCCCGGAGTTGGCAGGGAAGGATGCGGTAGAAGAGCATCAGTTGAATCACGTTTGTGAGACCAGTTTTCGTGCCCAACATGTTGGAGATGCGCTTCTGTAGCATCTTCACCTCAGAGCCGGACCCCCAATCAAGGCCCTTGGCGGTCCATGAGGTGAGTCTCGTGGGGGGGTCCGGGTCTGTAGTTAGGTGTGGCCGCCCATTTGGCGTTGCGAGGTTCGGTGATGTAGAACCACTCCTGCTGCCACACCTTGACAGTCTCGACGAATGCCCCTTTGGGCCAGATGGCGTTGGGGAGCTTGCTTACCATGGCCCCGCCACAGTCCGCGTGTTGTCCGTCGACCACCTTCGCTTCAGATTGAAAACTTTTAGCCATAGGCCGAAGTGTGGCGGGATGCGGAGCAGAGCCTCACACACGACGACGAACGCCGATATGTGGGGGAAGGAATTT
Source organism: Aegilops speltoides (assembly GCA_021437245.1). Classification (NCBI taxonomy): domain Eukaryota; kingdom Viridiplantae; phylum Streptophyta; class Magnoliopsida; order Poales; family Poaceae; genus Aegilops; species Aegilops speltoides. The sequence goes on from CM038145.1 coordinate 336,807,850, forward strand.
GGGGCTAGATCGTGGAAATCTAACCCATAGTAGAACATGAGACCTCAGGCGAAGGGGTGGAGGGGAAACCCTAGCCCTCGAAGGAAATGAGGGATGAAAACAACCCTCTCACCGGGCCCCGAAGTGGGGATGACCTGATCTTTGTCAGGGAGCATGTGCGTGATATCCGCGGACAGATAGCCTACACTATGGACATCCTTGATGTCCTTCTTAGTGAGGGAGGAGGCCTCTCATTTGCCCTTGGAACCAGAACCGACCATTGCTGGGGAGGGTGGTGGCGGTGGGAAAGTTCGGAGTTTTGGGCGCTAGAGCTTGGAGGTTGGAAGGCATAAGCTAGAGGAAGGCGTGGGGAAAAAGGGAGGATCTCTATCCTCTTATAAACGATGAAAATGCCAACCGTCCCCTCTCAAGTCATAAACCTCACATGTTCCCAACGAGATCGTGCGTACGGCGTGGTTGGGTTACCCAACCCACATTGATGAGAATCCCATAATGAGCGGGCACGATCTCTTTTTTGACAAGACGTGCCAATGGAGGCTAAACCTCGAAACGCAAAACAGGGGGCGTGAAAACGGTTCGAAATATTGAAGAGTCAAGTGTGACGCTTTGCCGAAAAAAAGTTGTCAGTAAAAGACACCGTTTCTGTTTTGACATCTTGCCTTCGTGGCTAAGAGTTGTATTGATTATGCAGAGCCGGAAACAGTTCCTTTATACGGGAAGTTAACTTAAATATTCAGGAGAAGGAACCCGCATTGCAATGCCGAAGACAATCCGCGTGTCGAACACATCGTCATCGAAGACTGGTTCAGGGGCTACTGAGGGAGTCCTGGATTAGGGGGTCCTCGGGTGTCTGGTCTACTCGATATGGGCCGGATTGATGGGCCGTGAAGATAAATCAGAAGACTATCCCCCGTGTCCGGGTAGGACTCCTATATGCGTGGACGGCAAGATTGGTGTCCGGATGTACTATTTCCTTCCCTTGCTGACTCTGTACAACCCTAGGCCCCTCCGGTGTATATATAAACCGGAGGGTTTAGTCCGTAGAGGGGATCAGAATAATCATATGCTAGACAACTAGGGTTTAGCCATTACGATCTTGAGGTAGATCAACTCTTGTAACCCCTATACTCATCGAATACAATCAAGCAGGACGTAGGGTTTTACCTCCTTTAAGAGGGCTCGAACCTGGGTAAACATCGTGTCCCCATTGTCCCTTGTTACCATTGATCCTTAGACTCACAACTTGGCCCCCCACCCGAGATCTGCCAGTTTTGACATCGACAGCCGCCGCGCCCGCTCCGCAGCCGTTCCCATGCTCTCTGCTGCCAGCTCCAGAAGAGCCCTCTCATCCTCACCACGGGGAACATCGTCTCCGTCCCGAACGCCACCGCGGTACCTCCGGCAACTCTCCGACTCCGCCTTGCGCTTGATGTGTTTGACACATTGTCCGACCGAATTTTTTGTGATTTGTTAGGTAAAACGATGGATTTCAATGCTTCGTCGGACAAGGAGTATGGACCGACAGAGCTTGCCCAAATGATTCAAGATGAGTTCTTTGATTCGTCGTATTCGGGCAAAGAAGTGGACATGATCATGCTCATGAGCATGCAAGAGGGAATGGACCAGCAAGTGGGGAACTTCAAGGGCTCAATCAAAGGGAGAAGAGTGATCAACCAGGACAGGGTGTCCGGAGCAAAGCTACTCCATAAGGACTACTCTGCTCTCAAACATGCTTTCCCGAATGATCTATGGTTTTTTCGCCGTTTTCGCATGCGAAAACCATTGTTTTTGCACAATATGGAGGGAGTGGAGGTACACGGCGACTACTTCAAACTCAGAAGGGATTACTGCGGCCACCCTCTCTTTCTCGGCAAGCAGAAGTGCACGGCTGCTCTGAGGATGCTTGCACTTGGTACTGATGCAGATTTCGTTGGCGAGATGGTTAGGATGGGGGAGAGCACGTGCTTGAAGACTACTGTCAAGTTTGCCTACGTCATGGTCGAGGTGTTTGGACCTGAGTATCTCAGAGAACCAAATGCGCAGGACACAGAGAAGTTATTGGCTATTGGAGAGGCAAGGGGGTTTCCAGGAATGCTCAGATCAATTGATTGCATGCATAGGCAATGGAGAACTGCCCCAAACGTATGCGGGGAATGTATCAATGTCACACCAGAGATGCCACCATCGTACTAGAAGCGGTGGCATCACATGACTTATGGATTTGACATGCTTTCTTTAGAATGTCCGATTCTCACAACGACATCAACATGCTTCAACGATCTTCGGTGTTCAGGAGGCTTTGCAATGGGGAATCACCGTCATGCAACTACCCCGTCAACGGCGGAGACTACAACATGGGATACTATCTTGCCGTATCTATCCTCAGTGGGCGGCATTTGTGAAGACCATATCCGAGTGGCGTCCCAATAAACAGAGCCACTGTGCAACAATGCAGGAAGCGGCTAGTAAGGATGTGGAGAGGGCATTTGTGTGCTTCAGGCTTGTTGATGAATTGTGCGGAGCGCTGCAATGATGTGGGAATCAGAAACTTTGTGGCAGCTAATGACATGTTGTGTTATTCTGCACAATATGATTGTCGAGGATGAGGGTGATGGTGTAGCCCAAACCCATGATTTCGAAGCACCTGAAGAACAAGTTGAAATCTCGGCAGATCAAGGTGCGGCTCAGCTGATGAACTTTCTGCAAATGCATCAGAATCTTCGAGATCAGCAGGTGCACACGCAACTACTCAACGATCTTGTGGACCACATGTGGACCCACAATGGCAACCAAGGAGACAATGCTTGAGTTTCACACTTAAAATAAAATTTATGTAAATGTTGTCTATGCTTGGTACCAACAATTGCTATGTACGTGTGACATTGTGTTGCATGGTCGACGTGCATGGATTTGCATAGATTTGAAAGTCCGGCTTTGAGATATGTAGATGCCCGGAAGAAAATATGAAGGCTCGTCCGGATGCGCCCTCGAGCGTGCCCGGTCGCGTCCGTCAGCGTTTGAGGGGCCGGATTTGACAAATCCGGCTGTAGACGCTCTAATGAACTAAATGGACCCATGGCCAGTAAGAAATGGTTTGACCGTGTGCTGGGTGCCAGGATCTGAGGCGGCATGTGTCCGTGTGTTGCATTATATTTCCACCCAGTACATTCTGCGGTTACACCTGCCCGGCTACTCACATGACACGCACGATCTGTCCACGTCTAAAACCGCCGTGTCCGCATGAGCATTTCGTGATGTAGTACCGTGCTCGAGACCGAGTCTGAACTCTGAAACTGAGGCCTGTCCGGTAGTAGTATCCTTTGCCCTCTCATCAGTCTCTGTACGCCGTCGTACGCGTTAGGTGGAGCACATCCAGGTCAAAGGATTAGGTGAAACAGCACACACATGCCTTCTCCTCCGTCCGTCCGCCCGCCCGTTCGTTTCATTTCACATAAAAAGCAGAGCATCGTCGTCATCATGCACCCTGTGCGAAAACGATCCATCATAGGAGCAGGAAAACCAACTAAAACTAGCCCATTGCCTTTGCTGTTCCTGCGCTTTGGCATCGCATCGGTTCCCTGACCAGCCAGGCGGAGCACCCTACCAATATTGTTTGTTGATTCAAAAGCCAACGGAAACCCCGGCCCTCCTTTTGCGTTTTCAATGCGCCCCAGGTCTTTGATCCCCCGATCATTTGTCCAAAAGCTGGCGGAAAATTCACACGTTCCGGTCCTAGAGAAGTGATATATACTGCTATGTGAGTGAGGCTGCCAGCAAGCGAGCGGCGGAAATGATACTGCGCCGAGATGCCGACCAGCTAAGCTCCGGTGCGGCTTTGAGTGACTCGCACCCAAGCCATTCCGGCCGGTTCCATTCCCTTCACACGCCCAACGAATATTGTCGACCAGAAATCAAATCAGCGAAAAAGAAACTGTCATTGGCCAGTTTCGTCCTCTAAGCTTTACGGAAATTGTCATGGCTACTAGTTCTTTCTTTAAACTTTATCAGGCTGGAATTTTGCTGAGGGGACGTGGGGATTTTTTTTTTTTTTGAAACTGGGGACGTGGGGATCTGATGTGTATAAATAGACCTCTCAACCTCCGGTCCGGTGTGCGACACCGCTACATCCACAGTGCTGGGGTTTGGTGACTGGTACATACATCCATCGTCATATATCCTTTGCATCCTTTCCAGTGCCAACCTCTCTCGTTCGCACTCTCCTTCCTCATATCGTAGACCATATGTCGTCGTCCTCTGCCGCTCTCCTCGCGGTGCTCGTCGTCGTGAGCTGCGCGGGCATGGCTGCAGCCACGTCGTACACCGTCGGCGACACCAAGGGCTGGGTGACCGGCGTCGACTACTCCGGCTGGACCAGCGGCAAGTCGTTCGCCGTGGGCGACACGCTAGGTGAGCGATCGAGCTCCTCCTTGGCCCTTCTTGGCACCAACACTTGCCAGCCATGCTCATAAGCACGAGTATACTGCATGCGTTGTACGCACTACGTGCTGAAATTGTGATGGAATTTTGCCTTGCAGTGTTCAGCTACGTGAGCAAGGTGCACACGGTGACGGAGGTGAGCCAGGGCGGCTACACGTCCTGCTCCGGGAGCAACGCGCTGGCCAACGACGACAGCGGCGCCACCACCGTCACGCTCGCGACCCCCGGCACGCACTACTACATCTGCAACATCCCCGGCCACTGCGCCAGCGGCATGAAGCTCGCCGTCACCGTCGCCGGGGGCGGCTCGTCCCCGGGAGGCTCCACCCCTTCCGGCGCCTCCGCCGGACGCTCCCTGGCTCCGGCGATGGGCGCCGTCGTCGCCGCGGCGGCGGGGGCTCTGATCAAGGCGGCGCTGTTCTGAACGTCGGGGGGCGTGCCAGGGCAGAGGCAGTGCAGGTCATCGGTCGCTTTCGAGGATTTCGGCCGTCTTAATTTGCGTTACGTTTTTTTGGGGGGCGCCGTTCTTTAACGCGCACTCGTGTCGTGTAGTATGCACGTTGGGCTGTGTGGTTTCTCGTCGTGCCTGAGCATTATGGATTGTGCGTTTTGTGACGAAATTTTTTCTTTTGCTGAAGAGTTCTGCGTAATAAAAGTACTTTGTGCAAGAAAAGTCTCTTGTGGTCAAGAGATAAGAGTCGCAATCGCTGTCGACAACACAAGAGCAAGCATCATTGTGCTTCAACCACTTCTTTACGGCCACATGCGAACCGATTATTTAGGCTCTCATCGTCGAGGACCGATTATTGGCACACTAGGGGTTTTATTTTTGAAACAAATGGCAAAAGATTCGCACGTTTCATTGATTAAGGAGAATGGGTTTTAAGTACAAACAAACAGATGTCCAATAAAGGTTATTGTGAATGAAGGACGAATTAACCCGACTAAATACCTGAGAGCTAGGGTGTTCCTTCCCCTAGATGTGCCACTAGTCCGGTTTGTCCATCTGACATTGAAAGAGAGCAAGAGGTATCCGGTGGAGTATGAAAAACTGCCGGATTTTTGTGATTTTTGTGGTATGATTGGACATCTGGTAACTGAATGTGGTGATGGAACTCACAGAGCAGAGGTTTGTGAATGGGGCAACTGGTTGTTGGTTAATTTTGATGATCCGTCTGGTGGACCTGGGTATGGTCGAGGTGGTGGCCGCGGTTCAGGCCGCGGAGGAGAGATGTGGAACAGAGGGAGGGGATTTGGTGATGACAGAAACCCGGCACCAAGAAGTGCAGGGAGGGGTAATGCTGATGATGTAACTCCACAAGAATCTGAGAGCATGGAGATAGAAAGAGGGGTTGATCCTCGAGGGAAAGACGTTGTGCCATTCGCGAGAAAGCGTCTCATTAGTCAGGATGGGACTGTTAATACAGCGGCAAACTTGTCTGTGACACCGCCACCAGGTTTTGTGTCTGATAAAATCCTTCTGATCGAGCACACAGGTGGAGGACAGATTGATAAAACTCTCATGAGTACCCCTCAAAAGATACATGATAACAAAAGGCAGAAGGCAAATTTGTCGGAGTTGACAGAACAAACAGCGGCGTCCTCCTCCGGGGAGGGTCGCCGAGAGCAATGAAACTCATAAGCTGGAACTGTCGGGGTTTGCTCGGGGCCCCGACAGTGAGATCGCTTCTGGACATCCAGAGGCAGAATAACCCAGATGCGTTTTTCCTGTCTGAAACGCACTTGGACGAGGCTAAGGCAGATGTGATAATGAGGAAGCTGAGGATGGATCATAGGATTGTGGTACCCTGCCTTGATGATAGAAGTGGAGGTTTACTATTAGTATGGAAGAAGGAGGTGAGGATCTACTCCCGGACTAATACGGTTAATTGCATTGATGTTGTGGTGGAAGAAGCAGATGGTAGAATATGGAGGCTTACGGGTCTGTATGGAGAACCTAGCTGGGATAATAAGGTCAAAACATACCAGCTGATCCGAGACCTTCATGCCCATTCCAATTTGCCGTGGGTTGTTATAGGTGATTTTAATGAGATATTACTGTCGTCAGAAAAAGAAGGAGGAGCTCAGCGGCAACATTCTAGGCTCAAAGCGTTCCAAGATGCCCTGACAGATTGCTCCTTAGAGGATATTGGATATCATGGTGACAAGTTCACATTCTATAGAGGAGGATTGCGAGAAAGACTGGATCGAGCAGTCTCAAATCCAGGATGGATGGAGATGCACCCTTTATGTGGTCTTGTTAAGATATGGGCAAATCAGACCACAGACCTATATATTTGGATACTGAATACTTGACGGGTGTTGCTGCTCAACGGCGCCGGTCAGGTAGAAAATTTGAGGCAAGATGGCTAGAAGAAGAGATGGTGGAGGAAGTGGTGCGAACGGCGTGGCAGAAGGCAGTCGTTAGGGGGCTTTGCCCCTCGGCTAGTGAGAAACTTGCAGCGGTGCATAAAGACCTTCATCAATGGGACAGAGAAGTATTGAAGGGCCCACGAGCTAGACTGAAAACAGCGTAGCAAGATCTGGAGGCACTGATGCGAGAGCCATTTGATGCTGATGCACGGGCAAAACAGCAGGACTTGACGCTCAAAATTGAAAATCTCCTAGAGCAAGAGGAGATTTACTGGGCCCAACGGAAACATGCAAAGTGGCTTCGCCGAGGTGACCGTAACACCGAATTTTTTCATCAGTTTGCTTCGGCACGTAGGCGTCGTAACTTGATCAAGAAACTGAGAGATGATAATAATGCATGGGTTGAGGGGAATGATTACCTCAAGCCTATGATCTTTGATTATTTTCAGAATCTGTTTCTATCGGATGCAGGGCTTATTGATGAAAATTTGTTGAATATCAGAAACCCGTAGTCACGGGCAAATGAATGACATCTGATTGCCCCATACACGAGGGAAGAAGTAAAAAAAAGCGTTGTTTCAAATAGGAGATATGAAGGCCCCTGGCCCTGATGGGCTTCATGCAATCTTCTTTAAACGCTTCTGGCATATCGTTGGAGAGGAACTGACGGATGAAGTGTTACAAGCAGTAAATAACAGGAAAATCCCTAATGGATGGAATGACACAAATGTGGTGTTAATACCTAAAGTGGACAGCCCAGAGGTAATCACCCAGTTCAGGCCCATTAGCTTATGCAATGTGGTATATAAAATCATTTCAAAAATGTTGGTGAATAGGTTGAAAAAAAATCTGCCTGAGGTAATTTCTCCTACACAAAGTGCTTTTGTGCCAGGTAGATTAATCACAGATAATGTGCTGATTGCTTATGAGTGTTTTCATTCCATAAAGAAGCGAACACATGGGTCGAATGGTATTTGTGCAGTTAAATTGGATATGTTAAAAGCATATGACAGAGTAGAATGGGAGTTTTTGAGACATATGATGATGAGGTTAGGATTTCATGCACATTGGATTGAGCTTATTATGGAGTGTGTCTCTTCTGTTAAATACCAGATCAGGTTTAATGATACAGAGACGGATGAGTTTATACCAACCAGGGGCTTAAGGCAGGGAGACCCCCTGTCTCCTTATCTCTTTTTGATCTGCTCTGAAGGATTATCAAGCCTGTTGATGCATGAAGAGGAAATAGGTGGAATTGAAGGAATAAAATTGGCCAGGAACGCCCTTTCAATATCTCACCTTTTGTTTGCAGATGACTCTCTAATCCTGATGAGAGCCACGGTGCATAATGCAACCACTCTGAAGAGGGTTTTAGATACATATTGTCAGAGCTCGGGACAACGCGTAAGTACACCTAAATCTAGTGTGTGTTTTAGTCCTAATACCAGAGTTAATGAAAGAGAGGCAGTTTGTCAGTTGCTGGATATATTAACTGAAGCGTTGTCCGATAAGTATCTGGGTTTGCCGACAATTGTGGGTGTTGATAGAAGTGACTGCTTTCAACATCTAGTTGACAGAGTGTGCCAAAGGCTGAAGGGTTGGAAGGAAAAATTCCTATCAGTTCAAGGTAAAGAAATCCTTCTCAAAGCGGTAGCTCAGGCAATACCATCATATGCTATGTCTGTTTTTAAACTACCGAAAGGAATTTGCAAAGCAATTACTGATGAAATATCTAGCTTCTGGTGGGGTGATGGAGAGGAAAAAAGGAGAATGCACTGGTTTGCATGGTGGAAAATGTGTGTACCAAAGAAGAAGGGAGGAATGGGATTCAGAGACCTTCATAGCTTTAACCTTGCTATGTTAGCAAATCAGTGTTGGCGACTGATCCACAATCCTGACTCATTGTGTGCGCAGGTTCGAGGTGCAAAATACTATCCGGATGGTAATATCATGCGAGCTGGACCGAAGAAAGGCTCCTCGTTCACATGGCAAAGTATCTTTGCGGGGATACAAACGTTCAAGAGGGGGTGTATTTGGAGGGTGGGTACGGGTTCACAGATCAATATATGGGAGGATCCATGGATTCCATCAAGCCCGTCAAGGAAAGTAATCACACCTAGAGGGGGGGGTCATGTTATCAAAAGTGCAAGACATTATTGACCCACACACAGGCCAGTGGGACGAGGCACTTATTCATAGTGTATTTTCACCTGTTGATGTAAGAAGAATATTACAAATCCCACTCCAGATTGAGGTAATAGAGGATTTTGTGGCATGGCAATTTACAAAGTCAGGAACTTTTTCAGTACGCTCTGCTTATCACGTAGAGTTTGATCACTAGTTCGGCCGGAATTACAAAGAAGCTAATAGTCCAGGAACTGCTCAGCTAAATGGGGTTTGGAAGGAGATTTGGCACCTTCGCTTACCGGGAAAGATTAAACACTTTGGTTGGAAAGTGCTTAAAGGAGTGCTGACGTGCTATGGTGTGCTAGCAGCCAGACATATCCCCTTGATCCCACAATGCCCATTATGTACGGTTGGCTTGGAAGATATCCAGCACTGTTTATTCACCTGCGATAGAGCTCGACTTGTGTGGGCATCGCTAGGACTAACAGAGGAGATCGATAGAGCTGTGATACAGGACCGGTCCGGCTCTGTCAATTTGGAAACGTTTATCCAATTACAGAAGATAGTAGGGGATATTCCAATGACTGAACTCATTCTGGTTGCTATGTGGTATATATGGTGGCAGCGGAGGCAGGTATCTAAAGGGGAGACTGTGTCAACCCCGGAGCAATCAGCTATCTCAATACGAGTCCTCGCTACCAATTTTGTTAGAGCAAACACACCAAAATTGACCACCCGCAAGAAAGACCAAGTGTGGAAAAAGCCAGGCAGGGGAGTTATAAAGCTAAATGTTGATGCATCATTTCGTGAGGAGAATGTACGTGGAGCCTGTGCCGTTGTTGCAAGGGACGAATATGGCAAATTCTTGGGAGCAGCGACACAAGTTATACCTCATGTATCAAGCGCAGGATCAGCTGAAATCTTGGCTATTCGTTCTGGACTATACTTAGCAGCTAATATGGGATGCACCAACATCGTCATCGAATCGGATTGTATGCACGCCTTGGAGGCATTATCTCATCCAGCTACTGTAGGATCGAAAGTATGTCTAGAGGGGGGGTGATTAGACTACTTGACAATATAAAAATTCAGCCTTTTGATAAAGACAAGTTTTTGGCAAGTTCACGATGATGATCAAGTCAAGTATCACCCTACACATGCAATTCTAGAGTATTGGCAGCGGAAAGTAAATTGCACATGTAGTAAAGAGAGGTGGAGAAGAGCAAACGCAATTTGGAGACACGGAGATTTTTCTCGTGGTTCCGATAGGTGGTGCTATCGTCAATCCACGTTGATGGAGACTTCAACCCACGGAGGGTAACGGCTGCGAGAGTCCACGGAGGGCTCCACCCACGAAGGGTCCACGAAGAAGCAACCTTGTCTATGCCATCATGGCATACGCCCACGGAGGACTAGCCTTACTGGGGTAGATCTTCACGAAGTAGGCGATCTCCTTGCCCTTACAAACTTCTTGGTTCAACTCCACATCTTGACGGAGGCTCCCAAGCGACACCTAACCAATCTAGGAGGCACCACCCTCCAAAAGGTAATAGATGGTGTTGGTGATGATGAACTCCTTGCTCTTGTGCTTCAAATGATAATCTCCCCAACACTCAACTCTCCTCACCGATTTGGCTGTGGTGGAAGAAAGGATTGAGTGGAAAGCAACTTGGGAAGGCTAGACATCAAGCTTCATATGGTGGGAGTGGAGCAACTTGATCTCAACACAAGGGTAGGTAGTTTTCTTCTCGTAAATGTAAGGTAGGAGTGGTAGTTCTTTCGATGGCTCTCTCCACGAATGAAGAGGGGGTGGAGGGTATTTATAGCCTCCACACAAAATCCAACCGTTACACACATTTGACCAATCTCGGTCGGACCGAAGTTGACAACTCGGTGAGACCGAAAGTTCAAACCTTGTGAACGTTGGGATTTTCGTGGGACCGAAAATACAATCTCGGTGAGTCCGATTCTTCCAAAGACTAGGGTTTGCCAATCTCGGTGGGACCGACTTTATCATCTCGGTGACACCGATTTGATGACGTAGGTTCTGAAGCTTGGCAACACTAGTTTCGTGAGACAGAGTTGAATCGGAAAATCCGAAATTTCTAGGGTTTGGCTATATGGCTGAGGTGGTTCATCTCGGTGTGACTGAGTTTATGGAATCGGTGGGACCGAGATTACTTATGAGTGTATATTTGAAGTGAGAGTTGCTGATAGTTTAGGAGATATATCACTAAGCACTTTGAGCAACCAGATCATTAACATAACCTCATCCCCTTTTAATAGTATTGGCTTTCCTATGGACTCAATGTGATCTTGGATCACTAAACCAAAAATGGAGTCTTGAGCTTTTGCCAATGCTTGCCTTAGCATTTTGAGGGGTCCACATCTTCAGTCATAGCCATACCCATATCATGAACTTTCGAAATGATTCTCAAGAAGTTATTAGTTCAATGATATATATGTTGTTATTAATTACCAAAACCACCCGGGGATTAGTTGCACTTTCAATCTCCCCCTTTTTGGTAATTGATGACAACATATAGATCAAAGCTTCGACAAATGATATAATCAATGAATAATATCGTCGCTTTGAGAAGTATGTGATAAGCAAGATCTCCCCCTAAATTTGTGCATTATTTAAGATTTGCGTTTGAATGCAAATGCACAATCGATTAGGATCATGGGTCACTCTTCCATGTCACATACATCTTGGTGGAGCGGACAAAATGATAAGAATGAATAGCATGCACCCAATCACCAAGACATGAGTAAATGATCATACAAGATATGAATAGCATATGATAAGCATTAAGCACACATTAAGGCATAGTACGACCAAGCACTCATCAATGTAGAGCAAACGTAGTATCAAACACACGAAATGTCTCGAAAATCTCAAAAAGACCGCAAAAGAAACGAAAGAGCAAAAGCGAGCACTCTCTCTCTCGAAGTCCTATGATCTATACAATTTCTCCCCTTTGGCAACAAGTTACCAAAAGTTCGAAGGTATAGAGCTAAACGTCACTAGGGACTCTGTTTGGCGGCTCTGTGCGGGTTGATGGAGTTGAGATGGCTGCATCCGCAAAGGCTTGGTGATGTCTCGTGGAGCTGGAGGAGTGGTCACTGGAGCTGGAGCTGGGAACCGATGGAGCTGTGGGAGGTGCCGAGGCTGTAGTCCCGTGTCTGTCACTAGAATAGCAGCTGATCTGGGTCTTGTAGGAACCGGAGCAGGCTGTTCATAATCATACTGGACTAGGTCATCCTGCATCTCACGCATGAGCTCTTCCTTCTCCCTCTTTGCTTCCTCTATATCTGCCTCAAGCTTGTTAACAGTGACTTGCACTTCAGTCAGCTTGACATCCAGAGCATGGATCTTGTCTTCAACAATCCTCTCAAGACTCTCCTGAGACTGCACAATGCTGGCCAGGCGTTGTTCAATCCTCTGGGTAGCTTCAAGGAGCTGTTCTCCAACACTCTTGGGTTTAGCTGCTGCTTCCTTCTCAACTTTAGCTTTCTTGGCAGCTTCAGTCTTTGCTTGACCTTCAACTGACGTTGGGTCCTCCTCATCCATCACAACTTCATTGTCCTCATGCTCAGGCTGCAGTGGCAAGTGTGGTCTATCCAACAAGTAGGTGCCCGTGCCGAACTTGGCATTGATAAGCATCTGAATGTGCGGGCAAATCCACATGACCTCTTCAGTCTGCTGCAGTCCTCTTGATAGTCTCAACTATCGTGTCCATCACCTTGAAAGGTGCCTTCGATCAAGTATATGCAGCATGTTGATAGAATACCCTCGATCATGCGATGATCTCGGACTTGGGCATCAAGGTATGCCTCGAATTGTGTTTGTGGTAGGTAGACCTGCTCGAGATGATACATCGAGCCGAGCTTCCAGATTTCTACATCCTTAGCTGGTACCTCATTGTACATGTTCTTCATAGACTCATGGTTCTTCTTGGGAATACCATAGACATCAACATCATCCTCTCTCAAGACTTTGGAGCATTCAGAAGTGCTGCCCATTCTTCAACAGTTGAAGAGAATCTTTGGCCTTCAGTCATCCATGTGATCTTTCCATCCGGATAGAAATGAGTGTGGTATAGAATTGCATGATCATCTCATCATTCCAATCACGCGACCGACCAACAAACTCAACAACACCACATGCAAGTGAAGCTCTCATGCACATGTGGAAAGAAGTCTCTGTGCTTTTCATGTCAATGTATGCCCAATCAACATATCTAGTATCGCAACAATGGGCTTCTTGTCCATTAGCACAGCCTCATAGAAATCCCGCTGCTCTCGGTGTGGAACCTTGGATCAACAGCAGTTCTTCTCCTCACAAAGATATGGATCAGCTTGTCTCCATAGCCCGAGACCTCTATCCTTTCTTTCCTTCATGTTCTCAGCTCGAGGATGAGCATCATTGTGAATTGGCAATTTCGACGAAGTTTCAGAATACAGTGCCTCATCATCGACTCATTGGTGGCACATTGTCTTTCTTCTTCTCTCAAGCTGGGATGTTCTGACAGTCTTCTTGGGCTTGGCAGCAGGCTTGGCTTGAGCTGCCTTTTGCCGGAGCAGATGGCTTGGGCTTTGAAGGTGCTCCTGCCTCGATGGCATCACCCATGAACTTAGACTTCGAGGAGGAGGCTGGGGTGCTTCCTCATCATCATCATCATCCGCCGCTTCATCATGCACAATCCTCTTCCTCTTGGAAGTTTTCTTCACCTTGCTTGAAGTTTCCTCTTCCATACTCAGCTTCTTAGCAACAGTGGACTTCTTCACTTTATGGTGCCTTTCTTGGTTTCTGCCCTTGATGCTCTTTGGCAACCACTTTCCTCTTTGGCTTGGAGGAGATCTCTTCCTCAAAGAATGAAATCGAATCTTCTTCATCGAATTCTTCTTCTTTTCGCCCCGGTGGCTGCAGGAGGCAAACCACTTGGTGTGCTCCTCTCACCATCATCTAAAAGCTGCTGGCCTCGGGACTAGTGCCCGCCTCGAATTTCAGCAATTGGTGACTCGACTGTTCGGCTGTCACGGCATCGACATGGTGACAACCCGTGAATAGATTAGGTGTAGGCAGAGTAGAAGAGTTATCACAAACCGCAGAAGATTTTGCAAAAAAATGAGTTCAAATTTCAGTTTTAGGTTTTCACAGAATGCATTTCGGTCGACCGAGTCTAAAATTCGGTGAATCCAAGTGTTCAAATGAAGCATTCACACCACTTTCGGTGGGACCGAAGTGGGTTTCGGTCTGCCAAGAACACTAGGGTTTCACTAAATCCTCATTTCGTCGCACCGATTTGCACAACTTCGGTTGGACCGAAGGTGCAAAGGCAATGGCCAGAGGCCAAATCGGTCATACCGAGAATGTAGAATCGGTCTCACCGAGATGTGTTCGCGGAAACCTAACCCTAAAACTTTTACTCAATTACGCTCAAAGAACTAATCTGCTGGATAGGAAGATCTCAAACGTGGCAAGATGCTAGGCAAACCAATCGTGCATAGAATCGGAGGTTGAAGCACGAGAGGGATCGAAACTCACCCTAACTTGGTGGAGTTCCTCTACGGCGGCAACAGCGCGGAGAGAGTGACCGCTGACGGCGACGGAGACTGCGGCGGCGCGCGCAAAGCATTTACGGAGACGATCCGGAGACCACGGCGACGGCAAAGAGGGGTGTGGGGTGAGGCATTTTGAAGTAGAAATCAATGCGCGCGACCCACGGAGTATTTATACCCCTCTCATTGTCGGTGGGACCGAGTTGTAAAACTCGGTGGCACCGAGATGGATAATCGCAGTAGGCGATTACACATTTCGATCACGCCGAATTTGTAACTCGGTTTCACCGAGGTGAAAACCTAGATCAATCAAGTGCTTTCGGTCTGACCGAGTTTGAGTGGGTTGGTCTGACCGAAATTACTTAGAAGGTTTTGGAAGTTTAGCCTTTGACGGATCGGTGGCTCCGAGTGCTCCTCACTCGGTGTGTCCGAAAATGACTTGTTCAAAGTTTGTGATATAAGCATGAAAAGAATTTGAGACAAGAAAGCATAGATAGCTAGGGGAGGTACTTAGGCATTCTTGTCCATCCATTTGGTCAGAAAAATCCAAAAAGACCAAAGCAACAAATGGATGTCCTTGAATGGATAAAATCATGCATCCATCATGCTCACACAATAAGATAGCAAATGAAATATGTGTCAAACATGCACAAACAAAACACTAGCTACTATCACACAATTTGTCGATGACTAGGTCATCTATATATGAGTATATTGACTTAGGAGTCAAATGAGAACATTTGATCATAGGTCATACTCATCGTTTAAGCACCAGTGGGGTTACCACTTTTACATAAAGCATTAATGTGTTCACATCATTTGAAGATGCTTTAGCTCAATTCTTTAGAGCAAAGCTCCCCTAGATGTGAGAACCCTTTTAAAGGGTCAAACTAACCTTGGGTTGTCGAGAAGACTTCATGTAGATGTTGAAGATGTGGATGCTCAATGTTGATGAAGATCATCAAGAGTTGGGAGCAATCCTTTGGATTCGGCACTTTCAATACCTACATGGGTTAGTCCCACAAGGAACAAACAAGGATATCCATGGACATAGATTGAAGTATACAATAGATGATGTCCATGAAAGCAATGATTACCTTGTCCCTTGACTTACCAACAAGAGGGTTTGTGACTCCATGAACTAGTGCAAGATGTGGAAGTTGATTGCACAAGTTCTCGCCAAAATGAATGTGAGTGAAGTATGTTCATGAGTCACCCTCAAGAACTCTCTAGTTCTTCTTCTTGGGATCCACATCATCTTGATGGGAATCCTTGGGGTTGTAGTTGAGCTTGACGAAGTAGAACTTGACGTTTCCTTGGGAACCCACTTGACCATGGCTTTAGGTGCTTCAATAAATGCATCAATCTCCTCTTGAAGCTTGTCCTTCCCTTTTAGCTTGTGGTCTTGTGGTGGAAGGTCATATTGAGCTTGTTCCACATTGGAAGAAGTAGGATCATACTTCTCCTTTTGAGAAACAAACTTTGGAGTGGGATATTGACCTTCTTCCCATTCAACACCCTCGGCGTTGAACTTTCGCTCAAAACCAATTCCTTGATTCTTCCGGTGCCTTCCTTGCTTGTAACAATTTCCTCAAAGTTCTTACTTCCGCAAGGCTCTTGTAGACACCTTTTCTATAATCCCTTTCAATAAACTATTTTCTTGCTCAAGTGTAACTTGGCTTGAAACATTGTTAGTGGAATCAAGAGAACTACTAGAAGTAACAACATTAGATTTAGCATGGTTATTGTTACTACTAGATGAAGAATTTTTCTTATGCTTGTCATGCTTAGTTTTAATAGGTGGCAAGAAATTAGACAAGAGAAGTCGTTTGGCAAGATATGAAGAACTCTTCTTTCGAAGATCGTCATTGAATTGCTTTTAGAAACTCATGTTCTTGCTCTAGATTGAGCTTCTCGAAGCGTAGCTTCTCATGAGATCTTAGGAGCTCTCTATGATCTTCTTGAGTTGTTTCATGAGCTAACTTAAGAGTGTTTAGTTCTTTAGTTAGACGCTCAATCTCCTTCATAGCATTGTCATTCGACTCTTCTCGACTATAAAGACTACTAGCATGTTCATCATTACTTGGCTCACTAGATTTGTCATGTAAAAGCTCATCTTCACCAAGCAAGTCATCCTCATCACTATCAAAGTCAATAAATTCAGGGTGTGATACCTTGGGGCCTTTAGCCATGAAGCATCTTCCAATTCCCTCATTTGGTGAATCAAATAAGTCATAGGAGTTGGAGTTGGAGGACACGAGAGCAAGACCGCAACACCTTCATCTTGATCAGATTCGGAGTTGGAGTGATAGCTTCTTTCGGAGTGATTGTCTGAGTCGGAGCCGAGACCCATTCACCTACATGAGCTTGATGTTTTCTTCTTGTGTAGCTCCTTGATGACTTGTCTTTCCTCTCCGAATCCTTGCTTCTCCGAGAGGGTCTTCGCTCATAACGATTATCTCTACTCCTTCTCTCTTTCCGAGGTGACTCTTCTCTTGAGCTTCTTCTTCTTGGAGATTCTTCTCTTCTCTTGTGGGGAGCCGAACACTCATTTGAGTAGTGTCCGGTTTTCCACAATTGTAGCATTCGATCACGACTAGAAGATCTCTTTTCATCATATGATCTAGACTTTGAGCTTCTTTCCTTGCTTCTACTCTTGTAGAATTTGTTGAAGTTCTTCACCATTAGGCTTATCTCTTCATTGGAAACTAGCTTGTCACTTGAGGTTGTGGGAGCATCACTTGTAGCTTTGTAAGCACCACTTGACTTGTTGTGAAGCTCTTCCTTATCTTTAAGTGTCATCTCATGAGCAACAATTCTTCCAATGACTTCGTAGGCTTGAGATTCTTGTAGTTTGGCATCATTTGGATCAAAGTGCACACGGTGTCATACTTTCCATCCAAAGCTCGAGAATCTTCTTGATGATGAATCGGTCGGTCATTTCTTCGCTTCCTAAGCCGGCAATCTCATTTGTGATGAGAGCAAGCCTAGAGTACATTTCAATGACTCCTTCACCTTCCTTCATGTTGAACTTGTCAAGTTGACCTTGAAGAACATCTAGCTTTGATTCCTTCACGGACTCGGTACCTTCGTGCATTTCGACCAAAGTATCCCAAATCTCTTTTGCATTCTCAAGACGGCTGATTTTGTTGAACTCCTCGGGACACAAAGCATTGAAGAGAATGTCACAAGCTTGAGCATTGTTTTGCAACATCCGCGATTCATCCGTCTGTAGCTTCACGATCCGGAACTTTTCCTTCCTCAAGAACTCACCTTGCAAGCCAACACAAATAATGCCCCATGCGTGGTTATGTCCAAGAATATGAATTTTCATTTTATGCTTCCAACTAGCAAAGTTTGAACCATCAAAGTAAGGACCTCTTTAAAATTACCCTCACTAGACGCCATACTCTCCTAGGTTGTGAAACCAAGCTTATGGAGTCCAATGCAATGGAAACCAATACAATGGAGACCAAAGCTCTGATACCACTTGTAGGATCGAAAGTATGTCTAGAGGGGGGGTGATTAGACTTCAACCCACGGAGGGTAACGGCTGCGAGAGTCCACGGAGGGCTCCACCCACGAAGGGTCCACGAAGAAGCAACCTTGTCTATGCCATCATGGCATACGCCCACGGAGGACTAGCCTTACTCGGGGTAGATCTTCACGAAGTAGGCGATCTCCTTGCCCTTACAAACTTCTTGGTTCAACTCCACATCTTGACGGAGGCTCCCAAGCGACACCTAACCAATCTAGGAGGCACCACCTCCAAAAGGTAATAGATGGTGTTGGTGATGATGAACTCCTTGCTCTTGTGCTTCAAATGATAATCTCCCCAACACTCAACTCTCCTCACTGATTTGGCTGTGGTGGAAGAAAGGATTGAGTGGAAAGCAACTTGGGAAGGCTAGAGATCAAGCTTCATATGGTGGGAGTGGAGCAACTTGATCTCAACACAAGGGTAGGTAGTTTTCTTCTCGTAAATGTAAGGTAGGAGTGGTAGTTCTTTCGATGGCTCTCTCCACGAATGAAGAGGGGTGGAGGGTATTTATAGCCTCCACACAAAATCCAACTGTTACACACATTTGACCAATCTCGGTCGGACCGAAGTTGACAACTCGGTGAGACCGAAAGTTCAAACCTTGTGAACGTTGGGATTTTCGTGGGACCGAAAATACAATCTCGGTGAGTCCGATTCTTCCAAAGACTAGGGTTTGCCAATCTCGGTGGGACCGACTTTGTCATCTCGGTGACACCGATTTGATGATGAAGGTTCTGAAGCTTGGCAACACTAGTTTCGTGAGACCGAGTTCGAATCGAAAAATCCGAAATTTCTAGGGTTTGGCTATATGGCTGAGGTGGTTCATCTCGGTGTGACTGAGTTTATGGAATCGGTGGGACCGAGATTACTTATGAGTGTATATTTGAAGTGAGAGTTGCTGATAGTTTAGGCGATATATCACTAAGCACTTTGAGCAACCAGATCATTAACATAACCTCATCCCCTTTTAATAGTATTGGCTTTCCTATGGACTCAATGTGATCTTGGATCACTAAACCAAAAATGGAGTCTTGAGCTTTTGCCAATGCTTGCCTTAGCATTTTGAGGGGTCCACATCTTCAGTCATAGCCATACCCATATCACTGAACTTTCTGAAATGATTCTCAAGAAGTTATTAGTTCAATGATATATATGTTGTTATTAATTACCAAAACCACCTGGGGATTAGTTGCACTTTCAGCTACGTATATGGGAGTTGATGTTCCGGTCGTAATGGAGTGCTCCATTCTGGCGATGGAGTTTACAAGTGTTAGTTATGAATTTTGTAATAGAGAGGCTAATATGCTTGCGGATGGTGTGGCGAAGCATTGTCTTAGTAGTAGAATCTCAGAAAGTTGGGAATCCTCCATCCCTGATTTTGTTCTTCACTTTTATGTAAATGACCTTGCCATTATTTGAGGAATAAAGTCATGACGTTCAAAAAAAACAATGGCCATAGCCCATACAAAGAAAGAGAAATGATAAAAAAACTAACGTCGGTATTTTAGGATTTGGGACCGAACGTCCTTTTCGCCATTGGACTTTGAGCACGCATCTTAAAGCATGAGACCACAGCCATGTCAGCGAAGGAGATTTTTCGGGAAAATGCAAAGTCGTCGCAAAGGAACAGATCCACTCTCTTCGCACTACGCATCCCCTTCTCTCTCATTTCACCAACTACTCCCTTATCATCTTTCTTCCCACCGACCACACCGACGGCCTCGACCCTCCCTCTCTGCGCTCCCTGTCGGTGTAGGTGGGTTCGAGGTGGTCGCAGTGTGTAGGAGGAGCGTGGCTGGGGAGGTCAAGCGGCGGATCCGACGCCGACGCGGCGCTGCCTGCATTTTTATTCAGATGGCAAGATGGCCATGATTTTTAGGGAACAAAACTAATAGGTTAGTTTTTTGTTTGCCATGTCTCAACATTTGTTGCCATGGCAAATTTTGTCTCAACTTTACATTTTTAGGGGGAAAATAATTCAGCAACTTGCCATTACCTAGATATCCAAAAGTTTCTCAACTACCAATCTAACCTTTTACACATAATTAGCTAAATTTCCACGAAAGCATACTCAGTGTTGTTTTCTTATGCCATTGAACAGTGTTAGTGACATTGCCATTTAGCTAATTTGCCATCAAACAAAGCCTGTTGTATTAGTGTCTTTTTGTCGTCCTCTAGATAGCATTTTAAACTTATTTTTTATCTATATTTTTCTGACATGGCAAATCTTTTCTGATACTTTTGCCATGCATGTTTAAGTTTTGTTCTACAAGGGCTCCTTTATGCATACGACACAATCACTCTCTCCTCCAGATTGCTCGGAATAAAATCCATTGTGGCCTGCAAAAAATCCCCATTGTACATCAAAATCGTATGACAGAAGTGGGGACATAGCTTCTGTGAACAACATGACTTCACTTGTCCCCTGGTCCATGGAAACACTTGGAGGTACTTCAAAGAGGCACATTGAGCCCAAAGTTGAAGTACAGCGAGCAATGCCACGCATGATTCATTGTGCCAAGGAGGACTAACATGCACCAGATTTTGGCATAGATACTGCAAACAATGGCTTGCTTCATGATGAAACGGCTTCCTATCAACTAGTGTTATAGGGCACCAATAACACAAGAAAAACTACAATGACACGTGAAAGCATTCAACTGAGCACTGAACTGAGCATGATTTATTATCTCTCGCAAGACATTCTGGGCAAGCACCTCTTTTAACTCCAGATCTCTAATACTGGGTAGGGTAATGATAAGAAAAATATTCCTAATTCCTGAGTCCCATTTCCCATAAAGTTCAAGTGTTATAACTGAATTGACATTCCTTGTTGCATCTATCATTATGCAGCTCCATAGCAATATTGCGCCTGCACTCATGACCACTAAGCTTTGCATCAAAAACACTCGTAAAAACTCATTCTTGATCAAAGAAATTTCCTCAATGATCATGGAACTTGTAGCTAAACCCAATAGTCGCTCAACATATAAATATCTCTCTGCACCTTTCCATGCTTCTGATGTTCGAAACTAAGATGTGTCGCATATGTTGTATGACAAAAACATGCAGCATGTGTGTAACCACAAACCCAATTCCTTAGGGTGACTTTGGAGGGTGAGGTGGATCAGGTGGTAAACAGGGTCCAAGGAATTGGCCGACTGATCAAATGGATGTAGCGGTGTTGTAGGTGGTGATGTCCTGGCCAAAGAGTCGCGGAACTTGCTCCTTGGGTCCCAACTCACAGGGAGTAGTGTGATGCGCACTTGAGATACTCACTTCCAAATTAGCAAAACTTTGTCTCACTTGTCACTTTCTCATGTGTTCTATCAAACACTCAAATAACACCAAGTTACTCTTTGTTAACTTCCTCTTGCACCAGCTTCTTGTCATTCGACTTGACCGACATTCTATCGAGCACTTGGTTGGCACGAAGAGGCTCATTGATGGTCGACAAATCTTGAGAGGTGGTTGCTATTTCCAATTCCACATAATTGTGCGGGGGACTTGTGTGAATAGAGACCATAGTTGTGACACCATGCTCGTTGAGATCGACTGCCTTGAGTGTAGGGGCTGAGCAAGGCGTCAGTCATGTTGAGGCAGGGTTGGTGCTACGAATGTGGTGTTCATACATGGCGTGGCGTTGAGTGCTTGATGTCAATCTGACAACACTCATCATAGATGTTCTAACCGTGAAGAGCTTCCCGAGCTCGTGTGGCCTCTTGAGGCAATGAACATGCGACAAAGCCAACACATGGTCTATCTTCTCGAGCACCATCATAAACACACCCTTCCCACCTCTTCCATCATATGATAGATTGACTCTTGGATGACCACTGGTAAGATGCAGTTCGGGGACTTCCTCTTGTTGAATCACATTCAGAGGTGAACCAAGCATTCAATATAACACCTTCTGGGCACCAGGGCAATGCTCACTTCCCTTCCATGGTTCCTCACTCCGCAGTCCACTTGAGTGAAACCTTAGCGACCTTTCCTCCAAATCAACCAAACCCCAACCAGGAATTACGCCATATCAAGCCCAAAAGTGATCAACAACCGTCATGGTGGATGTGGATGTTACCAGTACGATCAAGAGATTTTGAGCAGCGCGCCCGGATCAAGCAAGCTCTAGATACTAACCGTGATGCCCCAAGAATAACACAACACAAATCAGTAACTATACATTCATGCAGGTTTCAGAGAGAGATTGGATAGAACAGAACAACAATAATGGGTTATGCGCAGAGAGATACACGAGAGGGAAGGAAATCAGCGCATCCCATTCTTCGTTGCTTCTTCTATGCTTTGGTCGCTTGTCTTATAGGTGCTGCTCCACATAGTTATAGTTGGGCCAAGCCCAAACATCATGTAGCAACCCAAGTTATAGCCCAAGGGGCTACTGGCATGACAGAACTCCTAACTATGCTCCAGGTGGGGTTGAGTCGCATGAGCTACTAGTAAGGTACACGTGCATTGCACGCATGAGATTTGGCAGCCAAATTATGAATAAATACCACATTATAGCATGTAAGCTTTGAGTCATATATGCATGATGTAGATGTTCGTTTAACTCTTGTAGTTCATCTCATTCAAAATCAATTAGTTTTTTTTAAAAAGCTAATCTATTTTAAGATTCATGAAATTGTGCGTTGTAAAGCATGAAGTAAAAATAATAATGGCAGTTCATGTAGGAAAAAAATTGGTCACTTATGATACGGAAGATTCTAGAACAAAGGAGAAGTGATTGTGTTTTGAGATTTGTGCATTACGCTTAAGTTCAACCATGGAGTCTTCTAGATTGTACATGTGGTAAAATCTGGTGGAATGTAGATGATATCCAACGGCCAGTAATGCTCGGATTTGCCATCTCTGCACCGTCGGATTGGCTTCATCCAATGACCATCTTTCAAATTTATTGACACGCTATATAGGGGTATAGATATATTGCCTACTACGAGGTGGTACTCTGTCTCGCACAAGGTGAGAGCCAGATGGACTGGCCCAATCCGGGTCATAGGAGAGCGGGTTTTAGGGAAGCTTCTATGACCGGTATTCATGTGCTTTTTTATGTGTTCTATGTGGTTTGTTGCGGTTTTTGGCTTTTTGGTTTTCTGTGTCCCTTTATTATATTTTATTTTTTACTATTTTTTCATGTGTTTATTTACTGGTTTTCTTTGGGGTTTTTCTTTTTCTTCTTTTAAATACATGCCAACCTCTTTCAATACATGTTTTACATTTTCGTATACACCCGTAACATTTTTTCATATATGTTGAACATTTTTAAAATATGTGCGTCAAACTTTTTCAACTACATGCTTAACATTTTTTGAATGGTATGAAACATTTTTTTTATATAACATGAACATTTTTTACAATATATCTATTTTTTAATGTTGTGAACATATTTTCAATGCGCAAACACTTTTTAAATGTCACAATTTTTTTAAATGGTACACAAAACATTTTTTACATTGAATATTTTTTTAAAATGTCACATCATTTTAGCTTAACATATAAGGTTTTGTAAATGGCATGCACATTTTTTAATGGTACGATGCTTTGTGTTAAACTTAGACAAACATTATTTTACATTATATAAACATTTTTATAAAATGTTATGAACATTTTCTGAAGTGCATCAACATTTTTATAAATTATGCGAATTTTTCTTTACATTGTGAGAACATTTTTTAAAAATGTCATAATTTTTTGAAACACGTGAACATTTTGTAGATATTATGAAGTTTGTTTAACGCTATCAACATATTTTAAAAGTCGGACAATCATTAAAAATTGAAGTAAAGTGATATCATTCTAGATACATCGGAGGGAGTGAAAAAGACGAACGAACTAACATTTGTACTAGCAACTAACGGGCCCAGTAGAGGCGACGGGACGCTCGCCCTCACCGCCGGCGAGCTATCGACGCGCCGCGGTGGCGTGGGCAGATCGAGTTATTTTACCATCGGCCCCACCATCACCAGTCTATCATATCACCAGCTCCTCCTCTTACGCTTCGAGTGCCCTCGACGTGTCGATCCCTGAGTAGCTCCTAGAAGACGTGGATGCTCCGAATCGGATCGCCCAAAGGCATTTCCATATGTGCGTAGTGCGGTTGCCAGCGCGCGGCACGCAAACACAGCACGGGCAGAGATGATAGGCTAGCGTTGTAGGCGAAGCTTCGTCTCCCAGGGGCGGCGCTAGGGGTATTCTTGGGTCTTCATGTGAATACCCATAATTTTTACAAAACAATGTTGATTTTGGCAAAAGAGTGACAATTTTCGAAAACAGCAATGATTTTGGCAAAATGAATACACTTGAATACCCGGTTGCAAATTCCTGAAGCCGCCACTGTCGTCTCCCCTCTGATTGGATCACTGGAAGCCTTGTGTCGCACCAAAGCCATTCCAGTCCCATTCCATTCACACCCCGCGCCCACGCCGGTTCTGAAAAGCGGACGGAGATTTGGCAGAAGTTCGGTTATCAACTGAAAGATCTGTGTATAAATAGACCGTAGCTCCGACCTTCTGTCGAGTGTGCAACGACAGCGAGTCAGCAACAGTGTGATCCTCACTTATCCACTCGTCAAGGATTTCAGTAGAGCATGGCGTCTTTTTCTGCCGCTCTCGTCGCGCTGCTGGTCGGGAGCTGCGGCGTGGCGGCCGCGGACACGACGTTCGACGTCGGCGACGGGCACGGCTGGCAGACCGGCGTCGACTACACGGCCTGGACGTCCGACAAGATCTTCGCGGTCGGCGACAAGCTAGGTGAGATAAGTATATAGCTCTCGCCACAACTAAGCTACCTAGTCACCGATGAGTGATGGCTGATGACACGCTAGTCTAGGTGAGTTGGCACGTACGTACGTAGTACGCCAGTTGGGTACGTACATGTCGGTGATCTACGTACTTCATGTGCAGTGTTCAACTACACGAGGAAGGCGCACACGGTGACGGAGGTGAACGACAGCGGCTACAGCGCCTGCTCGGGCGCCAACTCCCTGAGCAACGACGACAGCGGCGCCACCACCGTCACGCTCACGATGGCCGGCGTGCACTACTTCATCTGCGACGTCCCGGGCCACTGCCCCAACGGCATGAAGCTCACCGTCACCGTGACGGTCGCCGGGGGCTCGACGACCGGAGGCACCGTCCCTACGGGCGCCTCCGGTGTGTCCCGCGGGCCGGCGGTGAGCGCCGTTGTCGCCGCTGCCGAGGGGGCTCTGGTCGCGCTCGCGCTCTTCTCATGAAACCCGTCGTCGACGTTGGTGAGTAGTATGATCAGGCCAGAAACGGGCAGACCGTGCAGTTTGATTCGTGTGTACGAACAATAAGTTCCGACCCTTAAAACGTCCGCAGAAGCGCCCGGGCGCGTTTGCGGACACTGACCGAGTGTTTCCTAAAATTCGTGTCTTCACACCCGCGTATCTCATATCCGGCACTCTATATCCATACAAATTCATGCAAAGTTGTATGTAGATCACCAAACGATCAAAATGAACAGGAAACAAACATATAAACCGATACCAAACGGGCATAATTCACATAAGCATCACCAAAAAATCAACAAACGGGCATAGTTCATACAGTTCACCGATCTATCACATTGTAACTACATACTAGAACTAGATTATATAAAAGGAGGGGATGAGCTTCACCACTTCCTCGGTGACCCTTTGCCCTTCCGGTCCTCGGCGCTGCTGTAGGCGTCCGCAGCAGGAGGTAGGTCGATCTCGGAGGACGAGGAATTGGAGATGACGATGTAGCCTTCCAAGCGCCGGACGATGCGGCCTTGTTTGCGCTTGAGTTTGGCCACCCTCGCCGCCTCTGCTGCTGCCGCCGTCACCAACCGCTCGGATTGCTCAATGCCGAGCCGGATCTGCTTGGCATTGATCTTCCTGGGGCGTCCGTCTCCGCCGTGGCAAGTGATCGACGGTACACCCACTGGAGGAGAGGCTTCTCCTCGTCGAGCACCAGCATCACGTGGCGGCGGTGAGCGGACTGAGCAGCCGCGTCGGACCCGCCCCCATCTCCCTTGCCCTCTGCCTCTCGCTGCAGGCGGTGCGTGCCTCCGACTCCGGAGTAGCATCCGCAGCGCCGGCAGAGCGGGCACTAGAACCCACCGCTGCCCGCGTGGAGCAGCGGCCGGAGGTGGAGGAGGCCGTCGGGCAGGCGGAGCAGATTGGGCAGGCCGCACAGATCCGCGCACGGGACGGGAAGGGCCGGTGCTGGCATTGGCGTTGTGGCGATACGCGACAGGAGGCGTCACACCGGACCCGGAGCTGCCGCCCGTATCGACCAGCGAGCGCTCGAGCACGATACAGAGCGTCAACTCGTCCTCGTCTCCAGAGCTACCGTCGGAGTGGCTGCCGGTGCTTGACATATTCCCTGGCGCTACGGGTTTGACAAATTGGGGAAAGGGGAGCGTCGGGGATCGGAGCGGATTGAAGTGAGCTAAAGTTTGCTCATGAGGGGGATTTTGTGGGGTCGGGGTGGGCCAGCGGTGGGCCGGGTTGACGTGTCGGACGGGCCCGGGCTGCCTCATATCTGTCCTATATTTAGGCTAGATATGAGGGGTGTCGGTCAGCCCGGGCATTTGTCCGCGGTTTGGAAGCTCCGATTGGATTGACTTTTGTGACCGGTCTGTGACCAAACGACCTGCCCGGGTGTTTGAGAGGTCCAGTTGTGAATGCTCTCAGCATTGTGTGATTTGCGCAACTACAATTTCTTGGGGTCAGTGCAAGCCACAGTCCAACACGCGTCCCTCCACTACAAACCTCTTTCTTCCTGGAATACATTCGTTTCTAGAAAAGAAATCTGGATGGAAAGAAATGGTTTTCACGACGTGTAGAGCCTTTTGTGTATAGCTATTTCCTTTTCTAGAAAAGTATATATTCTTAACCAGAGAACAGTCGTCAGATAAAGAGTTCGCGCTTGCAGAGTGTTCAGTAATGTGTTACGGTGCATAAAAAGAAAAGTTTACATTTCAACGTCAAACTAACTACACAGGCTAATGTACAATCCTCTACTTGGAATCGGTCGAAATACAACCTCACCTAACCTTGGGGTGTAAAAATCAACCCCGGACTTGGTTTGGACAAAGTCAAGTAGTTTTGACAGCAGTCAATGTTGACTTTGCATGCCAGCTCAGCCTAGGACTTGGGGGACTAAAAAGAAGTGGTTTATGCTTGCTCTTTATCTCACTCGCCCCGAAAGTGTCCACCTGCCCCTCTCATGACGTGAAAAACGAAAAAATTGATCCTTTTTTAAAGTTTAGCACAAAATGAACCTCATTTAAAAAGATTTTATAAAATGTCTCATTTCCATGACGCCCTGGACACCATGCTAGACAGCACGATGCCCTGGTTAAGAGCGACATGTCGTCAGAAATGACTTGCCAGGCCGGACGTGCCTTGGACCATGACGCCTTGGACCAGGGCGCCACGCCCAATAGCACAACCCCCTTGCCCAGTGCAACATGCCCCTTGGATCAACCTAACGCGGCCAGCCCCCACTCTTTTTCTCAAATGCTCAAACCCTCTCTTTCTCCCTTTTCTCCACCTCGACTTCCCCCGCTCTCTCTCTCTCTCTCTCTCTCTCTCTCTCTAATGCCCGCAATATTTAGTGGATCGGAGCTCAAAATCAGCGAGATCTTCCCTTTCAACACCTCAAGGTATTCTCCCATGTTCCTCCTCTTTTTGTTTGTTAAAATATTCGCATTGTACCAGTCATGGATATAATTCTGACAATACTAGGGGGTATGTATGTGGAGGCAATCGTGTCTATCGAGCAGTATAGATGGGAGTACGCGCAAGGATTTATATAGGTTCTGGCCCTCTCTGGCGGAGGTAATACTCTACCCCAATGGTGCTCTTAACTCTTGACGTAAGGTACAAGGTGTGAATGCTCAACCTTCAGCCTGGTGCTCCTCTCCCGACTCATATAGTGCGCTAGGAGGGGGTATATGATTGGTTGGTAATAATGCTATTCATGGTCTCAGGCGTGGCCGCCTGTTCCCTGGCTATTACTGCTAGTAATTGTTGTCTTTTAACTAGATTGTGTAATCGTTGGGTAACTGAAGTCATTAAGGCATCATGGGTGATTGGGTATCCTCTGTTGAAAGGATCGAGAAGATGGGTCTAGAGGGGGGGTGATTTGACCCTCAACAAGTAATGTGGCAGTTTTTAAGTTCCTCAAGTTAAGGTAGAGTTTTAGCACAAGTTTAAACATTCACTATACATTTCAAGCAAGCATGACAAGAGTATGAGCATCGGAAAGAGTAAAGCATGCTAATTGCAAGATAGTAAAGGGATGGGATTGGAGTGTGCAAACACAAAGAAGACACGGAGATTTTTGGCGTGGTTCCTATAGATGGTGCTATCGTACATCCACGTTGATGGAGACTTCAACCCACGAAGGGTAACGGTTGCGCGGGTCCACGAAGGGCTCCACCCACGAAGGGTCCGCGAAGAAGCAATCTTGTCTATCCCACCATGGCCATCACCCATGAAGGACTTGCCTCACTCGGGTAGATCTTCACGAATTAGGCGATCTCCTTGCCCTTACAAACTTCTTGGTTCAACTCCACAATCTTGTTCGAGACTCCCAAACGACACCTAACCAATCTAGGAGACACCACTCTCCAAAAGGTAATAGATGTTGTGTTGATGATGAACTCCTTCCTCTTGTGCTTGAAGTGATAGTCTCCCCAACACTCAACTCTCTCTCATAGATTTGGATATGATGAAAAGATGATTTGAGTGGAAAGCAACTTGGGGAAGGCTAGAAATCAAGAATCTTATGGTTGGATTGGAATATCTTGATCTCAACACATGACTAGGTGGTTCTCTGTCAGAAAATATAAGCTGGAAGTGTAGGCACATTCCGATGTCTCTCTCTCTCTCATATGGAGGAGAGGGTGGAGGGGTATATATAGCCTCCACACAAAATCCAACCATTACACACATTTAACCCAACTCAGTCAGACCGAATAGAAGAACTCGGTGAGACCAATTCAGTTTAAAATGTGAACGTTAGGAATCTCGGTGGGATCGACTCGAACAACTCGGTGGGACCGATGGGAAGCAATGGGGCAACAGAGAAGTTGTCAAGTAAACTCCGTGTGACCGATCACAAATTCGGTGAGACCGAAATAAATGCAACAGGCAATAAAGAGTTTGCAAGGCCATCTCGGTGAGACCGAGATCCGTATCGGTGTCACCAAAGTGTTAGGGTTTCTGGCAGTGGCTATGTCAGATTAACTCGGTGGCGCCGGATAGAAGAGTTCGGTGGTGCCGAGTTTGACTTTGGGTTTTGGACATATTTGGAATGAGAAAGTGGTTGAGGGCTTTGGAGCAAAATCACTAAGCATTTTGAGCAAGTAGACCATTAAGCAACACCTCATACCCTTTTAATAGTATTGTCTTTCCTATGGACTCAATGTGATGTTGGATCGCTAAAATATAAATGAAGAGTCTTGAGCTTTTGCCAATATGTGTCCTTAGCATTTTGAAGGGGTTCCACATCCTCTTGTCCATACCACGCCATTGTTGAACTTGTCTGAAATACACTAGATAAAGGCATTAGTTCAACAAGAGATATGTTGAAATTAATTACCAAAATCACCCAGGGAGCACTTGTCCTTTTAATCTCCTCCTTTTTGGTAATTGATGACAACATACGTCAAAGCTTTAGATTAAAGATATGTAGAGTAATGGGTAATGCTTTGGAAAGACATGTAACACGCATAAGCTCCCCCTACATGTATGCAATAATGTGAAGATAGAATATAAGAACATGTGAATGCATAAGCATGACAGAGAGGCA
Source organism: Aegilops speltoides (assembly GCA_021437245.1). Taxonomy (NCBI): domain Eukaryota; kingdom Viridiplantae; phylum Streptophyta; class Magnoliopsida; order Poales; family Poaceae; genus Aegilops; species Aegilops speltoides. The sequence continues at coordinate 336,837,718 of CM038145.1, forward strand.
ATGAGTTACATGTATCTTGGCTATATGCATCAGAGCAAATGACGTGGTTAAGGGGTGTTCCTCCATGTCTATGAATCCTTCTTGCAAACAATATGTACATTAGCAAGAGATCATCATGCACACGAGTGTGATGCATATACTTACCTTGTGGTCTTGAGCTGGCTGTGGAAGGAGTGGACTTGAGAAAAGAGGGTTATATAACGCAAGAACACTCTAAGTAAATCAGTTTAAGGAACCACAAGAGTACCAAGACTGGGATGCCATGTAATGGCTGAGTACTGAGTACTTCATTTAGATATTGACATGTCCCCAAAGATCTAAAGATATGCAAGGAATTCCAAAGATTTTCCTCCCCTAGACATGGACTCTTTCTCCCCCTGAATCTAGCATTGGATAATGGGAGAAGGTAGGGTGAGAGAAACAGAGCAAGAAAGGATAATATCAACCAAAATCAGAGCAACAAGAATATTAGCAATAGCTAAGATCAAACATATTGACATGTCTTCCCCTTCTAAAAGACACGTGACTTCTCAACTCTTTGTCCACTAGCAATGTTCTCATATGATAAGCTTTGATGTGCTCTCTCTCCCCCTTTGACATCACTTTCCAAGAAGGGCACTTCTGGAGCATGAGTCAAGTGGGTGTGGTCCTTGAGAAACATTACAAAGCAACTGGTAGTCTGAGATGCTGATAGAGGATAGAACCATTGAGTGGAGCTGAAGAAAATAGGAAATAAGAAATGGCAAAACATTTTCTCAGAGTTGAAATTGGTGACGCCAATTGTTTTCCTTCGGTGAGACCAAGATACCAGAGTCACAGACAGTCCGATCGGTGAGACCGAATCAGTCCATGTCGGTTGTACCGATGAATCTTTTACAAGGAGTCCTTGTATTTCGGTCGAGCTGATAGGTTTGGATCGGAGGGACCGAGTTCAACTCAGAGTAAAGATTTTTTCAAACTCATCTCACTTGGCAATTTAAATCTCACAAGGAGTTTCAAGGAGTTAACAACAGGGTCAAAGAAGAAAATCAGAAAAGAGATCTAGATGAAGTTTTTTTTTGTTAAGGGGAGACAAAATAGCAAGAAACATATGCAAGAACACGGAGTAAATGAGCAAAGAAACACTAGAGAACTTCATCTAGAAAGGCTCGGCGACAAAGTCACCTATGTTAGAGTATATTGACTGAGGAGTCAAGTGATAGCACTTGATCGTAGGTCATACTTATCGTTTAAGCTCAAAATGGGGTTACCATTTTCGTTTAAGCATTTTTGATGTATTCACATCTCATTGAGTTTCTTTGACTCATGACTTGGGTCAAAGCTTCTCTAATATGTAGTGACATACCATGGGTTATGGTGTTCATCTTGATCATGTAGTCGAACTAGCGTTGGATGCTCAAGGTTGATGTAGTCCATCAAGAGTTGGGAGCACCACTAGTAGTTTGAGTTCATATTCCTACATGGGTTAGTCTTGCAAGGAAGAACACTTGTGTATCTGTAGGATCGAAGAAGGTGAGAGTGTCTAGAGGGGGGGGGGTGATTAGACTACTCGACAAGATAAAAATTCCGTCTTTTATCAAGGACAGATTTTGGCAGATTTTGCATAACACACAAGTCAAGTAGCACACTACACATGCAATTCTAGAGTATGGGCAGCGGAAAGTAAATTGCACAAGTAGTAAAGAGAAGTGGAGAAGATCAAACGCAATTTGGAGACGCGGTGATTTTTCTCGTGGTTCCGATAGGTGGTGCTACCGTACTTCCACGTTGATGGAGACTTCAACCCATGGAGGGTAACGGCTGCGATAGTCCACGGAGGGCTCCACCCACGAAGGGTCCACGAAGAAGCAACCTTGTCTATTCCATCATGGCCTACGCCCACGGAAGGCTAGCCTTACTCGGGGTAGATCTTCACGAAGTAGGCGATCTCCTTGCCCTTACAAACTTCTTGGTTCAACTCCACATCTCGACGGAGGCTCCCAAGCGACACCTAACCAATCTAGGAGGCACCACCCTCCAAAAGGTAATAGATGTTGTTGATGATGATGAACTCCTTGCTCTTGTGCTTCAAATGATAATCTCCCCAACACTCAACTCTCCTCACCGATTTGGCTGTGGTGGAAGAAAGGATTGAGTGGAAAGCAACTTGGGAAGGCTAGAGATCAAGCTTCATATGGTGGGAGTGGAGCAACTTGATCTCAACACAAGGGTAGGTAGTTCTCTTCTCGAAATGTAAGGTAGGAGTGGTAGTTCTTTCGATGGCTCTCTCCACGAATGAAGAGGGGTGGAGGGTATTTATAGCCTCCACACAAAATCCAACCGTTACACACATTTGACCAATCTCGGTGGGACCGAAGTTGACAACTCGGTGAGACCGAAAGTTCAAATCATGTGAGCGTTGGGATTTTCGGTGGGACCGAAAATACAATCTCGGTTAGTCCGATTCGTGCAAAGACAAGAGCTTGCCAATCTCGGTGGGACCGACTTCATCATCTCGGTGACACCGATTTGATGATGAAGGTTCTGAAGCTTGGCAACTCAAGTTTCGTGAGACCGAGTTCGTAATCGGAAAATCTGAGATTTCTAGGGTTTGGCTTTATGGCTGAGGTGGTTCATCTCGGTGTGACTGAGTTTGGAATATCGGTGGGACCGAGATTACTTATGAGTGTATATGGCGGTGAAAGTTGCCGATAGTTTAGGAGATGTATCACTAAGCACTTGAGCAACCAGATCATCATCATAACCTCATCCCTTTTAATAGTATTGGCTTTCCTATGGACTCAATGTGATCTTGGATCACTAAACCAAAATGGAGTCTTGAGCTTTTGCCAATGCTTGCCTTAGCATTTTGAGGGTCCACCTCTTGATCCTTTTGCCATGCCAATGTGATTGAACTTCCTGAAACATACTTGTTAAAAGCATTAGTCCAACCACAAAGTATGTTGTCATTAATTACCAAAACCACCGAGGAGCAAATGTGCTTTCAATCTCCCCTTTTGGTAATTGATGGCAACACACAAAACAAGACATCAAAGCTTCTTGAAAGAAAGATGAATTATCACGAAAGCTTTGACAAACATGTAGTACAGGCTCCCCTACAAGTGTGCAAGATTTTCATAAATTATGGTTTTGGACTACCACAAGCACACAAGAGAAAAGCAAGATGTGCTACATGCAGCTTGGCTATATGCATCAGAGCAGATGAAAAGAAGTGAGTGATAATGCATATGTGCATGGTGATTTCTTGCAAACAAGTATTCACAAGCAAGTCACCATCATGCACATTCTGCAAAGTGCATATACTTACCTTGAGGTTCCTTGGCATTGTACCTGAAGAGATAAACTTGGGAAAACAAGGTTAGATAGCACAAGAGTATTTCTTCAACCAACTGCAAGAACATCAAGAGTACCAAGCCAGGGATGACATGTATAAAGAGTGTCTCATATTGAGCACAAGCTTGAATCAGCAAACATGTCTCCGAAACTAAAAAGATTTTCAATGAACTCTAAGAGATTTTGCTTTCCATAAGATATCAATTGTGAAGATCCTCTCCCTTTGAGTTTTCTCAGATCAAGGGGTTTGATGGAAAGAGCAAAATCAAAAGAATGATGCCAAATGTAATATCCAATGTGGAACACGACAAAGCTTTGATGTGATTCTCTCCCCCTTAAGGTAAGATTGCTCTTCTTCTCCCCCTAAATCTTCTCTTCTCCCCCTAAGTCTTCTCCCCCTTTGACATCAAGTGCCGAAAAGGACATCAAACTAGGAAGGTCAGGGAAGGTGGAAAGAAAGAAGTGGGATCCTTAAGAATCACAACAGGGCAATAAACTCAGTGAAGCTGCAGAAGATGATATCCTGGAAGAAATAAATCGGTGACACCGAATTAAGATGGATCGGTGGGTCCGAAAGTCAGAGACTTAGGGCAGATCCTTTTCGGTTAGACCGAAATATTTAAATCGGTGACGCCGAGTTTAATTCCAAGGAAATACAGAAATAATTCAGCTCACTTTGCAAGGAATGTTTCAAAGGATTTGCAATGAATTTGTGAATGATTTTCGAGGAATTGATCAGAGCCAAAAGGATATTCACAAAGACAGAAGAATAGAAATGAAAAAAGATTCCTAGATGAAGTTTTTTTTTAAGAAAACTCAATGAGAGAACATAAGAGAAAATAGAAAGACTCCAAAACATATGTACTTCATCTAGATAGGGGTCGGTGACAAGGTCACCTATGTTTAAGTATATTGACTTAGGAGTCAAATGAGAACATTTGACCATAGGTCATACTCATCGTTTAAGCTCAAAATGGGGTTGCCATTTTTCGATTAAGAATTTGATGTGATCACATCTTATGAAGCTGCTTGTACTCATGACTTTGAGCAAAGCTCCTTAAAGATGTGAAGAACATACCTTGGGCTTGTTGTTGCTTTGCTCATGTAGGTGAACTTGATGTAGGTGCTCATTGGATGTGAAGTTAGAGCGCCATTTCCACTTGTGTAGTTCATCTTCCTACATGGGTTAGGCAAGCAAGGAAATACTCAAGGATATCCAAGATGACAAGAGTGAAATACTAGATGTATAAGGTGTCAAAAAGGATATGTGGAATTTTGTTCCTTGAACTCAACATCCCAAAGGGCTAGATACTTGGTCAATGACAAGATTACTCATGATTTGAGTGTGTGGTAATCTTGTGGAATGTAGATCATCCAAGTACCGCAAGGAGTTAGATGCAATACAAGGGGCAAATGTGTCCAAGACATATGATCATTATCATAAGAGAAATATCAAGGATTAGTCAAGTAGGCTCATGCCTTGCATGCATCAATGGAGTTTTCACTCCAAGTTTGAAGCATCAATGATGTTCAACTCACTCCTTAAGCGACAAAACACCTTCTCATCAAGAGGTTTTGTAAATATATCAGCGAGTTGTTTGTCAGTACGAACATGCTTAAGATTGATGTCACCCTTGGCAATGTGATCACGAATGAAATGGTGACGAACTTCAATATGTTTCGTTCGAGAGTGTTGCACGGGATTGTGTCCAATCTTGATCGCACTCTCATTGTCACAAAGCAAGGGAACATGTCTCACATGTATCCCATAATCCTTAAGCGTTTGTGTCATCCATAGCAATTGAGCACAACATGAACCAGCAGCTATATATTCTGCTTCGGCAGTGGATAATGATACCGAATTTTGTTTCTTGGAGGACCAAGATACAAGGGATCGACCAAGAAATTGACACGTACCCGAAGTTGACTTTCTATCAACCCTGTCACCGGCATAGTCCGAGTCGGAATAGCCAACAAGGTCGAAAGAGGCCCTCTTAGGATACCAAATGCCAAAGTTTGGTGTGTGTATCAAATATCTCACAATCCTTTTAACAGCTTTAAGATGACATTCTTTAGGGGCTGCCTGATATCGAGCACACATGCATACACTCAACATTATGTCAGGACGAGAAGCACAGAGATATAGTAGAGAACCAACCATAGATCGGTAAACCTTTTGATCAACGGGTTCTCCATCTTTTGTCAAGTCATTATGTCCACTTGTAGGCATGGGGGTTCTCATACCTTTGCTTTCTTGCATGTTGAACTTCTTGAAGAGATCCTTGGTGTACTTTGTTTGTGAGACAAAGGTACCCTCCTTAGATTGCTTGATTTGCAACCCAAGAAAGAATTTGAGTTCACTCATCATGGACATCTCATACTTCTCCAACATGAGCTTTCCAAACTTCTCGCTAAAATGAGGGTTAGTTGAACCAAAGATAATATCATCAACATATATTTGGCACACAGACAGTTCACCATCAACCCTTTTCGTGAATAGCGTTGAGTCTATTTTTCCAATCTCAAAGCCTTTTTCAAGAAGAAAGCTAGTCAAGCATTTGTACCAAGCTCTAGGAGCTTGTTTCAGACCATAAAGAGCTTTGTGCAACTTGTAAACATGATTAGGCTTTTTGGGATTCACAAATCCAGGAGGTTGTCTCACAAATACTTCCTCCTCAATTTCACCATTTAGGAAAGCACTTTTGATATCCATTTGATAGAGAGTAATGTCATGGTGATTGGCATAAGCAAGAAGAATGCGAATGGACTCAAGTCTAGCAACGGGGGCATAGGTCTCACCATAGTCCATACCTTCGACTTGTGTGTAACCTTGAGCTACGAGACGAGCCTTGTTGCGGATGACTTGTCCATCTTCATCTTGCTTGTTCCGAAACACCCATTTGGTTCCAATGACGTTTTGATCATCCTTGGGCTTTCTACCAAAGTCCATACCTTGTTCCTCTCGGTTGTGTAGCTCTTCGTGCATAGCGCTCACCCAATCCGGTCTTCAAGTGCTTCTTCTACCTTCATAGGTTCAATACTAGAGATAAATGAGTAATGCTCGCAAAAGTTAGCTAGGCGAGTTTTAGAGCGAGTAATTCTCCGAGTCGATGTCGTTCATCATTTGTTCCACGGGATGATTTTCTTGACTCTTGCTCGGACTCGGGATAGCTTTTGTTGTGGTTGTGGCTGAGCTTCCTCATCATCCTCATCTTCCTCTTCTTCTTCATTGTTGTTGGTGTTGTCTTGAGGCGGTGGAGAAGGAGGTTGTGGTGGATCTTCTTGTTGCACTTCCTCATCTTGGTGAGTTCCACTTGTGGAGGCCTCCATGTTGCCTTGAGGTTCATCTTGCCGTGAGGTAGGGGCTCCACATATGTAGATGAGTTGCCTTTCCAATAGATAAATCTTGATGGGGTAGGCATTTGCTCTACTTGCGAGTGATCATGTAGAATCCCTTCCTCATCAAGGAAAAATAGCGTTCTTGATCTTTCCATATGTAGATGAGCTACTCTCCTTCACTTCCATGGGACGGATCTTTCCAATAGATAAATCTTGGATTCGATGGGTCCTTGTCTCCTACATCAATAGGCATTTGCTCTACTTGCGAGCTATTAGATTCATCAAACTTCACATCTACCGTCTCTTCAACCTTTGGGTGAAATTATTGTAGACACGGTAGGTGTGGGAGTTTGATCCATAACCAAGAAAAAAAACCTTCATGAGTTTTAGGAGCAAATTTAGACCGACGATGCTTATCAAGGATATAGCATTTCGAACCAAAGACACGAAAGTATCCCACTTGGGGTTTGTTACCGGTGAGGAGCTCGTATGAAGTCTTGCCGAGGAGCTTATGAAGATAAAGCCTGTTGATAGCATGACAAGCTGTCTCGACCGCTTCCCCCCAAAAATGCTTCGGTGTCTTGTATTCATCAAGCATCGTTCTCGCCATCTCTATGAGCGTTCGGTTCTTCCTCTCAACAACTCCATTTTGTTGAGGAGTGTACGTAGCCGAGTACTCATGTAGAATCCCTTCCTCATCGAGAAAAGAGTCTACATTAGCGTTCTTGAACTCCGTTCCATTGTCACTCCGAACTTTCTTGATCTTCACCTCAAATTGATTTTGGGCCTTTCTGGCAAAGGTTTTGAAGATTCTCTGAACCTGTGATTTGTCATCAAGGAAAAATACCCACGTAAATCTGGAATAATCATCAACTATAACTAGACCAAAGGAGTTACCACCAAGGCTTTTGTAAGCATTGGGACCGAAGAGAACCATATGAAGAAGCTCAAGCGGTCTCCTTGTGGTCATGATGTTCTTCACGGGATGACTTCCACCTACTTGTTTTCCTGCCTGACAAGCACTACAAAGTCTATCTTTGTCAAAGAGAACATCTTTAACACCAAGAATATGATCACCTTTGATTAGCTTGTCTAGATTACGCATACCAACATGTCCAAGCCTTCTATGCCATAACCAACCTTTAGCGGATTTAGCAATGAAGCAAGTTCTAGGTTGGGCTTTCTTAGTGAAATCAACAATATATATATCACCTCTACGGATACGGTAAATGCCATGTTATGATTGTCACGACGAAAGACTTGGCAATCTACTTGATGAATAGCACATTGAATCCAAAGTCAGCTAATCTAGACACGGAAAGTAAATTGTATCCAAGTGATTCTACAAGCATGACATTTTGAATAGAGCTATCATGAGATATGGCCACCTTACCAAGGCCAAGTACCTTACCTTTGGAGTTGTCTCCAAAAGTCACATACTTGCGTGGACCATCGTTCTTTGCAAGCTCTCGAAACATGTCTTCGTCTCCGGTCATGTGATCGGTGCATCCACTATCAAGAATCCACTCTTTTCCACGGATATGTAGTCTCTCAGATTCGCCATAAGATTGAGACTCTTCATGATCTTGTCTAGCTCGGTGTCCGAATCGGAGTAATCATCATCATGCTCATACTCATCATCATATTGACCCATAGATTGTTCATCATCAACACCTAGGTCAATTTGACAACTACTTGCATTAGTTTTGTCAATGTGACAATAATCATCGGAATGCAATACAAGAGCATTTCTAATTAGAACATTGATAAGACCGGGATCACCCTTCTTTTTCATAAGATCACGAAGCTCAAAGAAGCATTTATCAAAGTTGGGATCATTAGAAGCATCATATCAAATTCAATAGTCTTGTATAGAATTTCATCAAGACCTCTCAAAGAGTAGTCCGGATAAAGTTCTTCCAAGAACTTCCACATAGCATAGGCGCACTCAAAGTTTGTAACGAGCTTAAGCAAGTTATCGGGTAACCCTCTAATGATAAGATTTACAGTTCTAAGGTTACGAAGCAAATCAAGCTCTTCATCCATGGTAGGGTGCAAGGGGTCAAATGGAGGCACATAGGGGGTTTCAACATATTTGCGCAAGTTCTAAGGGTACAAGGGGTCAAGTTATAGGACACTCCATTAAGAATAGGCACTCTATGGCTAACACTCCCAAACGTAGACACGTCCATCTTCCTCCAATGGTGTGTAAACCAAAGCAATGGAGACCAATTCTCTGATACCAATTGTAGGATCGAAGAAGGTGAGAGTGTCTAGAGGGGGGGTTGATTAGACTACTCGACAAGATAAAAATTCCGTCTTTTATCAAGGACAGATTTTGGCAGATTTTGCATAACACACAAGTCAAGTAGCACACTACACATGCAATTCTAGAGTATGGGCAGCGGAAAGTAAATTGCACAAGTAGTAAAGAGAAGTGGAGAAGATCAAACGCAATTTGGAGACGCGGTGATTTTTCTCGTGGTTCCGATAGGTGGTGCTATCGTACTTCCACGTTGATGGAGACTTCAACCCACGGAGGGTAACGGCTGCGATAGTCCACGGAGGGCTCCACCCACGAAGGGTCCACGAAGAAGCAACCTTGTCTATTCCATCATGGCTCACGCCCACGGAGGGCTAGCCTTACTCGGGTAGATCTTCACGAAGTAGGCGATCTCCTTGCCCTTACAAACTTCTTGGTTCAACTCCACATCTCGACGGAGGCTCCCAAGCGACACCTAACCAATCTAGGAGGCACCACCCTCCAAAAGGTAATAGATGTTGTTGATGATGATGAACTCCTTGCTCTTGTGCTTCAAATGATAATCTCCCCAACACTCAACTCTCCTCACTGATTTGGCTGTGGTGGAAGAAAGGATTGAGTGGAAAGCAACTTGGGAAGGCTAGAGATCAAGCTTCATATGGTGGGAGTGGAGCAACTTGATCTCAACACAAGGGTAGGTAGTTCTCTTCTCGAAATGTAAGGTAGGAGTGGTAGTTCTTTCGATGGCTCTCTCCACGAATGAAGAGGGGGTGGAGGGTATTTATAGCCTCCACACAAAATCCAACCGTTACACACATTTGACCAATCTCGGTGGGACCGAAGTTGACAACTCGGTGAGACCGAAAGTTCAAATCATGTGAGCGTTGGGATTTTCAGTGGGACCGAAAATACAATCTCGGTTAGTCCGATTCGTGCAAAGACAAGAGCTTGCCAATCTCGGTGGGACCGACTTCATCATCTCGGTGACACCGATTTGATGATGAAGGTTCTGAAGCTTGGCAACTCAAGTTTCGTGAGACCGAGTTGAGAATCGAAAATCTGAGATTTCTAGGGTTTGGCTTTATGGTGAGGTGGTTCATCTCGGTGTGGTGAGTTTGGAATATCGGTGGGACCGAGATTACTTATGAGTGTATATGGCAGTGAAAGTTCTTGATAGTTTAGGAGATGTATCACTAAGCACTTGAGCAACCGGATCATCATCATAACCTCATCCCCTTTTAATAGTATTGGCTTTCCTATGGACTCAATGTGATCTTGGATCACTAAACCAAAAATGGAGTCTTGAGCTTTTGCCAATGCTTGCCTTAGCATTTTGAGGGGTCCACCTCTTCAGTCCTTTTGCCATGCCAATGTGATTGAACTTCCTGAAACATACTTGATAAAAGCATTAGTCCAACCACAAAGTATGTTGTCATTAATTACCAAAACCACCCAGGGAGCAAATGTGCTTTCAGTATCCAAAATGACAATCATGAAAGTTGATACCAAATGAAATTTGATATTGTCAAAGGATATGTTGAGTGAGTTCATGCTTCCTTGTATTCAACAACCATATCATAGAAACTTGGTGATGTAGAAATTGCTCCAAATGTGAGTGATTTGCAATCTCATAGATTTGGGTTGATCCAAGTACCTACAAGGGTTAGATAAACTGCAAGGGTACAAGTATAGATCCAAGACATATGATCATCATCATAAGAGAAATATCAAGGATTGGTCATAAAAGGGCTCATGCCTTGCATGTATCCAAATGGAGTTTCTACTCCAAGTTTGAGGCATCAATGATGTTCAATTCACCTCTCAAACGGCAAAATACTTTCTCATCAAGCGGTTTGCTGAATATATCCGCCAATTGCTTATCGGTACGAACATGCTTAAGATTGATGTCTCCTTTAGCAACATGATCTCGAATGAAATGATGATGAACTTCAATATGCTTAGTTCGAGAATGTTGCACGGGATTGTGAGCAATCTTAATAGCACTTTCATTGTCACAAAGCAATGGAACATATTTCACATGTATCCCATAATCCTTAAGGGTTTAGGTCATCCAAAGTAATTGAGCACAATATGATCCAGCGGCAATGTATTCCGCTTCGGCAGTGGATAAGGATACCGAGTTTTGTTTCTTGGAGGACCAAGACACAAGGGATCAACCAAGAAGTTGACAAGTGCCCGAAGTGGACTTTCTATCAACCTTGTCACCAGCATAGTCCGAATCGGAGTAGCCAACAAGATCAAAAGATGACCTCTTAGGATACCAAATGCCAAAGCTTGGTGTATGCATTAAGTATCTCACTATCATTTTCACATCCTTAAGATGACATTCTTTAGGGGCCGCTTGATATCATGCACACATGCACACACTTAGCATAATTATTTAGGGGACTTCAAAGACGTTTTGAACATCATGAAGCATATGAGATGTTCCAGGAGTTGAAGTTAATATTTCAAGCAAATGCCTGAATTAAGATCTTTGAAGTCTCCAATAAGTTCTATAGTTGCAAAATGGAGGAGAATAGTTCTGTCAGTGAACATATACTCAGAATGTCTGGGTACCACAACCACTTGACTCAACTGGGAGTTAATCTTCCTGATGATAGTGTCATTGACAGAGTTCTTCAATCACTGCCACCAAGCTATAAAAGCTTCATGATGAACTATAATATGCAAGGGATGGATAAGACAATTCCCGAGCTCTTCGCGATGATAAAGGCTGCGAAGGTAGAAATCAAGAAGGAGCACCAAGTGTTGATGGTTAACAAGACCACTAGTTTCAAGAAAAAGGGAAAAGGGAAGAACGGGAACTTCAAGAAGAACGGCAATCAAGTTGCTGCTCAAGTGAAGAAGCCCAAGTCTGGACCTAAGCTTGAAACTGAGTGCTTCTACTGCAAAGGGACTGGTCACTGGAAGCGGAACTGCCCCAACTATTTGGCGGATAAGAAGGTTGGCAAAGTGAAAGGTATATTGTATATACATGTTATTGATGTGTACCTTACTAATGCTTGTAGTAGCACCTGGGTATTTGATATTGGTTCTGTTGCTCATATTTGCAACTCGAAACAGGGGCTACGGATTAAACGGAGATTGGCTAAGGACGAGGTGACGATGTGCGTGGGAAATGGTTCCAAAGTCGATGTGATCATTGTCGGTACGCTACCTCTACATCTACCGTTGGGATTAGTTTTATACCTAAATAAGTTTTATTTGGTGCCAGTGTTGAGCATGAACATTATATCTAGATCTTGTTTAATGTGAGACGATTATTCATTTAAATCAAAGAATAATGGTTGTTCTATTTATATGAGTAATATCTTTTATGTTCATGCACCATGAGTGGTCTATTTTTGTTGAATCTTGATTGTAGTGATACACATATTCATAATATTGAAGCCAAAAGTTGCAAGGTTAATAATGATAGTGTAACTTATTTGTGGCACTGCCATTTAGGTCATATTGGTGTAAAGCGCATGAAGAAACTCCATGCTGATGGACTTTTGGAATCACTTGATTATGAACCACTTGATGCTTGCGAACCATGCCTCATGGGCAAGATGACTAAGACTCCGTTCTCCGAAACAATGGAGCGAGCAACTGACTTGTTGGAAATAATACATACTGATGTATGCGGTCCGATGAGTGTTGAGGCTCGCGACGGGTATCATTATTTTCTGACCTTCATAGGTGATTTGAGCAGATATGGGTATATCTACTTAATGAAACATAGGTCTGAAACATTTGAAAAGTTCAAAGAATTTTAGAGTGAAGTGGAAAATCATCGTAACAAGAAAATAAAGTTTCTACAATTTGATCGTGAAGGTGAATATTTGAGTTATGAGTTTGGTCTTCATTTAAAGCAATGTGGAATGATTTCGCAACTCACGCCACTTGGAACACCACAGCATAATGGTGTGTCCGAATGTCGTGACCGTACTTTATTAGATATGGTGCGATCTATGATGTCTCTTACTGGTTTACCGCTATCGTTTTGGGGTTATGCTTTAGAGACGGCTGCATTCTAGTTAAATATGGCACCATTTAAATCCGTTGAGACGACACCATATGAACTGTGGTTTGCCAAGAAACCTAAGCTGCCATTTCTTAAAGTTTGGGGCTGCGATGCTTATGTGAAAAAGCTTCAACCTGATAAGCTCGAACCTAAGTCGGAGAAATGTGTCTTCATAGGATACACAAAGGAGACTATTGTGTACACCTTCTATCACAGATCTGAAGGCAAGATATTCGTTGCTAAGAATGGATCCTTTCTAGAGAAGGAGCTTCTCTCCAAGAAGTGAGTGGGAGGAAAGTCGAACTTGATGAGGTAATTGTACCTTCTCCCGTATTGGAAAGTAGTTCACCACAAAAATCAGTTCCAGTGATAACTACACCAATCAGTGAGGAAGCTAATGATGATGATCATGAAACTTCAGATCAAGTTACTATCGAACCTCGTAGGTCAACCAGCGTATGATCCGCACCAGAGTGGTACGATAATCCTGTTATGGAGGTCATGTTACTTGACCATGAAGAACCTACGAACTATGAGGAAGCAATGATGAGCCCAGATTCTGCGAAATGGCTAGAGGCCATGAAATCTGAGATGGGATCCATGTATGAGAACAAAGTATGGACTTTGGTTGACTTGCCCAATGATCGGCAAGCCATAGAGAATAAATGGATCTTCAAGAAGACGACTGACACTGACGGTAATATTACTGCCTACAAAGCTTGACTTGTTGCGAAAGGTTTTCGACAAGTTCAAGGAGTTGACTACGATGAGACCTTCTCACCCATAGCGATGCTTAAGTCCGTCCGAATCATGTTAGCAATTGCCGCATTTTATGATTACGAAATTTGGCAAATGGATGTCAAAACTGCATTCCTTAATGGATATCTTAAAGAAGAGTTATATATGATGCAACCAGAAGGTTTTGACGATCCTAAAGGTGCTAACAAAGTGTGCAAGCTCCAGCGATCCATTTATGGACTGGTGCAAGCATCTCGGAGTTGGAATATACGCTTTGATAGTGTGATCAAAGCATATGGTTTTATACAGACTTTTGGAGAAGCCTGTATTTACAAGAAAGTGAGTGGGAGCTCTGTATCATTTCTAATATTATATGTGGATGACATATTATTGATTGGAAATAATACATAATTTCTGGATAGCATAAAAGGATACTTGAATAAGAATTTTTCAATGGAAGACCTCGGTGAAGATGCTTATATACTGGGCATCAAGATCTATAGAGATAGATCAAGACGCTTAATTGGACTTTCACAAAGCACATACTTTGAAAAAGTTTTGAAGAAGTTCAAAATGGATTAGTCAAAGAAAGGGTTCTTGCCTGTGTTACAAGGTGTGAAGTTGAGTCGGACTCAATGCCCGACCAATGCAGAAGATAGAGAGAAAATGGAAGTCATTCCCTAGGCCTCAGCCATAGGTTCTATCATGTATGCAATGCTGTGTACCAGACCTGATGTGTGCCTTGCTATAATTTTAGCAGGGAGGTACCAAAGTAATCCAGGAGTGGATCACTGGACAACAGTCCAGAACATCCTGAAATACCTGAAAAGGACGAAGGATATGTTTCTCGTTTATGGAGGTGACAAAGAGCTTGTCGTAAATGGTTACGTCGATGCAAGCTTTGGCACTGATCTGGATGACTCTAAGTCACAAACCAGATACGTATTTATATTGAATGGTGAAGCTGTCAGTTGGTGCAGTTCCAAACAGAGTGTCGTGGCGGGATCTACGTGTGAAGCGGAGTACATAGCTGCTTCGGAAGTAGCAAATGAAGGAGTCTGGATGAATGAGTTCATATCCGATCTAGGTGTAATACCTAGTGCACCGGGTCCAATGAAAATCTTTTGTGACAATACTGGAGCAATAGCCTTGGCGAAGGAATCCAGATTTCACAAGAGAACCAAACACATCAAGAGACACTTCAATTCCATCCGCGATCAAGTCAAGGAGGGAGACATAGAGATTTGCAAAATACATACAGATCTGAATGTTGCAGACCCGTTGACTAAGCCTCTTCCACGAGCAAGACATGATCTGCACCAAGACTCCATGGGTGTTAGAATCATTACTATGTAATCTAGATTATTGACTCTAGTGCAAGTGGGAGACTGAAGGAAATATGCCCTAGAGGCAATAATAAAGTTGTTATTTATATTTACTTATGTCATGACAAATGTTTATTATTCATCCTAGAATTGTATTAACTGGAAACTCAGTACATGTGTGAATACATAGACAAACAGAGTGTCCCTAGTATGCCTCTACTTGACTAGCTCGTTAATCAAAGATGGTTAAGTTTCCTGACCATAGACATGTGTTGTCATTTGATCAACGGGATCACATCATTAGGGAATGATGTGATGGACAAGACCCATCTGTTAGCTTAGCATAATGATCGTTTAGTTTTATTGTTATTGCTTTCTTCATGACTTATACATATTCCTCTGACTATGAGATTATGCAACTCCCGAATACCGGACGAACACTTTGTGTGCTATCAAACGTCACAACGTAACTGGGTGATTATAAAGATGCTCTATAGGTGTCTCTGAAGGTGTTTGTTGAGTTGGCATAGATCAAGATTAGGATTTGTCACTCAGTGTATCGGAGAGGTATCTCTGGGCCCTCTCGGTAATGCACATCACTATAAGCCTTGCAAGCAATGTGACTAATGAGTTAGTTACGAGGTGATGCATTACGGAACTAGTAAAGAGACTTGCCGGTAACGAGATTGAACTAGGTATGATGATACCGATGATCGAATCTCGGGCAAGTAACATACTGATGACAAAGGGAATGACGTATGTTGTTATGCGGTTTGACCGATAAATATCTTCGTAGAATATGTAGGAACCAATATGAGCATCCAGGTTCCGCTATTGGTTATTGATCGGAGATGTGTCTCGGTCATGTCTACATAGTTCTCGAACCCGTAGGGTCCGTACGCTTAACGTTCGATGACGAATTGTATTATGAGTTATGTGTTTGGATGACCAAAGTTTGTTCGATGTCCCGGATGAGATCATGGGCATGACGGGGAGTCTCGAAATGGTCGAGAGGTAAAGATTGATATATTGGACGAAGGTATTCGAACACCGGAAAGGTTTCGAGACGTTTCGGATATTTATTGGGGAACCCAGGTGTTACCGGAACCCCGGGGGAGTTATGGGCCTTGATGGGCATAAGGGAGTAGGAGAGGGCAGCCCGCAGGGTGGCGCACCCCCCCAAGGGAGTCCGAATTGGACTAGGGGGAGGGGGCGCGGCCCCCTCTTTCCTCTTCCTCTCCCTCTCCTTCCCTCCTTCCCCCTCTTGGGATAGGAAAGGGAGTCCAACTAGGATTGGGAATCCTAGTTGGACTCCCCCTTGGCGCGCCCCCTCATGGCCGCCGGCCTCCTCCCTCTCCTCCTTTATATACATGGCCAAGGGGCACCCCAAAGGTAGATCAATGGTTTCTTAGCCGTGTGCGGTGCCCCCCTCCACAGTTTACCACCTCGGTCATATTGTCGTAGTGCTTAGGGGAAGCCCTGCGCGGATCATATCATCAACACCGTCACCACGCCGTCGTGCTGACGAAACTCTCCCTCGACTCTCTACTGGGTCAAGAGCTCGAGGGACGTCATCGTGCTGAACGTGTGCTGAGCATGGAGGTGCTGTACGTTCGGTACTTGGATCAGTTGGATCGTGAAGACGTTCGACTGCATCAACCACATTAACTAAACATGTAGGCAAGCATACAAGCAAATTCCTAGGCAATCCTCTCATGATAAGATCAATAGTCCTAAGATTGCGGGTCATGTCAAGATACTCATCGGGGGTAGGATGCAAAGGATCAACGGGGGCGCGTAAGGGCTATAGTAATGTACTTGTTCAAATTATATTCATTAAAAATCTCAAGCATCTCATTCTTCCAAGAACTATAGAACTATCCGTCAAGCACAGGCACTCTACGTCTAATACTCCCAATTGTATACTCACCCATCTTCCTCCAATGGTGATTAAACCAAAGCAATGAAGACCAATGCTCTGATACAAACTAAAAGGACCGAGAAGAGGGGTCTAGAGGGGGGTGATTAGACTCTCAACAAGTCAAAGTGGCAGTTTTTAAGTTCTTCAAGTTAAAGTGGAGTTTTAGCACAAGTTTAAACATTCACAACACATTTCAAGCAAGCATGACAAGAGTATGAGCAGCGGAAAGAGTAAAGCATGCTAATTGCAAGAAACTAAAGGGATGGGATGGGAGTGTGCAAACACAATGAAGATACAGAGTATTTTTGGCATGGTTCTGATAGGTGGTGCTATCATACATCCACGTTGATGGAGACTTCAACCTACGAAGGGTAATAGTTGCGCGAGTCCATGGAGGGCTCCACCCATGAAGGGTCCACGAAGAAGCAACATTGTCTATCCCACCATGGCCATCGCCCACGAAGGACTTACCTAACTCGGGTAGATCTTCACGAAGTAGGCGATCTACTTTACCTTACAAACTTCTTGGTTCAACTCCACAAGCTTGTCGGAGGCTCCCAAGTGACACCTAACCAATCTAGGAGACACCACTCTCCAAAAGGTAATAGATGTTGTGTTGATGATGAACTCCTTGCTCTTGTGCTTCAAATGGTAGTCTCCCCAACACTCAACTCTCTCTCACAGATTTGGATATGGTGGAAAGATGATTTGAGTGGAAAGCAACTTGAGGAAGGCTAGAAATTAAGAATCTTGTGGTTGGATTGGAATATCTTGATCTCAACACATGAATAGGTGGTTCTCTCTCAGAAAAGTAAGCTGGAAGGGTAGGCACGTTCTAATGGCTCTCTCTCATATGGAGAAGAGGGTGGAGGGGTATATATATAGCCTCCACACAAAATCCAACCGTTACACACATTTGACCCAACTCGATCAGACCGAATAGAAGAACTCGGTGAGACCGATTCAGTTCAAAATGTGAACGTTAGGAATCTCGGTGGGACCAATGTACTAGCGCTTAGGGTAAATATCAACTCGGTGGCACCGATTGCATCAACTCGGTGAGACCGAAGTGAAGCAATGGGGCAAAAGAGAAATTGTCAAGCAAACTCCGTGTGACCGATCGCAAATTCAGTGAGACCGAAATAAATGCAACAGGCAACAGAGAGTTTGCAAGGCCATCTCGGTGGGACCGAGATCCGTGTCGGTGTGACCGAAGTGAAGCAATGGGGAAAAAGAGAAATTGTCAAGCAAACTCCGTGTGACCGATCGCAAATTCGGTGAGACCGAAATAAATGCAACAGGCAACAGAGAGTTTGCAAGGCCATCGCGATGAGACCGAGATCCGTGTCGGTGTGACCGAAGTGTTAGGGTTTCTGGCAGTGGCTATGTCAGATGAACTCGGTGGCGCCGGATAGAAGAGGTTGGTGGGGCCGAGTTTGACTTTGGGGTTTGGACGTATTTGGAATGAGAAAGTGGTTGAGGGCTTTGAAGCAATATCACTAAGCATTTTGAGCAAGTAGACCAATAAGCAACACGTCATCCCCTTTTAATAGTATTGGCTTTCCTATGGATCCAATATGATCTTGGGTCACTAAAATATAAATGAAGAGTCTTGAGCTTTTGCCAATATGTGTCCTTAGCATTTTGAAGGGGTTCCACATCCTCTTGTCCATACCACGCTATTGTTGAACTTGTCTGAAATACACTAGATAAAGACATTAGTTCAACAAGAGATATGTTGACATTAATTACCAAAATCACCCAGGAAGCACTTGTGCTTTCATCTGTAACCCTCGGTTGTAGGCCCAACCGACTGCTCCCGTCACCTTGATGGCCGAGTGTAGGGTCTTGTCCGCCAGGCGGCTCAAGACCCGATTGTAAGGACTTACGGCGTGTTTGGTTCGTTACCACGGCATGCCACAACTCGCCACAACTCCATACACCTAAGCTTAGCCAATCTTTGCTTTATGCAGATGTTGTGGCGTGCCACACTATGCGTACGCATTGCACGTTCATTTTTCATGCCATGGCTCGCCAAAAGTGTGGCGCTGGCGCTCATTTCGTTTGCTGCACCTGTGGCAGGGTCGCATCTTCGGTATGGCGTCTTCTGATAATAAACCAAACACGCCCTTAGTCTTGTTCCGAGTCACCCCTCTATTCTTTGATGGGCTGGTGGTGACGCTCCTTGGCCTATGATCTTCTGGGTTGTATCCATGATCGGACATGGCCTCTTGCTGGGTCATTTATATACTTGGGCCTACCTATATTTGTAACCCTGACAATATCAATTTGGAGAAATCCTAGTATCCCCTGAAGGTTGATGACTGGATTGACGCGGACGGCGTGCCATATGAAGGTGGGCCGTTCAAGCTTTATCTTAAGAGATGTGAGTGCTCATGCAAGAGGCCTACGTTGTATCATCTCCCGTGCTCGCATTTGATGACGGCATCACACACTAGAAATTTGGCTACTAATATTTTCAGTAATGTAAAGTTGGAAGAGTATTCGATCGAGGTGGTAAAAAGCGGTAAAAAGAACATGGTTGGCGTGGTTCCAGCAGTGCCTAGATCAATCCCATTGGTCGGAATATCATGGACCCCACTATATTCCGATCGAAGTTGAAGGTGGTAACACGTGGAAGACGAAAGATAAAGCTCGATCCATGAGTAGCTCCTAGAAGACACGGCGGATGCTCCGAATCGGATCACGCAAAGGCGTTCCCATATATGCGTAGTGCGGTTGCCAGTGCGCGGCACACAAACTCAACATATGCCAGCCAGATAGGCAGCGGCGTAGGCTAAGCCGTCTACCCTCGATTGGATTATGGAAGCCTTGTGTCGCACCAAAGCCATTCGGTCCATTCCTTCACACCCAGCGCCGCGCGGTTACGAAAAGGGGGATTTGGCAGAAGTTCGGTTTGCAACTGCGAATTTGTTCGTCTCAAAAAGAAGAAAAGAAAGTGCGAGTTTTTTACAACTGTGTATAAATAGACCCTAGCTCCGACCGGCTGTCGAGCATAAAACGACAATAGTTATCCACTTATCAGGGATTTCATCAGCCGAGCATGGCGTCCTTTCTGCCCCTCTCGTCGCGCTGCTGGTGGCGAGCTGCGCTGCAGCGGTGGCGGCCACGACGTTCGACGTCGGCGACGGGCATGGCTGGCAGACCGGCGTCGGCTACACCGACTGGACGTCCGACAAGACGTTTGCGGTCGGCGACACGCTAGGTGAGATACTTAGCTCGCTACAAGTAGCTAGCCACTGATCATCACACGTTGTGACATTTGATAGAACACAAGGCATTCCTCCGGTGTCCGGGAGTTGCATAATCTCATAGTCGAAGGAATATGTATTTGACATGAAGAAAGCAATAGCAATAAAACTGAACGGTCATTATGCTAAGCTAACGGATGGGTCTTGTCCATCACATAATTCTCCCAATGATTTGATCCCGTTATCAAATTACAACTCATGTCCTTGGTTAGGAAACCTTAACCATCTTTGATCAACGAGCTAGTCAAGTAGAGGCTCACTAGGGACAGGGTGTTTGTTTATGTATTCACACATGTATTTAGGTTTCCGATCAATACAATTCTAGCATGAATAATAAACCTTTATCATGAATAAGGAAATATAAAATAAAGACTTTATTATTGCCTCTAGGGCATATTTCCATCACTCTCTCCAAGCGTCGTTCATGGCACCACGGCGCACAGTAACTAGCAAGGAAGTGATGGCATCCTGCTGCGCCGCGTTCCTCGCGGCCCGCGACCGCACACATGGTAAGGAAGCGATGTCATATCACCGCGCCGAGTTCATCACCACCGCCGGCCGCACAAGTATGTGGGCGGACCTTGATGCTACCATGGCCGAATGGGCGGTGGATCTAGAGGCATCCAAAGCCGCACAAAAGGAGCGGAAAAGGCATAAAGCTGTCAAGAAAAGAGAGTCTCACCGATGCAAGAAAGAAGAGGCCGCACACCGTGCTGAGGAGAGCTCGGCCGAGATTGAAGCACGGTGGACTGCCGCCTATAAGGCTGGGAAGGAGAACAACGACATCCAGCCAGCATGCCCTGATGGAAGCATGTGAGAATTAGTTAGTGCGTGTGTCGCCCGTAAGTTTGTATAATTAATTGCGAGCATCTACCAGTACTACATACGTACTAGTTTTAGAGCAAATTACCAATAGTACTTTAAGTTGCTACTATCTATTATTGACGTACAATGTCGGTAAGCGCATCCTTTGAGGGCTTTGAGCGTTGATTAACATGTGTTCGCTAAAGTTTTGTAGCCGCACCCCAGCCCTAAATACTCCCAAAACGTCCGCCCGTAGCCGCCGGAGACTAGATCTGGCAGCAGTTGGTTTTTAGTCCCACCTCGCCGCGCGAGTTGGCCGCAGCAGTTGGTTTTTAGTCCCAACGTGCTTAAATTGCCTCGCCGGTGGATGGCAGAAAGCTTCTCTCTTGTTGCATAGGATCAAATCTGGCTATGTACTTACGCAGGTCATAACGGGCGATGTTGTTGTTTGCCGTCGAGGTTAGCTGCATCTCATGTCTTACAATATTTCACATCATTTGTGCAATTGCAGTTTAACTTCTAACATTTACTGGTTGCCTATAGGTACACATGTCAGCGGCACTGATCCATGCTTCGGCCCAGAGTAACAGCTTGCCTCTGCCGCCGCCGACTTTGGGTGGGCTCTGGCCAAGATGAAGTGCCCCAACAACTACCTCTCAGGACTTACCAAGTATGAACTCTCCAGTTCAATCTTACCAATTCGGTTGCAATTAATGGCTATGTTTTGTACTAAGCATGTTGTAGTAAACACGCCTAACAGGGTTTTAGCTATTTTCCCTACCTTTTTATAGACAACTGGGCCATTCTCTGCTCTAACAGCACCTGCCTTGCGATGCTTAACTCTGCCAATTGCATTTTTATCCGTATCAGTTTCAACGGCTATTAAGCATGTTGCAATTAACAGTTGTATCCATTTCTAAACAGTTATATTTCAATGGCTATAAACTTACAAAGCATGACTTACGATGTTGTTAAGCCTGTTGCAATTAACAGTTGTATCCATTTTTTTAATCTATCCCTTTGCTACCATGCTACTCTCCGCAATGAGGATATACGAGATATGTAGCCCATTTGCTATTTTTAGTGGATGCTAACCCTGTTATACTTAACATGCCTTTCCATGTACTTATGCAGGGCCACAACGGGCGATGTTGTTGTTTTCCGTCGAGATTAGCTGCATTCCATGTCTTATAGTATTTTACATCATTTGTGCAATTGCAGTTTGGCTTCTAACATTTACTTGCTTCTTGTAGGCACACATGTCGGAGGCACTGATCCACTCTTCGACCCGGAGAAACACCTCGCCTCCACTGCGGCCAACTTGGGGCGGGCTCTTGTCCATATGAAGTGCCCCAGCAACTACCCTCACGACTTACCAAGTATGAACTCACCAGTTGAATCTTACCAATACCAGTTGCAATGGCCTTGTTTTGTATAGTTCATGTATTAAGCATGTTTTAGTAAACACGCCTAGCCCTTCTTATCTATTTTCCCTACCTTTTTATAGACAATAGGGTTATTCTCTGCTCTAGAAGCACCTGCCTTGCGATGTTTAACTCTGACAATTTCATTTCTATCAGTACCAGTTTCAATGGCTATACTAGGTTGTCTATTGTAGTAAACAATCCTATCCATTTTTTAATCCGTTCCTTTGCTGTCGTGCTACTCTTTCACAATGAAGATATCACTACAGATGCTGCCGTTTTATTACCATTTGCTATTTTTGGTGGATGTTAACCCTGTTGGTTAACATTGGATTTCCATGTACTTACACATGGCTACAATGGGCGATGTTGTTGTTTGTCGTCGAGGTTAGCTGCATCCCATGTCTTATACACCATCTGTTTCTAAATATAAGTATTTTTAGAGATTCCAATATAGACTACATATAGAGCAAAATGAGTGAATCTAGATTCTAATCAAAACTATGTCTATAATTCTATATACATCAGTATGTAGTTCATATTGAAACCTCTAAAAATACTTGTACTTAGGAATGTAGGTAATTGTATTTTACATCACTTGTGCAATCTCAGTTTTGCTTCTAACATTTACTGGTTGCTTGTAGGTACATATATGAGCGGTACTGATCCACGCTTCGATCTCTTTTGCATATGGGGCAATGAGATATTCATGAACAAGCGTCAAGTGAGGAAACTAAGAAAGATTGTTAGCCGAAAGAAACGGGTGATGGGAATTAAGCTCTTTTTTTACACTTTGTCCAAGATAACAGTGAACTTTATGATGGTAAATAATGTGTTGCCATTTCCCCCTGCCCACAACAAGTTACTCTATTAGACCTGAGTATCTGATTTTTTTTCTCTTTTTAGTGGTTTCCGAAGCTATTTACTGATGATTACATTGCAAACTACATGACTATAGTGGACGCAACTAAGCTTAAAGTATATAATTCATGCTACCATGATAATGCTCTATAAGTCTTCCTAAAGGCAGTGAAGGATGGGCGGGCGATCGTCATAAGGGGTTGGACAAACGTTGTTCGTGCCTATGGCATGCAGGAGGGCAGATTATCGGCATTCCACTTCTTCAACACCATCAGTGGCCAAAATGATTTACACTTGTCTCTTCACCTTTACCGCCTCTAAATGTTGTGGTTCAACATAGTTAATTGTTGTCTAATCCTGTAATTACTGAACATATTGTACTGAGAATTTTATTTATGGATTCGTTGTTGAACCATTGTGCTGAAAATTTGAATTCCATGTTTCATATTTCAAAATTTCCAATTCGAGTAATAAATTACAGGGAAAAATAAAATTATACAGGAGCAAATAAAATAATGTGCACACGGTTAGAAAGACAACAACGTGTGCGATGAAAAATAGAGAACAAATGGTTCTTTGACATGAAACGTTTGCGATGCCCGACGGACGCACACACAGTTTCGTCTCATATGCGTGTGCGATTCATGGTAACACGGCAAACATTTCAAGCATGTGTGTGTGTGTGTGATAGGAATACCTATTGCACACAGTTATGAAAATGGACACACTGGTATTAGTAGAGGCACCGCACACATTTTACATTCTTGAACTGTGTGCGATAACATACCTATCGCAAACATATCGGTAGATTAAATGTTGATGTCCACCTTTCTCACATGACTATAGCGGCGTAATCATTTGGGATGTCTCTCGGATCAGAAACGTAAGTCGAGGCGTAACGTGTGGGACTGGGGCGACTTCTCATACGTTTATTCTATGGTGATCGTTAGTAGCCGCCCTGACGGTTTCTAGGTCATGTGGGAAGGACCCCCTCTCGCAGTCACTCACTTGGCGACAGTTTAGAATACAGTCGCGGAAATGGGTTAAAACCGTTTGTATAGCACGTTACGGTACCAGTGTAATACTCTACTCTTGTGGTGCTCTTAACTCTTGACGTAAGGTACAAGGTGTGAATGCTCAACCTTCAGCCTGGTGCTCCTCTCACGGCTTATATAGCGCGCTAGGAGGGGGTACATAATGGGCTGGTAATAACGTTATTCATGGTCTCCTGCATGGCCGATTTTTCCCTAGCTATTACTGCCAGTAACTGTCATAGTTTAACTAGATTATGTCACTGTTGGGTAACTAAAGTCATTAAGGCATAATGGGTGATTGGGTATCCTCTGTAGGCATTGGTTGTAGGCCCAGCTGAATGCTCCCGTCACCTTCAATGAGTTAGTAGCAGTTGGTGGCAAAGTGGCTTTGTTACCTATTCCATTAGGAACCACAAAGTCGAGTGTAGGGTCCTGTCCGCTAGGCTTCTAAAGACTAAGGACTTAGGCCTGTTTGGTTCATTACCATAGCATGCCACGGTTCGCCACAACTCCATACGCCCAAGCTTAGCCATTGTTTGCTTTATGCATATGTTGTTGTGTATTGCAATATATGTAGGCATTGCAAGTTCATTTCTCATGCCACAGCTCGCCAAAAGTGTGGCACTCATTTTGTTCGCCGCACCTGCGGCGCGATCGCATCTTTGGCGTGGCATCTTCTGGTAATCAACCAAGCACGCCCTTAGTCTTGTCCTGAGTCACCCCTCTATTCTGTGATGAGATGGTGGTGATGCTCCTTGGCCCATGATCTTCTGGGTCGTATCCTTGATGAGTCATGGCCTCTTGTTGGGCCATCCATATACTTGGGCTTACCTCGTATTTGTAACCCTGACAATACCGATTTGGAGAAACCCTAGTATAATGATGACTGGATGGCATACCAGGCAAGGAAGATTTTTTTTAGAGAAAAGGCATACGCCCGACTTTATAAATAAAGCCACCAGGCAGAGTCAAGCATAGGTAGCAACCAACCCACCAAGCAAGCACAAACAAAGAGAAGCCCCAAAGTATTAAGGAGAATACATGGCATCCAAGCCAGCACATGGCACGCAGGCCGGAAGTAGACGAAGTGACCTAGCCAGCAACTAGACGAGGAATCACAAAACATTATTAAGCAGCATGCTCATGTCTAGATAGAGAAGACGCTGAGGCCCGCATTTTGGAAACCAGGAGATCAAAAGCATCATGGTCCTCCGCCCTAGACAATGATCTCCACTGCTACAAGAACATACATGATTTAAATAAGCAGTCAGCAGGTTTAGCAGGAAAAACAGGCTCGATGGTAAATTTATTCCTAATAGTCCACAGAGACCAACAAATCACTCCAAGACCAACCCAAAAATCCCTTTTGGTGGCACCACTCAAAGGGTTAGCAAGGGCCTGGAGATCAGAAAAAGAAGAGGGGTCCCATGAGACATGGAGCCAAGATCTCACACAACTCCAGACCAGCTTGGCCAAAACACAACGAAAGAAGATATGATTCATGTTCTCCAGGGCGCCACAAAGGGCACAGAATTCTGATCCCGGGCCATTCCTTTTATGAATTTGGTCCGCCGCGGGCAGACGACCTCTAAAAGCTTGCCAAAGGAAGATCTTGATTTTCGGAGGAACATGGGCCCGCCAAACCTAAGAAAACCTATTGGTGGGAGATCCACCAACGAGCCTAGAGTAAAGAGACTTAACCGAAAAACGGCCCAAAGAGGTGTGGGGCCACACCACCGAGTCCCCTGTCTCTGAGAGCGTAGGGAAGAGAGTAGAGAGACTTTGCCCGTCTTCGAACTCTTCAGGAGAAAGGGAACGCCGGATAGCTCAGTAATAGAAATATCCGGGTTAGGGCAATAAGAAAAGAGGATGGGAAAGCTCACAGATAGCGTGGAGTCTCCACACCACTAGTCAAGCCAGAAATGAACAGACGAGCCATCCCCGACAACAAACTTAACATTATCCAAAAACAAAGGTCTAACTCTAACCAAATCCTGTGAAAGTTGAGAGCCACCACGGGCAGGAGCGAACAACGGGCTGGAGTGAGGAATTTTTTTAGCTTTGAGGATGGAGAACCATAAGGATCCAACCCCAGAAGTCATAATATTCCACCACCATTTAATTAAAAGGCATTTATTCATGATGGCGGTGTTAATAATGCCCAACCCCCCAAGGTTTTTGGGTCTGCACATAAGTTTCCATTTGACGAATCTGTATTTACGCCTATTATCTGCCGAATTCCAGTAAAAAGCCCATCTATGTTTGTCAAAGCCTGTGTGAGTACTAGCCGAAAGAGAATAGAATCCCATAAGAAACATTGGCAGGGAGGATAAGCAGGCATTGATCAGTGCCACCTTTCCATCATTGGTGTTGTACCTACCTATCCAAGGTAGTACCTTGTTACCAACTTTAGCCACAACAGGGGCGAAATCTTTCGCGTAAAGTATATCCTAGGAGATGGGAACACCTAGGTATTTGAAAGGAAAAGACCCCAACATATAATTGAGGAGGTGGGCCACTCTTAGAGCCTCGGTGTCTTCCACACCAGTCACAATGACTTCACTTTTAGAGAAATTAATCTCGAGACCCGACAAGGCCTCGAAGCATAGAAGAATAAACTTGAGGTGAGCAAGGCAGGAATCATTCAACTCAACCAGAATAATTGTGTCGTCCGCATATTGAAGGTGGGTGACCCCATCCGGAATGAGATGAGAGATGACGGGGGAGATGTGACCATGAGCAGCTGCTCGGGAAAGGATACTAGATAAGGCATCCGTGACAAAGTTGAACAAAATAGGGGAGGCAGGATCACCTTGCCGTAGGCCCTCACCATTGGCAAAATTGTTATTGATCTGACCATTAACGAAAACCGCAGTGTGGCCCCCCAAGACCAACTGCATAACCTTGTGCACATAGGCTCCATCAAAGCCTTTGGCAAGAAGCACCTTTCGAAGAAAAGGCCAGCTAACTGAGTCATACGCTTTCTCAAAGTCCAGCTTAAGAATCACCGCTTTAGAATTACAAATCTTAAGGTCATGCACAATCTCATGAAGGCAAAGGATCCCATCGAGAATAAAACAACCCTTGATGAAGGCAGACTGAAACTGACAAATAGTTCTATTAGCAACCGGAGTGAGACGGTTGGTGAAACCTTTCGCTGGAAACTTGGCAAAGTTATTAATAAGGGCAATAGGTCTAAACTGGGAAATGATCTCGGCACCTTTCACTTTAGGGATAAGGGAAATGACAGCGTAATTAAGACGCGAGATGTCAACAGTCCCAAGACAAAAACCTTGAATGATTTGGCACTCCAGCCTCAAAAGCTGGGGCAAAACTTCTTTAAAAAGGGAATAGAGAAATCGTCAGGGCTAGAGGAAGAATTCAGATTAGTCGTGTTAATGACGTCCCAGATCTCCTCATCAGACAGGGAAAGCATTAAAGCTTCATTCTAAGGAGGAGAGAT
Organism: Aegilops speltoides; assembly: GCA_021437245.1. Classification (NCBI taxonomy): domain Eukaryota; kingdom Viridiplantae; phylum Streptophyta; class Magnoliopsida; order Poales; family Poaceae; genus Aegilops; species Aegilops speltoides. Next base: position 336,865,525 of record CM038145.1, read on the forward strand.
CATGTTGGCGGAGTCCCAGAAGGAGTGGGAAATTGATAACTCACTCTCCTGCTTAGCCTGAAGAAGAGAAGAAATCCATGATGTGGGCAGAGATGAGAGACTGGTCCGAGGTCCTAACACCATTAATGATGAGGCTATCAATAAAACGTCTCCTCCTTCTACCATTGGCAATGGCAAAGAAATAGGTCGTAGGAGCGTCGCCCATGAGAGTCCAGTTAAGAGTGCCACGCTGACGCCAATAGATCTCTGCCTGCTGATGCAACTGCATCAGAGCAACTTCTAAACTATACCTGACTGCCCACTCCTGATCTGAGAGGCCATTCAAATCAGCATTCAGGTCCAAGCCCGAGATTTGGGACTCTAAAGAGCATTTCTCCCTGCGAACCTCCGCAGCTCTATTACGCTCCCAACCCCTAAGAAATTTACGCAGCTCATAGGAGCACTTAGGCCAATCATCCATGGGGCCAAAGGAGCGAGGGGACGGGGAAAGGAGGAGGGAAATCCTGGTAGCAAGCATGTTAGAAAAGCCCTCCACTAGTAGCCAGGAGGCATCGAATTGGAAGCGAGAGGTGGTCGTAGGTAGAGAAAGGCCACCATCCAGAACGAGGGGAGTATGATCTGAACCAACCTCAGGCTTAGCTTTTAGAGACGCATGAGGAAAGTGAGAATCCCACCTAGGCAGATGAAGGCCCGATCCAGCACCGACCGGACCGGGTTTGGTTGATGATTAGACCAGGTGAAGCGAGTCCCCACCCGAGGGAGCTATCGAATGGCATAATTACTGATGAAGTCATTAAAAGCATTAGCAAGTGTCCAGGAGAAATTGTGGTTGTTCTTATCCGAAGGGACCCGTAAGAGGTTAAAATCTCCTCCAGTAACGATCGGGAGAGAGCACGAATCAATCTTAATAGATAGCACATCAAGGAAAATAGGAGATGGAGAATGGTCCGCAGGGCCGTAGACAACCATAAACTCCCATAAGGAATTAAGACGACGATGATGCACTACAATGCTCGCCCAGAAAATACCATGGTCAAAAGCAACAAAATCAAACACATCTCGCTTAGAGCCAATGAGAATACCCCAGAGTGACCAGAAGAAGGGAGAAAGTGCCAATCAAATCTATCCATGCCTGCGATCGCCGAAATCTCATTAGGAGAAAAAGACTCTTTAAAAGTTTCAACCAACCCTAAGATATCGATGTTTTCGCTCTGCACAACATCCCTGATTTGGTCTCGGCACCCAATAGCACCAAAACCTCTAATATTCCAGAATAAGGCTTTCATTTGAAATTAAGGTTTTTGATACGAAGACTCAACCTGCATGGGGCAACGCAGGATTTAGCACGCTTAGACGGGCCCCTTTTAGCGGCGGCGGGGGGGAGGGGGGGGGGACTGGCCACAACCAACGTCACCACCCCCTGCGCCAGCAACTCCCTGATCGACACGAGCCGCGGACTCCGCGGCCTCCTTGGCCTTGGCAATGGCCGCCTGGACCAACTCGTTGGCCCTAATAACAGAAAGAATACGAGAGGGGGACCCCACCCCAGCATCAAGAGAAACACCAATATCCGACAGAATATGCAAGAGATGATCATCCGAAAAAGAAGGCAAAATCAGACGAATCGGAGACGAAGAGGGGGATGGGGGGAGACCGTACCTTGAGGAGGAAGATCCTTAGCCACAGCACGACGCTCCGCCCGCAGAGCGATCAGCTCGGTGCTTTGATAAACAAAGTGGATTGACGCAGACGGCATGTCATATGGAGTTGGGTCATTCAAGCTTTATCTTAAAAGAGGTGAGTGTTCATGCGAGAGGCCTACGTTGTATCATCTCCCGTGCTCCCACTCGATGACGGCATTACACACTAGAAATTTGGCTACTAATATTTTCAGTAATGTAAAGTTGGAAGAGTATTCCATCGAGGTGGTTAAAATAACATGGTTGGCGAGGTTCCAGCGCTACCTAGATCAATCCCATTGGTCGGAATATCATGGACCCCCCCCCCCTATTCCGATCGAAGTTGAAGGTGGTAACACGTGGAAGACGAAAGACAAAGCTCGATCCGTGAGTAGCTCCTAGAAGACACGGCGGATGCTCCGAATCGGATCACGCAAAGGCGTTCCCATATATGCGTAATGCGGTTGCCAGCGCGCGGCACACAAACTCGACATATGCCAGCCAGATAGGCCAGCGCTGTAGGCGAAGCTTCGTCTACCCTCTGATTGGATTACTGGAAGCCTTGTCTCGCACCAAAGCCATTCCAGTCCCATTCCATTCACACCCCCGCGCCCGCGCCGGCTCCGGAAAGGGGAGATTTGGCAGAAGTTCGATTCTCAGCTACGAATTTGTTAGTCTCAAAAAGAAGAAAAGAAAGTGCGAGTTTGTTACAACTGTGTATAAATAGACCCTAGCTCCGACCTGCTGTCGAGCGTACAACGACAACAGTTATCCACTTATCAGGGATTTCATCAGCCGAGCATGGCGTCCTTTTCTGCCGCCCTCGTCGCGCTGCTGGTCGCGAGCTGCGCCGTGGCGGCCGTGGCCACGACGTTCGACGTCGGCGACGGGCACGGCTGGCAGACCGGCGTCGACTACACCGACTGGACGTCCGACAAGACGTTCGCGGTCGGCGACACGCTAGGTAAGATACGTAGCTCGCTACAATAGCTAGCCACTGATCATCACACGTAGGAGTATTTAGCTACACATAGCACGTATACGTACGTTTGTACATGTTGGTGAACTAACCATTCAAGTGCAGTGTTCAACTACACGAGCAAGGCGCACACGGTGACGGAGGTGAACAAGAGCGGCTACGACGCCTGCTCCGGCGGCAACTCGCTGAGCAACGACGATAGCGGCGCCACCACCATCACGCTCACGACACCCGGCGTGCACTACTTCATCTGCGACATCCCCGGCCACTGCGCCAACGGCATGAAGCTCGCCGTCACTGTCACGGTCGCGGGGGGCTCCACGACGGGAGGGACAATCCCTGCCGGCACTGCCGGGGGATCCCTCGTGCCGGCGATGAGCGGCCCCGTCACCGCCGCCGCGGGGGCTCTGATCGCGCTCGCGCTGTTCTGTTGAAGACCGTCGTCGACGTTGGTGAGTATGGTCAGGGCAAAGACACCGCAGTTTGATTCGTGTGTACGGGTAATAAGTTCGCCGTGTTTTTGCTACGTTTTCTGGCGCGCCACTCTTCACCATGCATGTGACGTGTTTGTTGGTTTGTGGCGCGGCCTCTGTGTGCCGCCGCGAGTGTCGTCGTGATGCCTGAGCATTCGTTGTGTGGTTGTGTGAAGTGGGTGGTAGCTAAAATTTCATGTGGTCAGTGTAAGCAAGTCACAGTTCAACACGCGTCCCTACACCACAACCTCTTTCTTCCTCGAATACATTTCCGGGTGCAAAGAAATTACTGTGTGCCTAACCTAGCCATTCTTTTTCTGGAAAAGTTTATATTCTTGATGCTTCCAGGGTGTTCGGTAATGTGTCACGGTGCATAATATGATCCTAGTAACAAAATCGACTAAAGGATGCATTTTGTCAGGTGGGAGCGATGTGAGCGGTCCACTTGAAAAAAAGAAAGAACGGGAACAAAAAGGAAGAAAAATGGTGTCGGTCGGATCATGCATGATGCATCTGATGGTGGTTGAAAAGCTACTGCCCTGCCTTCATCTCGACGGCTATGCAAATTTGGCAATCTGCAGAAGATAAGGTCTCGTCGCCTTCCCTGACAACTCGGGGGGTGAAAAACCTAGAGCAACCTCCTTTCTCCCAAGCCCCCTCCTCGTCTCGCCGCCGTCAGAGGCTCCGGACGGCAAAGCTCGCCTGGATCCAGGGACAGCGCCGGCGGGCAATTCTCCGGTTGGCGCGAGGTGGTAGGATGTGGTGCCTGCGTCAGTGTAAGTAATGTGGAAAATGGTGGAAGCGTTCCTACTCTCCATACAGGGAGAGCCGCATGGTTTATATTGATATGGAGCGAGAGACGTCTCGGGGCGTTACAGTGTGCGATCGTAAGCTAACGATCGAGAGATACAATCGGGAGAAGAGATAGAAAGATAAGAGAGAATTAAAACAAACTCTACCTCTACCTACCTAAGATAAACATGACGCATATGTAACGTGACATGATGTTTAACACTCCCCCATAATCAAAACCGAACTAGGTTGAGATTACGTCGAAAGTCTTCAAAGCTTCTGGTTGGTAGTGCCTTTGTAAACCCATCTGCAATTTGATTCTTGGATGAAATGAATCTGATCTCTAACTCCTTGTTAGCAACTCGTTCCCTGACAAAATGAAAATCTATCTCGGTGTGTTTGGTCCTGGCATGGAAAACTGGATTAGCAGACAAATAAGTTGCACCAAGGTTATCGCACCAAAGACAAGGTGTTGGGGTTCTCAATATTCCCAACTCTTTCAGTATTGCTTGGATCCAAATGACTTCAGCTATAGCGTTTGCCAGAGCTTTGTATTCTGCTTCGGTGCTCGACCTGGAAACAGTGGCTTGTTTCTTTGCACACCAAGGGACTAGGTTTGGGCCATGAAAGATTGCAAATCCCCCAGTGGACCTTCTATCATCCAAGCAGCCAGCCCAATCCGCGTCAGAGAAGGCACTAATGCCCATGGAGGATGATCGGTTGATGGAAAGACCCATACTGACAGTGTTCTTGACATACCGTAAGATGCGTTTTGCTGCTGTCCAGTGAGCTGTGGTAGGTGCAAGCAAGAACTGGCAAACCTTGTTGACTGCAAATGAGATGTCAGGACGAGTAAGTGTTAAGTATTGAAGCGCACCAACTATACTTCTGTAACTGGTGCTGTCATCCTGATTCAGGAGTGTTCCCTCTGTGAGAGATAGTGTTTCTGAACTTGACAAAGGGGTCGGTGATGATTTACAATCCTGCATGCCAACTCTGCTCAACAAGTCAGTGACATAATTGCCTTGAGAAAGATGAATGCCATGATCAGTTTTCTTAACTTCAATGCCTAGAAAATAATGTAAGTCTCCCAAATCTTTGAGAGCAAATTCTGACCGAAGATCACCGAGTAAGGCTGTAATTGCTTCATTGGACGAGCTAGTCACAATTATATCATCAACATAAATGAGGACAAAGATGGCAGTTTGAAACTTGTTGTAAATAAACAGAGAAGTGTCAGACTTTGATGGAACAAACCCAAGTGCTTGCAACTTCATACTCAACCGAGAATACCAAGCTCTGGGGGGCTTGCTTGAGTCCATACAGAGCCTTGTCAAGCTTACAAACATGGAAAGGTGCATTTGGATCTGCAAACCCAGGAGGTTGTTTCATGTACACCTCTTCTTTCAGAACACCATGAAGAAACGCGTTCTATACGTCTAGCTGGCGAAGACTCCACCCCCTGGAAACAGCAATGGAGAGCACAAGACGAATAGTTGTTGCTTTGACAACTGGACTAAACGTGTCCTCATAGTCAATACCATACCGTTGCTTGAACCCCTTTGCAACTAAGCGGGCTTTGTAGCGGTCAATGGTGCCATCGGATTTTCTCTTAACTCGATAGACCCATTTGCAATCAATAAGATTTATACCTTGACGATGAGAAATTAAATGACACGTCTTGTTACGTTGCATCGCAGATATTTCTTCCTCCATTGCTTGTTTCCATCTAGTGTCCCCAAGAGCAGCAGCGAGCGACTTTGGTTCACTGGAATCTCTTGTCAAACACGTGAGACCATACTTGCAAATATTTTTGTAATTAATGCGATTAATAACTCCCTGTTGCAACCTGGTTCGTGTAGAACGGACTCCAGGAGAGGGAGCCATAGAAGATCCGGGCACCTGAGGAGGATCAGCCGCAGCAGATCCCAAGGGAGATCCTGGCGCGCTGACGGCGCCCGATCTCGACGCGCTAACGGCGCCCAATCCCGAAGACGCCTCGGGACGAGGCGGGGCGACCGGACCCACGTTGCGGTCTGACGCTGCAGTGTCACGGTCGGGGGAGACCGCGGGAGTGGCAGGCCCAGGTGCGGGCCCGGCGCGGGGAGGCGGCACACGGAGCCCTCAGGTTGGCTGGGCGGCATGCGCGTGGAGAGGCGGGGAAGCCAGGTGGTGGCCCAGCTGGTGCGCCGATCCCGAAGCAGATCTGGTCATTGCAGGCGGGACATCGACAGCGGGGCTGGAGGGATCCCGAGGCGGATTGCGTGGCAGAGGGAGGCGATTCCGAGGAGGATCCGCCAGGGGATTCTGTGCACATAAAATGTTGCACTGTAGCACTATTTTGAACAGCATTTTCAACACCATTTGCGTTGTTTCTTTCACTGTTTATTGCTGAAACACAAAGCTCGGGTATAAAGTTAGGAGGGTTAGGCAAATATTGATCATCACAATTATTTTCTTCCCCATTTGCATCATTGGAGAGATTCGAGGGTAAAAGCAGAATTTCTTTGCGAAGAAGGGCACCGGCATTTGGGTGAAGTGTGGCAAAGGGAAACTGGGTTTCATCAAAGACAACATCTCGGGAGATATACACTCGACCGGTAGAGACATCTAAGCACTTAACTCCTTTATGTTGTGGACTATAACCAAGAAAAACACACTGTTTCGAATGAAACATGAGTTTACGATTGTTGTATGGACGGAGATTGGGCCAACATGCACACCCAAAGACATGAAGTGGAGCATAATCTGGTTTGACATGTAAAAGATGCTCGGTGGGAGTTTCATTTTTGATAACGCGGCTGGGTAGAATATTAATGAGATGCACTGCTGTGAGAAAGGCTTCATCCCAATACTTTAATGGCATGGACGCAGCGGCAAGCAAAGCAAGGCCTACCTCAACAATGTGTCTGTGTTTGTGCTCTGCCGAGCCATTTTGCTGGTGAGCATGTGGGCAGGAGACATGGTGAGATATTCCCAACCTTTGAAAGAAGGAATTGAGTTTTTCGTACTCACCACCCCAGTCGGATTGAACAGCAAGGATTTTGCTATTAAATTGTCTTTCAACAAGTGCTTGAAAGTTTTGGAAAACTTGGAACACATCACATATTTTCTTAAGAAGGTATATCCATGTATATTTACTAAAGTCATCGATGAAGCTAACATAATAAGCATGTCTACCAACAGAAAGTGGAGCAGGACCCCATACATCAGAGAATATGAGCTGTAAAGGTTTAGTAGACACACTAGTTGAGACAGGATATGGCAACTGATGACTTTTAGCTCTTTGGCAGGAATCACACACTGTTTCAGAATTATGCTCTCTAACAATTGAGAGGTTATTTTTGCTAAGAATTTGCTTGACAATGGAAAAAGAAGGATGGCCCAAACGGGCATGCCATCTCTCTATAGAGAGTCTAATGGCACTACACACTTGTTTATTGAATCTGCTAACTTTGGGAATCAAAGGGTAGAGTCCATCCACGCATCTACCTCGGTAGAGGATTTGCTTCGTGACCTGATCCTTGATCAAGAAAAAGAATGGGTGAAACTCTAGAAAAACATGATTGTCAAGAGCAATACGATGTACAGAGAGAAGGTTTTTCGATGAACTAGGACAATGATGAATATTGTTAAGATGTATATCTCTATGCGGGGAATGAATAATTGAATGACCAATATTGCTTATCTCCATACCTGAACCATCAATATTATGGACTTGATCATGCCCGTTGTATCTTTCATGCATGGTGACCTTCTCTAGCTCATGGGTGATGTGGTCTGTGGCTCCAGAATCAACATACCAATTTGAATCTGCACCATAGCTTGTGTTTTGCCGCAGCAGCAATTTTCTTCTTGCGTAAGTTATCTTCAGCATATCGCCACTTGCATTCTTTTGCTATGTGATTAGTTTTCGTACAAATTTGACACTTGCCCTCATACTCATCATACCCTCGAAAGTGGTTGTTGTAGATGTTTTGGCCGCCCCTATTGTTGTTGTAGAAGGGCCGGCCTCCTCCCTGGTGGTGGTTGTTGTAGTTGGAGCCGTCGCCGCCGCCGTTGTTGGAGTAGTGGCCGCCGCCACCGCCCCCGTACTGGTTGTTGTTGTCGCCGTAGTGGCCACCACCGCCACCGTTGGGGTAGTAGCCACCGCCACCATGTCCATCACGACGGGAGCCGCCACCGCCGCCACCGTTGCCGCGGTAGCCTTTGGGCGGGCCGCCTCCACGGCCGCGCGATGCGGCGTTGGCCGACGACTTGAAGGCGCCGGCGCCCGTGCCCTGGAACATCTCCACCCTCTAATCGAAGGTAGCAACCATGCCGAAGAGCTCATCTACAGAAACATCATCAGGGCGAACATCAAGGGCAGAGATGATCGGTTGGTAATCCATGTCTAGGCCAGAGATGATGTGGGAGACGAGCTCATTTTCTGTGATGGGTTTGCCGGCTGCAGCTAACTCATCGGCAAGACCTCACATGTGACCGAAGTATGTGGCGGCAGATTGGGTTCCTTTCTGGGCGGTGGTGAGGGAGATGCGAACGTGGTTTGCTTTGGAGCGGGATTGGACGGAAAACATATTGGCAAGGGCTGTCCAGATTGCATGAGATGTCTCTAGGGAAGCAACCTGGACTAGTACCTCCTTTGAGAGATTGCGGAGTAGATAGGCAATGATTTGTTGATCTTGGATCAACCAAGGAGCATAAGCAGGGTTAGGGATGACCTGATCTTTTCCCTCGGAGGTTTTGCTGGCTAGGGTTTTTGCTGGTTCGGCGATGGTTTGGTCGAGATATCCAAAGAGGCCGGCCCCCATGATCTGGGAGCGGGCTTGAGCATGCCATAGAACATAGTTCGATCTGGTGAGAGGTTCTGAAACGTTGTTGTTGAGGCCGGAGGAGACTACGGCGGTGGAGGTCGACATAGTCGAGTTTTGGAGGAGGATAGCTAGACGAGATGGAAGAAGATGGCTCTGTATACCATGTGGAAAGTGGTGGAAGCGTTCCTACTCTCCATACAGGGAGAGGCGCATGGTTTATATTGATATGGAGCGAGAGACGTCTCGGGGCGTTACAGGGTGCGATCGTAAGCTAACGATCGAGAGATACAATCGGGAAAAGAGATAGAAAGATAAGAGAGAATTAAAACAAACTCTATCTCTAACTACCTAAGATAAACATGACGCATATGTAACGTGACAGGATGTTTAACAAGTAAGTCACAGTCCAACGCGCGTCCCTACACTACAAAACCTCTTTCTTCCTCTGATGCAAAGAAACGGTTCCTAGCATTTTGTGTGTAGCTTAGTCCCTTTTCTAGAAAAGCAGTACATATTCTTCATACTTCCAGAGTGTTGGGTGATGTGTCACGCTGAGTAATAAAATCGACTAAGAAGAGGATGCGTTTTGTCAGGTGAGAGCAATGTGAGCGGTCCAGTAATTGCTTCCATAGGAACAAAAAGGTCGAGGGGCAGGAACATGGTACTCCCCTAAGTAAAAATGGTCGGTCGGATCATGCATCTGTTGGTTGTTGAAAAGCTACTGCCCTGCTTTCATCTCGATGGCTATGCAAATTTGGCAATCTGCAGAAGATAAGAAAACCTTGACATCGAGTTACACCGCACAAGGACAGAGCAGGCAGCTATAGAATCACTTGTCCTAAACATCAATCCGCAAATAGGAAGCTCTCTTAAGAATGAGCAGAGCTCTCCTAAGTGCATGATGATCCAATGCACAGTCTTACCACTGAAATCGAGTTTTCGTGGACTTGAATATAGGATCAGTTTTTAGTATCGAAACATTTTGTCGCGGTAGGAAAAAATGCAGGGTGGCTGAGTTTTCTCAATGGCTTGCATATTTAAAAACTGAGAACAAAATATTTGAAATATTTGCTGCTCCCTCCATTTGTAAATATATATTTTTTAGAGCTTTCAATACGAACTCCATACAAAGCAAAATGAGTGAATCTACATTTTAAAATAAGTCTATAACATCCGTATATAATTCGTATTGATATCTCTAAAAGAAACTAATACTAGTTAGGAACGGAGGGTCAAAAAGCAAATGGGCTTAATATATTTTCAAAGCCCCAGAGGAGGGCTTGAATGAGAACGTGGGCAGTGCTTCGGTACAACCCCCTAAAACGTATAGTGGATAGTATGATAATTTCACATTAGGTATAGGAATACCCACCCAACGCCGTACGTCCGCGCGCGACGGCATACGCCCGCCCGCGTATGCCGCACCCGCTGTTGCTGTCGTGACCCGCCGCTCACAGATGCCGCACCCGTCGCTGTCGCCGCGCGACGCCAGCGATACCCGCACCCGTCGCCGTCGTACGCCCGCCGCCTCGATGTTGGCGTCGACACTTGTTCGAGGAAAAACTGAACCCTAACGCATCCACGCCGTCTCCACGCCGGCCCCGTCTGCGTTAAGTCGCCGCCGCCGGTCGCCGCCGAAGAGGCCGCCTTGCGTGCTCGGCGCCGTTCTGGCTGCCGCCGCGCCAGCCGAGCTCCGTTACGCTGCCGCCGCGTTCCATTCCGTCGCCAGATGGCCGCCCACCCACGATCTACGTCGCCGCCTCCCTCCGCGTAGTACGCCGGCTACGACCAGCCGTCGTCCTCACGCCGTCGATACCTGCCTCCGCCGGCCAGCAACGTCTCCGGCTGAAATCCTGGCCGCCGTGCAAGAGGTTGGTTAGAGACAACATTGTGCTTGATGAAATAATTGTTTTAGGGATGATGTTACACGGTGTTTGATTGATCGTATAAATTTTTTTTAACTATGTATAGTTAGAGGAGGAGGGCGATTATGATGGCAATGATTACGACGAGGACAACGAAACCTCGTCACTGAATATGAATGAACCTGCTGAGGAGAACTACATGAGTTTGGATGAATCTTATAGTGGCAATGTAAATGTGATCAAGATTGATAAAAACAATAATTACGGTAGACCGCACGGAAATTTTCATAATTTTTTGCATCATGCAGCGACATGGCGATGATGATGATGATATGGATATAGATGATTCATTTGCCCAAAGTGCACTCCGGGTATGTCATAAATAAAATCAGAGAAGAAATGACATAATAACCATATTAGCGCTTACATGTTTTTTTTTGCAATGCGCGCAGATGAACGAGGACGGGGACTTTTTGAGGAATATTGTGGACGATGAAAGTGACAAATCGCACGTTGATCCATCTCATGATGATAGCTCCAGCAAAGTAAGTTTTCAAACTTACATAACTACATTATTACATATTAAAATAATAACTGACTGACATAAATGGTTTAATGCATTAATTTGCAGGGAGATATAGATGGTACAAGTGGGAACGATGAGTATGTTGGTGATGATCTGTTTAATTTTGACATCGGATTTGATGAATATCAGCAAGAATCATTGGACATGCATTGGAAGGTCATGAGGAAGACGTTCAAGTCACTAGGAGAGGCTTACATTTTCTATAACCAGTATGCTTACGAGCGTGGTTTCAGCGAAGAAAGGACTCACTGAAATATTCGAAAGGTCTGAGGAACTAAGCGCTTGAGAAAGTATCGGTGTAGAGCTGGGAAACGACCGCAAAACTTTGTACAATGGAAGGCAGGACCCGCAGACCGAGAGGGAGACTCGTTGCTTCGCGATGCATATAACTTTGAAACTTGATAAAGAGCGTGGCGTTTGGTATTTCAGCAGTTTCAATGATGATCACGATCACGTTCTAGCTAGACCGGATGAAGTCACGTTTCTTGGTCTCATAATCGATAAAAGAATATCGTAAAGCTGAGATCTTAACCATGGCAGGTGCTGGAATCAGGAAACATATGATTTATGATAATCTCGTCAGTAGGTATGGGTCATATGCAAAGGCTGGTTTTGGGAGGAAGAAGCTTTATAACATGTGTTATAGAGAAAAAATGAAGTTGCTTGCACAAGATGATGCAGACACTGCCATTGGGATCATGTTGACCAGAAAAGAGAGAGATCCAGATTTCTTCTTTGAGCACACCGCCGATGAGGAAGGAAGGCTGAAAAACATATTCTGGTGTGATTCTCAATCATGTCGAGACTATGTTGACTACGGTGATGTGACAGTCTTTGACAGCACATACAGGATGAATAGGTATGGCATGCCATTTATACCTTTTGTCGGTCTGAACAACCACCGTTGCACCACGGTATTCGGTTGTGCTCTTGTGTCTGACGAGACGGAGGATACATATGTCTGGCTGCTTCAGACATTTTTGAGGGCTCATTGTCAGAAGAGGCCCAGGTCAGTAATTGCTGATGGAGATGCAGCTATGATTAAGGCCATAAGAAAGGTACTTTCGGAGGTTTGGCATCGTCTTTGCTCGTGGCATATTGAGAAGAACATGCAGAAACACCTTCATCATAAGTCTCTAAAGGAGTTCAGGTCTCTACTTTATTATGCCACTTCAAAGAAGGTATGAGGAGAGATGGGCAGCATTTTGCGCCAAATGGCAGTCGGAGAAAACAAAAACATGGTTATGTCGGATGTACAAGAAGAAAAGGCTTTGGGCTGCATCATATTTGTCAGGTGGGTTTTCTTAGGCATGCGAAGTAACCAGCGAAGTGAGAGTCTGAATTCATGCCTTCACTAGCATCTAGACTCCGGTATGACTATTGTTGATATGATTATGCACTATGAGAACTGCATAGTTCGTCTTCGTGAGAACGAGGCGCATGACGATTACACAAACTCACAGACAGTTCTAGTACCAGTATTGGACGAGTGTAAAGATATTGAGAAATCAGCTGCCCGTGAGTTCACTGCGGCAAACTTTTATATCTTGCAAGAAGATATGAAGAAGGCATGGGAGCTTGAGGTCGTTGAGAGACTGAGAGAAGCAGACACTCATAGATTCATACTGACATGGAAGGAAAATAGGGATATCAGATTCACTGTGGAGTACACCCCAGGTAACTCCGAAGAAACTGTGAGGTGCAGTTGCAGAAGCATGTATCGCAAAGGACTTCCTTGCAAACATATTCTTCATGTTCTGATTCAGCTACGCTTACGTGAGATACCTAAGTGTTTAGTGCTGCGGAGGTTGAGCCAAGTTGCAAGGGGTGGACTTCCCGTGAAGCGCACTAGCGATCTGTTTGCGTGGGGATGGGCAGGTGCGGTGTGAGCTAGGTACAGTGAGTTGACCATCTTATCTGCTGAAGCAACTCATAAAGCATGTCATAAACCATTTTTATTCGACAAGTTGAAGGCGGCTCTGAGGGACATAATAGATAATGATTACATAGAGGAGGATGAGCCTGGTGCGGGGGTACAGTTTGTGAACGATGATACATTTGAGCCTAATCAAGCTCATGGTCTTGTTCGTGATCCCGCTAAAGTTAACACCAAAGGCGCACCAAAACAGAATGTTAAAGGCCGCGGTAAGGATGGTCCTGATTTCACTAAAAACGGGCGACCTAAAGCTTTTGATGAGAAAAGCAAACGTCAATGTGGACAGTGCGGTCTTACGGGTCATTATAAGTCCACGTGCCCTCAAAATCCTAAGTACGATATTCTTATGTTATTGTAAATCTTATTGTTCAACCTGAATTTATTTGTTTATTGTGAATTAACACATATCTTATTGTTATGTAGGAACTTTGTTGAATTGTGGAGTATGGAAGATTGCTATGGATTGATATGGAAGATTGCTTCACCCTTTCATTGGAGACAGTTATTGATGTTCTACATATGTGATCTTTAATAATTGTTGAAATATGTTATATGAACTTATTTTACTTTGTTGATGTCAGACTATTTGCTACGATATACCGACATAAGTAGTAGTTTTGATGAAAGACTATGTAATGCAACAAGGAGTTTTTACTTTGTGTTTATTCATGTGCTCATTTTGCACAGAACTGCCATCGCTGTTGTTTTGACAGTGCCATCGCTGTTTACTGTTATTTTGTTCTTTGCTGTACGGTTGCCGTCGCTTACAACCCCGTCGGTTTTATTATTTTTAAAAAATATCTGACAAGTCTTGGCGGCCTTGTCCCACAGCAGCGTCAGACTCTTGGCGGCAGATAAATAATCAGCTGGTTCGACAGCTCATGTGCCGCCGGGTATATAAGCCGGTCGCCGCGCCCTCCGTCGGGCGAGGTGGGACTAAACATTTCCTGTCGCCCCGCGTCGAACTTGGGTTGTCGTACCGCCGCTTCTAATTGGGCCGTCGTCCCGCCGCCTGTTATTTGGCCGGCCCACGTGGTCACGCGCGTCGCTGCAGTCACGGCGGCTGCGGGCAGCCAAGTTTTTAGTCCCACCTCGCCCGACGGAGGGCACGACGACCGGCTTATATACCCGGCGGCACATGAGCTGTCGAACGTCTTTGATTAATCTGCTATGCCACCCGTCGTCCGACGCTGCCCTGTTGGACAGTGCCGTCGATCCTGTCTGACCTTAGACTAGCCAGCCTTGTCGGGCAATTTTTTTTTAGGATGGACAACTAAGAGCGTTAATAAAATCCGACCTGAGAAAAATGGCTTGTCCATTTTTCACCGCTCCAATATCGAAAGCACCGAAGAACAAATAATCCACATGAATTGCTGGTCCATACAAACAATGGTTCATAAGTTCGCATTTCATGTAAGATATTACAACAATATAAAAGTATTTACTCACCCGTCTTCTTGTTGTGGCATCTCATACGTTTTGATAGGCCATTTAGACACATCCGGATAATTCACAGCACCGCTAGCATTCGCATCACGTATGTCATATCCAATTTGTTTTCTCTATTCATATAGATGATAGCACGAAAAGAATTTAACATAGTTCAGTTACTAAATGATAGTTTCAATATGCTCATGTAAATTTATGTCGTAACAGCTCCTCAACTTTTTCTCTAATTTCTTTGTCAAGTTCGGGTCCCATCAAAGAATCAAGAACCTGAAACTCTTCCTTGGGGCGATGCATGACAACCGAAACCCAGTGGGTATTTCCCTTATTAAGAGGAATATAAAGCTGCATCACAACGAAAATATGATGCAATCAACACATACCCTCTTATTATTATTTCTATCCCATACATGCATACATTAAGGCAGTTGAAATTACCTTATCTTTTTGAAATACTCATCTGCATCTATTCAAGGGTCCATTCTTCTTCGCCACAACTTCGCTCGCTTTCTCCTCGCTCGGTGTCCGATCTAATTTCAAGTAACCAGTTGACCAGATAGGTCGGCATTATATGACGATCGTCACCAACAACTCCCAACAGATACGCATTTAATAAGCATTGATAACCTGAAAATAATTTATATGATGTATAACAAGATATTCCAATTTGCATTGAAAGGTAATATAAAGCACAACAATAACTTACATCACCGTCAGCCATTGATGTCAGCTAGAAAACAATATGATAAAACTTACTTGCTTTTGCTGTACGTTTTGCACACTTTGTAGGTATAATAGGAATGTAAGGAGACTTCACATGGTTTGATAGCCTCCACTTCCGTTTCCCTACACCCTCCTTTTGTACCTCATCTACTCCAATACAATCTACGGATTCACGTGATGCGATTTCATCTGTTCCTAAAGATGTAACGGATTTCTCGTCAGATACCTCCGGAACTTCGATAGGATCTTCTTTATCACCCTTGAAACTATCCCAATATTCAGGTGTGCAATAATAAGGTCTCTTCTCTTCAGAATCATTAATATCATCTTCATCATCCTCTTGCACATTCTTTTTTCCTAGTGTTCTGAAATTGTCCACGTCAGGATTATATACAAATTCTTTACGAGGTTTCCCATCATAGTTTCTACTTTCACTATTTTCACCATACTCATTCTCTTCTTCTTTTTCAATATCACCAGCTTTGTAGAATACAACACTTTTGTTCATTTTCTCTATGACCCTCTTGTTGACATCGGATTTTGGCAAGGTACAAAAGGCAAGTAAGATGGCCTCAAGTGAAAGAGTTTTCAGCATGCAAAGTTTCAGGCCGACGAGTGGAATAACTTTGATGTTTAATTTATCGCCATTCGACTTTATATCGGTGGCCGAAGTTGTACTCCGAGTGACAAAATTCAACATTCCGAGTGGTTTTCGGCCGACCATGCCTTCAAGACGACCTCGGATGAAGGAGTACTCTAAAGGAATTGTCTTCGTCTCGTCGAGGCGATCGATTTTGATATATAAATCATCTCAATCCGTGTTCATATGCAAAAGTTAGAGGCAATACACTGCAGGCCGAAGCTGAGTGGAAATCTGGCGCAAAGTACCAGACGCCATGTCTGATGGGTCGCGCGAGCAATTAGACCCTTAAGAAGTCCTTGAATCGAAAAACCTTCAACACAAAAAAGTTTCGTCTCGTCGAGACGATCGATTTTCATATATAATTCGTCTCAATCCGAGGTCGTATGTAACCTGGAGAGGCAAATCAAGATCAGGCTATGTTTTTGGTCGAGTGAAAACTTACCATCCGAGTGAAAACTCACGGTCGAGTGAAAACCTACCGATCGAGTCACGGTCGAGTGAAAATTTACCGATCGAGTCGCGGTCGAGTGAAAACCTACTGATCGAGTCACGGTCGAGTGAAAATTTACCGATCGAGTCAAGGTCGAGTGGAAACCTACCGATCGAGTGAAAACCTCTTGATCGAGTCAAGGTCGAGTGAAAACCTACCGATCGAGTCACGGTCGAGTGAAAACCTACCGATCGACTCAAGGTCGAGTGAAAGCCTACCGATCGAGTAAAAGATTGTCTTCGAGTGGAAATATAGCCATCCGAGTGAAAAGTCCGATCGACCATCCGAGTGAAAGACTCTAATATCCGAATGGATGAGCTCAAACCGAGTGAAACTGAACATGTGCCCAAAAGTTTATCAAGATGATCTCGGATGAAGAAGTGTTCAATACAGAAGTTGTGCGTATCGTCAAGACGGTAAACTTTGCTTTTGGAGTCATCGTCATCAGAGATAGTATATGGCCTACAAATTCATTACTAGACTCGGATGATTCAGTCTACCACAAGACCGAGTCCGACTGGAAGGTAAAGATGACCTCGAAAAGTGTTCAAGATGGCCTTATTTGAAAAAGTGATCAACATGAGAGTTGTTCGTATCGTCGAGGCGCACAAGTTTGGTATTTGGGCCATCTTGATCGGAGGTCATATGGAGGCTCGGCTGCCTGCACAAGGAGGAAGACAGAAGTTGGGCCAGATTCAGACTGAATCCGAGTTGGAATAGAACTAGGACTCTAGGATGTGGATTGATGTAATTTTTCTTGTAAGGAAAGCCTAGATGAATCCTTTACTTGTACGGGAAGTCCAGCCGCCTCTTATATATGTTGGAGGTGACGGCCGATTGAACAACACACAATCGAACAAATCAATATACTACTTTTTCCTGTCTACTTTTTATCTCTCCACCGTTTTTCTCTCTCGTTCTTCGTTGTTCTTCGTGTTTGAGGGCTGCGAATCTCGAGGCTCTAGGGCGGCGAATCGACCTAGGGCAGCCCATAGCCGCCGCCTCCTGACGGGTCCCTCCCGGTCTTGTGGGTTTCGGTCTGCAAAAGCACCCGTCGGTATCTTGCGTGTCGCTGTTGTCGGTCGGGTCTCCTTCGACGTGAGCTGCGGTGCATCACCCCGGCGTCGAGGGTACACGTGGCGTGTTCGTGTGTCGACACACTTTTGGCGACTCCGCTGGGAGCGAAGATCAATCATCATCATCCACCATGTCCGATCTTCCCAAGCCATCGAGGTAGAGCGCCGATAACATCATTAAGCCCGATCTTGATGAGATATCGGCGATCATCGCCAAGTCTATGAGGAGTACAAGAAGGCGCGAGGAGAAGGACTTGCAGGAGTTCCTTGCAAAGTTCAAGAAGGATCGCCAAGGCAACATCACTCCGATTGAAGAAATCAAGTTCCCTCCTTTGCAAGCCAAGCGGGTTAAACCCTATGTAAATCTTGCCTTTTCTCTGAGCGGTGGGCCGAGATTGAAAGTCGTATTGCTGATGGTAACAATCTAGTCTATCAAACTTTCATAGAAAATACTAATGCTCAGAAGAATACATCTCAATCGACTAGTGGTAATGATGGTGTAGCTGCTAGTGTGCAAAACCCTAATCTGGCTTTACCTATCTCATCGGCGCCTCCCGTGCCGATGATTTATTATCCTACCCAAACAAATCAGATTGTGGCTGCACCCATTAATCCTATTATGAGCATGCCAGGTTCGGTGGCAACGCCGAACCCAACCTTACCTACAGCTACAACCACTCGACCACTAGCAAATTATGGGTCGACATACCTGCCACAATTCCTACCTACAGCTAGTAACCCTACTCCTCCTATGCCACTGCCACCAGCTTCATCGTCTACTATGGATGATGGTTTAGCTAATCTTAGAGAGGAGATGGCTAAGATGCTTCGAGAGAATTTTGGAGTTGAGTTACCTCGGAATCGGATTTACCAAAAGCCGTACCCCGAGTACTTTGATGCCATCCAGTGCCCTCCAGGATATAAAATTCCAGATTTTGTTAAGTTCAATGGAGAGGGCACAAAAACCACATGGGAGCATGTTAGTCAATACTTAGCACAACTAGGTGAGGCAGGCTCACTAAATGAATTGAAAGTGCGTTTATTGCCTTTGTCATTAACTGGTACCGCATTTTCATGGTTTTCTTCTTTACCACATGGTTCCATTCGAGTTTGGTCGCAGCTAGAGCAAAAATTTCATGATCACTTTTATGGCGGCGACAATGAACTCAAGTTGTCACATCTAACATCGGTTAAGCAGAAGCATGATGAATCGGTCTCCGATTACGTCAAGAGATTCAGAGAAACGAAGAACCGGTGTTTTAGTTTGGTGATAACCGAGAGAGACTTGGCAGACCTAGTGTTGAGTGGTTTGAGAACTCCCATTAGAGAAAAGCTAGAAGGCTATGAGTTCTTAAATATTAACCAAGTCTTACAAAGGGCTTTGGCTCAGGAAAGCCGAAGCAAAGATCTCAAAGAAGTGCATAGGTACAAAGCCGATCGTCCAAAGATGAATATGGTGGAATATGATAGTGATCACTCGGACGATGAGGGTGATGTTTTTGCTACTGAATTTGTTTGGCCATCTAAGGCCAAACCCTTTACTTGCAATGATCTGAAACCGATTCATAAGAATCGTGATGAAGAGATGAAGTTTACTTTTAACATTGCTAAGTGTGATAGAATATTTGATGCTTTGCTGCAGGCTAAGATTATTAGAATATCCCATACTTTACCGCCGTTTGAAGAGCTGAAACGGCATGCTTATTGCAAGTATCATAATTCTTTTTCTCATGCTACTAATGATTGCAATGTTTTTCGATGATAGATACAATCGGCCATTAATGACGGACGATTGAACTTTTCTGAGATGCAAGTTGATAAACAGCCCTTTCCAATGAACACCATGGATTTAGAAGGGAAAAAGCTGCTCATTCGGCCGGAGGTAGCCGAATCTGCTAATAAAGCTAATGTCATTGTTGGTGAGCCCAGGAAAGACAAGGAGGACAACAAGGTCTTGGGGAGACAGGTTGTGCTTGATAAGCAACCCGATGGCAAGGAGGTGATCAAAATCACCATCAAGAATCCTACACTCGGGGCAACCATAAGTGCAAGAAAATACTCGTGTTAAATTTGTCAAGCCCAAGAGTCCGAAGTTGGCAAATGGAAGAGGAATGAAGCTAAAGTGCAGCATAAGCGAATCAAGCCAACTTTGATATGTTGCTATCCAAATATGCTAATCAATCGGCTGGTCCCAGCTCTAACCGCCATCACACTTGAAGCGACCAAGGTCACCATCGGATGATATGTTTAGTCGGTATGCAAAACCGAGTGGACCAAGGGCACTATTTCCGGAAGAAGCGGAGGCAATCGTGTGGAATCGACTTGATTACTCATATAATGGCCGATGAACATTGGTAACTATCGATCGGCTGGTCAACATATGCGACCGAGTGGAAACTATCCTAGTGTAAGAATGTACCCAGGTGGAAGCTATCCAAGTGAAAAATGTGGTCAAGTGGATTCCATCCGAGTGGATTCCATCCGAGTGACATCCATCCGAGTGGATTCCATCCAAGTAAAAAGGTGCGCCCAAGTGGAAATTTCATGCATCTGGAAAGTCGAAAAGAATGGCGTGTTAAGTCACCGAGTGTTGCAGCAGTTGAGTCAGGAAAAGGCAAGGAGAAAATGGATGTCGACTCACTTATCACCGGCATCAAACATTCCCCATACAAAGAGCCATTGTGCATAACCACTCGACTGAGCCGATACTTTCTATCGCGCCAAAGCACTCGGCTAATGACCATGAAGCAAGCACCAGCCAGGTAAAAACAAGAGATCCTAAATATACTCAGCCAAAGTGGTGTCCTCCAGGGTTAACAAAGACACAGAAGAGGAAACTACAGAGGTTAAGGAGTCAAGAGATGGCAGAGCAGGAGGCCGAGAAGCAAAGGGATAAGTTGTTCAATGACACTCGGCCCATGGCTCCAGCAAAACAAGTGTGGAGGCCAAAACAAATACAAGATACATCAGCTACTACATCTATCACAGAAGTGCCTACACCACCCAAAGAGGACGATGTGACAGCTATTACATCGTCTGCGACACTTCTTACTTCTCCTTCACTCGACCAGATTTCAGAATCGGTCGATCCACTTGAAGAAGAGGTTGATATGTTGGACTATGAGTCTACGCCGGTTCATGAAGGTATGGATATCAATATGGTGTATTACTTACCTGCTGAGTTTCGTCTTTGTAGATGAGGAAGGGAAGTGGCTCAGCTGGATTTTGGCCCTAAAAACGCAATATTCGAGAAGCCAAAAGAACCGATAACACATTTGAAACCGTTGTATCTCGAGAGGTCATATCAATGGATCGCCACTTAGTCGAATGCTTGTTGATGGTGGTGCTGTGGTAAATCTTATGCCCTATTCGGTCTTCAAGAAATTGGGTTTGCACGATGAAGAATTGATCAAGACCAATATGGTGCTCAACGGGTTTGAAGGCAAAGAAAACTGAAGCCAAAGGTGTAATGTATGTGGAGCTTACGATCGGAAGCAAAACTTTGCCACTTGCATTCTTTGTCATTTGAGGTGCAAGGTAACTACTAGCGTCATACTAGGCCGTGATTGGGTTCATGCAAACCGGTCGTGCCATCCACTATGCACCAGTTTTTGATTGATGGGTTGATGATGAAGTGGAAGTCATTCATGCGGATAACTCGGCTGTGTTGCTTTGGCGATGCATCGGTGGATTGGCAACATCCAATGCTACTTGCTTGACGGGGCGTGATTTGTCGAGTTTGATTTTCTCGGTCACGACTAAGAATGGTTTTGTGCCCGTGTCTTTAAAGCCGATGAATGCAATCGGCTCCAAGGTATGATATGTTTAAATGGATCCTAATTCAGTGGTTACAAAAGCGTCTTGCAAAATATCGGTCCAATGAGAGCGATATGTATGAGTCTATTGAGGAGTTGGATGACATGGATAAACTTGGACAAGGTTTTACATCGGCCGATCCATTAGAAGAGGTAAATATTGGAGCGGATTAGTCGATCGACCGACATTTATAAACAAAAATCTGAAAGCCGATTGTAAAGCTAAATTAATCGATCTATTGAAAGAATATGTTTGTTGCTTTGCATGGGAATATCATGAGATGCGAGGGTTGAGCGAGAGCTAGTGGAGCATCGGTTGCCTATAAAGGCGGTTTAGACCTTATAAGCAGTTGGCGAAAGTTTAATCCGAAAACATATGACCGGATCAAGGAAGAGATCGGTCGATTGCTTGAAGCTAAATTCATTCGACCTTGCGGGTATGCGAGTGGATTTCTAACATTGTCGATGAGAAGAAGGGATCCGGCAAGTTGAGGGTGTGCATTGACTTGAGAGATGTGAATAGGGCTACACCCAAAGATGAGTATCCCATGCCAATAGCCGATATGCTTATTAATGATGTACGGACATAAGGTTATTAGCTTTCTAGATGGTAATGTCGGATACAATCAAATTTTATGGTGAAGAGGACATGTACAAAACAGCTTTCCGATGTCCTGGTTTCCTTGGTTTATTCGAGTGGGCGGTGATGACATTCGGATTAAAAATCTGGGGCCACATATCAAAGGGCTATGAATTTGATTTTCATGATTTACTCGGTGTCATACTTGAAGTTTATATTGATGATATTGTTGTCAAATCGGATGCTTTTGAATCTCACTTGGCGATTTGCGTTTAGCTTTGAAAGGATGAAAAAGTATGGATGAAGATGAATCCTTTGAAGTGTGCATTAGCGTGTCGGTGGCAAATTTTGGGTTTCATTATTCATGAAGATGGAATCGAAATCGATCCCAAAAGATAGAGGCCATCTGAAAGTGGAGGCTCCAACATGCAAAAGAGATATGCAAAAGTTCCTTGGCAAGGTCAATTATTTGAGAAGGTTCATAGCTAATCTGTCGGGGAAAGTTGATGCATTTACTCCTATCCTTGGTTAAAGAATGATGTTGATTTCACTTGGGGGCAAAACAGCAAGAAGCTTTTGATATGATCAAGAATTATTTGTGCACTCCTCCGGTGATGAAAGCACCCAAGCATAGAGAGCCTTTTAAACTTTATATCGCATGCGAGAGGAAGGTGTTATTGGTGCTGTTTTGACTCAAGATACCGAAGGAAAAGAGCATGCCATTACATATTTGAGCAGGCGTTTATTGGGCCTTGAGACAAGGTATACATTTATTGAAAAACTATGTTTATGCTTATATTACGCTTGCACAAAGTTGAGACATTACCTAGTGCCGAGTGCTTGTGTAGTAGCTTGTCAAACCTGATGTCATTAAGTACATGTTGCATAGGCCAATTCTTAGTGGTAGAATTGGCAAGTGGGCTTATGCTTTGATTGAGTATGATTTGGCTTATGAATCTCTAAAATCCATGAAAGGCCAAATTGTTGCTAATTTCATTGTTGAACATCGGATTAATGACAAGCATGATGTTGATATGAACCTTGTTTCATTAGTGCCATGGAGATTATACTTTGATGGTTCAGTTTGTAGCAATGGCCAAGGTGTTGGTATTGTTTATATATCTCCTCATGGTGCTGTTTTTGAAGCCTCATGCCGCTTAGAATATTTTTGCACAAACAATCAAGCCGAATATGAAGCATTGTTGTTCGGTCTAGAGATGTTACTTGCTATAGGTGTTACACATATTGAGGCTTACGGTGATTCGTTACTAGTGGTGCAGCAAATATCCAAAGTCTTTCAGTGTTTGGACGAATCACTTAATGTTTATCTTGATAGATGTCTAGATATAATTTCTACTTTGGATTGTTTTAGCATTGCACATATATCTAGACATGACAATTGGAAAGCAAATGAGTTAGCACAACAAGCATCTGGATATCATGTTGATCATGGCATGTTTCATATTTCTCAAAGTCCGATGTCTTGTCTTACCGGTATAGAAGAGGCGAACCTGAACCCTTGATTGACCATTAACAAAAATCTAGTGCAGGTGATAATTCCATTGGAGGAAGCCCATTGTTGCTTACTTGCTAATCCGAGTGAAAGGGTGGACAGGGCTGTTCGGTATGGCTTTTAAATATACTATAAGGGATGATGACCTTTATCGCCGAACAGTTGATGATGTTCTTTTAAAATGCTTGGATGAGGACCAAGCAAGAGTTGCTATGGGAGAGGTACATGAGGGCATTTGTGGTACTCACCAGTCGGCTCCCAAGATGAAATGGTTATTGCGATGTGCTGGGTTTTATTGGCCGACTATGATTAATGATTGCTTCAGATATTATAAAGGGTGCGAAGCTTGTCAAAAATTTGGTGATATTCAATTGGCTCCTGCTGCTATGTTGCATCCTATTATCAAGCCATGGCCTTTCAGAGGATGGGGTTTAGATTTTATTGGGCAAATTCATCCATCTTCCTCAAAGGGGCATCGATTCGTGTTGGTGGCAACTGATTATTTCACTAAATGGTCTGAAGCAGTACCTCTCAAGAACATGACACATACGGAGGTAATTCGATTCATAACCGAACACATTATTCATAGATTCGGTATTCCTCAAACGTTAACTACAGATCAAGGTTCATCTTTTATGTCACACCAAGTCAGAGAGTTTGCCGAATCTTATAATATAAAGTTGCTCAATTCCTCTCCATATTATGCCCAAGCTAATGGACAAGCTGAGTCTAGCAATAAAATTCTAATCAAGCTCATCAAGAAGAAGATTGAGGATAATCCGAGGAGATGGCATGAGTTGTTGTGCGAAGCTTTATGGGCACACAGAATTTCAAGACATGGTGCTCTGAAGGTGACTCCATATGAGCTAGTATATGGTCAGGAGGCTGTTTTACCAGTGGAGGTAAATTTGAATGCTTTGAGAATAGCCAAACAAAATGATTTATCGGCAGTAGACTTTTATAACTTAATGATGGACAATATTGATGAGGTTGCCGATAAACGTTTGGTTGCTTTGGAGTCCATAGAGAGAGATAAGTTGAGGGTAGCAAGAGCTTACAATAAGAAAGTCAAGTTGAAAAATTTCAAGTTGGTGATCTCGTTTGGAAAGTGATTACGCCGATTGGTTCAAGAGATAGAAAATTGGAAGTGGTCCCCAAGTTGGGAAGGTCCTTTTAGGATTACAAGAGTTGTTCCCGGAAATTCATATTTGGTGGAATCAATACAAGGGCATTATTACCCGAGCTCTCAACGGAAAATATTTGAAGAAGTACCACCCGAGTGTGTGGCGGGAACCTGAGTAGGCAATGGCGATATCGATTATCGCCCTTAGCACAAACATGGCGATACAAATTATCATACGAGGAAAATAAATGGCCGATGGAGTGTTGACATCGTCCTTAGAACAAACACCGTGCATATTATTTTTCGGCATGCAAGCTTTGCCGAAAAACAGGGGGGCATGTGTTGACATCGGATTTTGGCAAGGTACAAAAGGCAAGTAAGATGGCCTCAAGTGAAAGAGTTTTCAGCATGCAAAGTTTCAGGCCGACGAGTGGAATAACTTTGATGTTTAATTTATCGCCATTCGACTTTATATCGGTGGCCGAAGTTGTACTCCGAGTGACAAAATTCAACATTCCGAGTGGTTTTCGGCCGACCATGCCTTCAAGACGACCTCGGATGAAGGAGTACTCTAAAGGAATTGTCTTCGTCTCGTCGAGGCGATCGATTTTGATATATAAATCATCTCAATCCGTGTTCATATGCAAAAGTTAGAGGCAATACACTGCAGGCCGAAGCTGAGTGGAAATCTGGCGCAAAGTACCAGACGCCATGTCTGATGGGTCGCGCGAGCAATTAGACCCTTAAGAAGTCCTTGAACCGAAAAACCTTCAACACAAAAAAGTTTCGTCTCGTCGAGCCGATCGATTTTCATATATAATTTGTCTCAATCCGAGGTCGTATGTAACCTGGAGAGGCAAATCAAGATCAGGCTATGTTTTTGGTCGAGTGAAAACTTACCATCCGAGTGAAAACTCACCGGTCGAGTGAAAACCTACCGATCGAGTCACCGGTCGAGTGAAAATTTACCGATCGAGTCGCCGGTCGAGTGAAAACCTACTGATCGAGTCACCGGTCGAGTGAAAATTTACCGATCGAGTCCAAGGTCGAGTGGAAACCTACCGATCGAGTGAAAACCTACTGATCGAGTCCAAGGTCGAGTGAAAACCTACCGATCGAGTCACCGGTCGAGTGAAAACCTACCGATCGACTCCAAGGTCGAGTGAAAGCCTACCGATCGAGTAAAAGATTGTCTTCCGAGTGGAAATATAGCCATCCGAGTGAAAAGTCCGATCGACCATCCGGTGAAAGACTCTAATATCCGAATGGATGAGCTCAAATCCGAGTGAAACTGAACATGTGCCCAAAAGTTTATCAAGATGATCTCGGATGAAGAAGTGTTCAATACAGAAGTTGTGCGTATCGTCAAGACGGTAAACTTTGCTTTTGGAGTCATCGTCATCAGAGATAGTATATGGCCTACAAATTCATTACTAGACTCGGATGATTCAGTCTACCACAAGACCGAGTCCGACTGGAAGGTAAAGATGACCTCGAAAAGTGTTCAAGATGGCCTTATTTGAAAAAGTGATCAACATGAGAGTTGTTCGTATCGTCGAGGCGCACAAGTTTGGTATTTGGGCCATCTTGATCGGAGGTCATATGGAGGCTCGGCTGCCTGCACAAGGAGGAAGACAGAAGTTGGGCCAGATTCAGGACTGAATCCGAGTTGGAATAGAACTAGGACTCTAGGGCGTGGATTGATGTAATTTTTCTTGTAAGGAAAGCCTAGATGAATCCTTTACTTGTGCGGGAAGTCCAGCCGCCTCTTATATATGTTGGAGGTGACGGCCGATTGAACAACACACAATCGAACAAATCAATATACTACTTTTTCCTGTCTACTTTTATCTCTCCACCGTTTTCTCTCTCGTTCTTCGCTGTTCTTCGTGTTTGAGGGCTGCGAATCTCGAGGCTCTAGGGGCGGCGAATCGACCTAGGGCAGCCCATAGCCGCCGCACTCCTGACGGGTCCCTCCCGGTCTTGTGAGGTTTGGTCTGCAAAAGCACCCGTCGTATCTTGCGTGTCCCGCTGTCGGTCGGGTCTCCTTCGACGTGAGCTGCGGTGCATCACCCCCGGCGTCGAGGGTACACGTGACGTGTTCGTGTGTCGACACCTCTGTGATTAAAAATTAGTTGTAATTACTTATGTGACACATCAAAAAACATAGTGAACGGCAAAATCAGAACACTTGTACCTGTGCGCATAGCTCCGGCATACGAAGCATATCCTTACGAATGTGCTTCAGCTCGGTCAAAATCCGATCCATCATAGTGTTACGTGTAGCTGAAGCCTCGGATGTCTTGACTCTGTTCTCCTTCCGATAATGTTAGACTTTCTCGTCTTGGATCTCTTGTTCTTTTCAGCCTGTTCCATTCTAATTTTGTTTAAGCGTGGTACTCTTCAGTAATGGTGTCATCGATCTACAACATAAAGAATCATACAGTCATATTTAATTAATAATAAATTTTAGACTTTAAATGGACAAATATGTATGTAACCTATTACCATTCCAACACCACGACCATATTGAAAGTCGTACTTGTCTCTTTTCTCCGCTGCCGCTTCTGTCCAATTCCTCATCAAGGGGCTCAACAGCGCTAAAGGATCGTACTGTGGACTGGTGCTTGGCTGCACCTTCTCCCAATATAGATACTGCAAAACAAACAAAGAACCATTTAGCATGTGGTACAGTATTACTATATAAAATAACTATTCAATTTAAAAAACAAATCATACCTGCAGAAATGCAAGGTTGCCACGTGGCCATTCCCTAACACGACCGGGTTGCAAGACCATACCAATCTCCGACAAACAAAACCGCAAAGTGAATGCATTCCAGTTGAACTTTTTTATCTGCCTGACATCTTGCACTAGTGCATAATAATTCTTCGGAATGTACTCGTCAGACACTGGTGCAATTATAGTCCCTAACAGGACGAGAAACACCATCCGAACAAATTCATCGTCCGCGTTTTTATTTCTCATAATCTTCTCAATAAGATCATCAATCAATATTTTACCATTCTTCTTGTTAACAAAACTAGCTGGAATTTTTTTAATTGCTTTGCCTTGGTCCATACTCACAAAACTAGAAACGTAAACTCCTTCATTCTTCAAACCAAATATAGCGAACACATCATCAGGCCTTAGTAAAATCAATCCTTTTTTTCCGGCTGCCTCTTGCACCATGAATTTTTTACTACTAGGATTGTAACCTTGAATCATAAGCGCAAGCAAATTATCACGCATCTTGACCGAAGGTATTCGTAACATGCCCTCCATCTCCGTTTCGTAAAACGTAAATCGCTGACTTGGTGTTAACTTATTAACAAGACTAACCCACTTTTCTACGGAACATGCAATCACACCATCGATGTCCATACTGCATATATAATATCTATGTGACGTTGCATGCAGCTAATGTGATATATACTATTAAAAATATTAAGAAATATACCTGCCAGACGGCTACTACAGCAGGCGACGACGGGGCGTTGACGACCGGCGCTGACGGCGACGGTGACGTCCACTAGTGCGGGTGAGGTGGCGCTGAGGCGTTGGCGGCTGACGGCGGCGGCGGCGGTGGCGTCCACTAGTGCGAGGTGACGACAGGCGTTGACGGCGGTGCAGACGCTGTCGGGCGGTATCTGACGTCGGTGAGTGGGGTGACGGCGGGTGTTGACGGCGGCGCGACGTTGTCGGGCGAGGAACGACAGTGCGGGCGGCGGCGGGAGACGGGATCAGATCGGGCGCGTCGTCGGCACGTACGACGCAAACAACTGCATGCGCGACGTGATTGGGCGATGTGCGCGTTGTCGGGAATATTCCCTCAGATAGCGACGGCTCTGGCAGATTTTTTGCCGCGTCGGGCCCGCGGCAATTATTATGTGTGCGACGGCCCGTCTACTATTTCGTTACGGGCGACGGCAAGTTGCCTAGTTTAGTCCCACCTCGGCCACCGAACGACGCCCTAACCAGCTTATATACACGCGTCAGTTAACCCATACATGGTCATAATTAATATTGTGATGTGGCTCTACCTAACTCCTGGGTAGTACAACTGTCCGGGTTGTACTGACCCGGCAGTTGGGTAAAGTCACGTCGCAATATTAAATATGTATTTATTTATTTGCAGAATTTTTTTCATTTATTATATTTTTTTAACCTTTGCACGAAAAACATACATGTTTGTATTATTATTAATTTTTGAACTTTGCACGAAAAACATACATGTCGCAATATTAAAGTCAAGCAAACGCCAAAATTTGTCGCGTTCCGACGTTGTACGGATTTTCTATGATTTTTCGCACCAAAAACACCTAAAACACTGCCCGCACGTGACGCAACTTGCGTTCGTAGTCCGTTTTTGTTCATCTCTGGCGTGGGATCCCCGGGCGGGTCCCCACACGCGCCGCCGAAAGTTGGGTGCATTCCGGCAAACCCAACTGGCACTTGTTGTGCAACCAGGTGGTTTCGGTATGGGCGGAGGGGACCCTCGGTCGTACTTCTCCCGGTCGCATCCCCCAAAGTCGATCATTTTTTCCACAGGCAACAGTGACCATGCAGGCCGCGCACGCCAAAATTTGTCGCGTTCCGACGCTGTACGGATTTTCTATGATTTTTCGCACCTAAAACACTGCCCGCACGTGACGCAACTTGCGTTCGTAGTCCGTTTTCGTTCATCTCTGGCGTTCCGACGCAACTTGCAACCAGGTGGTTTCGGTATTGTCACGCCCAAGATGCGGCCCTATCCTAAAGGAACTCGAAGGTCCCACCAAGGATAGAAGCGCATCTTGAAGACGCTTTTGCAAGGTAGATATCATTACATCAACATTACATAATAGTGGGGATACATCCGATACATACAATGTCACATGAATACAACAATACAACATACAAGAACAACATCCGACTACGGATGAATCATAAATGTAAATGAAACAATATCCACCTGCTAGCCAGGCTGCCGACTGGAACCTATCCCCGATCGAAGAAGAAGTAGAAGAAGAACTCAAGCAAGCAAGCATCGCTCTCGCGTCATGATCATCGCATAACCTGTACTGCAAATTGTTGTTGTAGTAATCAGTGAGCCACGAGGACTCAGCAATCCCATTACCATGGGTATCAAGACTAGCAAAGCTTAATGGGAAAGGAAGGGGTAAAGTGGTGAGGTTGCAGCAGCGACTAAGCATATATGGTGGCTAACATACGCAAATGAGAGCGAGAAGAGAAGCAAAGGAACGGTCGTGAAGCTAGCAATGATCAAGAGGTGATCCTGAACACCTACTTACGTCAAACATAACCCATAAACCGTGTTCACTTCCCGGACTCCGCCGAGAAGAGACCATCACGGCTACACACGCGGTTGATGCGTTTTAATTCGGATCTGGTGTCAAGTTATCTACAACCGGACATTAACAAATTCCCATCTGCCACATAACCGCGGGCACGGTTCTCGAAAGTTTATACCCTGCAGGGGTGTCGCAACTTAGCCCATGACAAGCTCTCGCGATCAATGAAGGAATAGACCTTCTCCCAGGAAGACCCGATCAGTCTCGGAATCCCGGCTTACAAGACATTTCGACAATGGTAAAACAAGACCAACAAAGCCTCCCGCTGTGCCGACAAATCCCGATAGGAGCTGCACATATCTCGTTCTCAGGGCACACCGGATGAGCAAGGCGTCGGGTTGGCATAGACCACAGTTGCCGAGGCGCCGGACATCGCTTCGGTTCGGACCAGCACTTAGACAAGCAACGGCCGGGGGCTAAAATAAAGATGACCCTCGGGTTGGCCGACCCAAGGAAAAGGTATAGGTGGTGGTGAGGCAAATGGTAAAACCAAGGTTGGGCCTTCTTTGGACAAGTTTTATTCAAAGCGAACTGTCGGGGGTCCCATAAATCACCCGACCACGTTAGGAGCGTAAAATCCGGGAACATAACACCGGTATGACGGAAACTAGGGCGGCAAGAGTGGAACAAAACACCAGGCATAAGGCCGAGCCTTCCACCCTTTACGAAATATATAGATGCATTAATAATATAAGAGATATTGTGATATCCCAACAACCCTGTCCACCATGGAGCAATCTTCAACTTCACCTGCAACTATCAATGCTATAAGAGGGGCTGAGCAAAGCGGTAACATAGCCAAACAATGGTTTGCTAGGAAGGGTGTCAAAGGTTAGAGGTTCATGGCAATTTGGGAGGCTTGATGAGCAAAAGATAGGTAACGCAGCATAGCGATAGAACGAAGCAACTAGCATAGCAATGATAGTAATGAGATCCAGGGTAGCGGTCATCTTGCCTGAAATCCCGCAAAGAAGAAGAACGAGTCCATGAAGAAGATGAAGCCACGAAGACGAACCACACGAAGATTTAACGCATCCTCACGATCGCAACGAAACAGGAACTATCGAGAAGAAGCACACAACATGGTAAACACACCACACATGACAAGGCATGATGCACAACAAGCATGATGCATGACAAAGGCTACATGAAGCTACTCATGGCAAGAGATGATGCAAACAAGAACAACACATCAAAGCAAGTTTAAATGAGGCCGGGAACAGAATATAACAATTCCGGTAAGTCCTCATATGCAAATTTCGAAATTGGTCCAGAACTGAATAAACCTTATGTTCAAGTTGTTAAACAGCAAGTTAAATAGCACCAAGAGGATCTACACGAAATTCTAGTCAAGTTACATATAAAGTTCATTAGATTTGGAGCTACGGCCTAGAAGATATGAGCAAAACAAGTTAGGCATGGCATTGATGCAAAATGCACCCAAACATCAAGCAAACACACCAAAACAAGGATGCAACATGATAATATGAAGCTATATGCAAAATCAAGCAAGTTTCATATGGAGCACACTCAAAACGGAGCAACGGTGCAACACACACACACACTATACAAGTTATAGCAACAATCTGTCCATAACAGCAACTAGGCATCTTGCAAGCGTCAAAACAATAAGCTACAGCACCCCAACATAATAAAAAAAGGCATGGGCATGAAGTACAGGTAAAGCATAACAAAACATGAACACTGAGCTATCTCCAGAAATCACTAGAACATGCTCCAAAACACATGGTAAGATTGCAAATAATAACAGTTTCTGACTTAACAGGAAATAACATCAGGTTGCAATATTTAGAGCTATCAAACAACATGTTACAGGAACTTATCATGGCAAACAAAGGCATGGCATGATATTACTAAATGCATAGAACAAAAGTCCCTTACTGACCATGAGCCAAAAAGGCACAGAAAATACGATGGCACCCATGTAATCATGGCAAGTTATATTACAGATCCAAACATGGCAGGAACAACAATAAGTAGGCATGTTCGTGAGCTTGAACCACTCACCACAGAGCAATACATGGCATGGCAAGGCAACCAACAGCAAGAAGGCATGTTTATGAAGCTAAGCATGGCAAGAACAAGTTCATATGATGCATGGATCACTAGCAAACAACCATGGAAACATTGAACTTAATGTTAACAGGCTGACAGCAACATTATCAAGCAATTTTGGAGCAAGATAACAACATGTTCCAGCAGGCTATAATTGTAACCAAGGACACGAATGGATAGAGCAAGACATGTAGATCAAAACATGTTTATAGAACATCTCCAGATTATGCACACAATGACATGTAGGAGCAGATTTACATAGCAATAAATTATAACAGAATCTGTCTAGCAAAACAGTAACAGCAAGTACCCTCCTTAACAAGCTCGATGCACTCAGCACACAACTCACAAAAATACATGGTTGGCACCCCTGGAAAGATGGCATAGCATAGATCAAAACACATGTAGACATCAACCTCATAGGATGCACACATCAATCATGGCAAAAATGACAAAATAGCAAGTTATAACAGTTTATTGATTAATGACAACAAGCACTCTTCCAACAGCATTTCGGGCATCAAGATGAGCTCAAATGAAAATGATGCAATGGAATGAAATGAAGTACTCGTCGAGGCGAACAATTTGACATATTATACGCACGAAATGGAGATACGGATGCAGAGATACAATGCGATGAACATGGCATGTTTATGTCAGGGATTCGGGGACTTAGTGGATTCGGGGTCAACCTCTGGATTTGCACGGATTACGAGGCGGCCGGAAAACTCGCCGGAGACGACGGGGAAGACGCCGGGGTGGCCGGAGATGGCGGATCCGGGCCGGATCTCGCCGGATCCGGCCGGATTCCGACGCGGGGAGGCGAGGAGGTCGACGACGAGGCGCTCGGCAGGCGCCTTGATGGTGGTCGGGCGACGGCGGCGAAGCGGGAGGCAGAGATGGCGCGTGGCCAGGGACGGAGGCGGAGGCGGAGGAGCAGCGGCGGCGGTTGGCGGGCCGGGCTGGCGAAGCGTCTGGTCGGCGACCGCGGCGCGAGGCAGCGTGGGCGGCAGTGGCATGTGGCGTGAGCAGCAGCGTGAGGACGGGTGGTGGCGGCGGTCGCCGGTGAGGTCGGCGGAGAGGGGCGGCGGCGTGATGGCGGCGAGGCGGCGCGGCGCCAGAGGGAGCTCTGTGCGGTGGCGCGACGGGCGGCGCCGGGCGGCGGGCGAAGGCGGCGCGACGGCGAATCAGGAGGCGACACTTGGCGGCAGAGCTGAGGTGGCGTGCCAGGATTGGCCGGGGTGATGTGGAGGGCGGACATGTCCGGCGAAGTTGGACGTGTTCGGCGGCGCGGGGTTGAAGGAGGCTAGGGTTAGACCGGGATTTCGGAGGAGGCCACATATTTATAGGTAGAGGGAGCTAGGAGAGTCCAAATGAGGAGCGGTTTTCGGCCACGCGATCGTGATCGAACGACCGAGAGCATGGAAGAGACTTAGATGGGTTTTGGGCCACTTTGGAGGGGTGTTGGGCTGCAAACAAAAGAGGGCTTTACGGTTACCCGGTTAACCGTTGGAGTATCAAACGACCTCCAAATGGTACGAAACTTGACAGGCGGTCTACCGGTGCTATACCAAGGCCACTTGGCAAGACTCGGTCCATTCCGAGAATGTTTGACACCCGCACAAGAGAAGAGGCAAAAAGGGGACGCCGGAGGGCATAGGAGTGCCGGATCGCGAAACGGACAACGGGGAAAATGCTCGGATGCATGAAATGAACACGTATGCAAATGAAATGCCCATGATGACATGATATGAAATGCAAATGATGACATGGCAAAATGCAACACACAACCAAATGGCATGGCAACTACGGCGAATAACTGGCAGACACCTGGCGCATCGAATCCGGGGCGTTACAACACTCCTCCACTAACAAGAGATCTCGTCCCAAGATCTTAGGACCGAGACGGAAGGGAAAAAGGATGAGGTGAAACAAGAACTCAAGAGAAGAAGCAAAGAATCGAGAGCACTCGAGAAGAAGAGAGGAACGACGAGGATGACGAGAATCGAAAGCTCACGGAATCAGATAGACTATGAAACCACTCGTTCTAACCGGAGTGGCTAGAATGAGAAAAGAAACGAATAAGACTGAAAGGATTTAGATAGCACTCCGGCTGAAAATGGGAGGATTAGAACGAACTTGAGAGGATGGAATGGTACTTAATGAACTCTTGAAGAATGAATTAAATCATGAAGAACCACCATGAAGAACTCCGGTGACAAAAGGATGATGAGATAGAAATGAAGGACGAAAAGAATAAGATTAAAGCATGCGATGATTTAGATGGAGGTTCCGACGAAATGACCGAGGAAATATGAACTCCGAAAAAGAAAAGATGAAACACTTGGAACTAGAATTTATTCATCAAGAACAAACTCCGAAGGAAGGGATTAATCACTTGGATGAAATAAGAATAAGATTTATTGTATGCTTATCCTTCATCAAATTACATTGATGACAAGCAACGGATTTTACATACTACTTATTCCTCTTGCAAAGAATTGAGAAGTGGCATAACGCAAACTTGAGGAAGGCTTCATGAACCACCGGTAGGATTGAAAAGAACGAAAGGATTGCTATGACAATCAAGGAAAAAGAATCTTGAATGAACCACCGTAAGAATTCGAAAATGACTGATGAAAGAGACTTAATCACCGGGAAGAATTAGAAGAACAAATATGCTTGAGGGGATTTAGATGCAAAAGAACAAAGAGATCATGAGCTGATTGAAGAATACTTGAACGAAGCACCGGAATAAATAGAGAAGCAATAACAGGAATGATGGCCTACGGTGAAAAGAAACGGGAAAACAACTCCTGAAATACTCCGGATGGAAGAAAAGAATTTGCATGACTTGAAACAATTTGATAGGATAACATCGAGCTAGCACCGCGAATCTCCGGGGAATGGACAAGATTTAAGAGAAATCTTCTTCTGTCTTCAAATGACGACGATGAACACCACCAAAATTGCTAAGGCACTCCGGGCGAACGAAAAGCGAAGAGGTTGAGCCAATAATGAAATGATTTGAAATCGATCTTTGAAAAGGCATGTGGCTGATGGAATCCATTCTTACGTCACACTTTAAAAGAATTAGAGAATAACTCTGGGGGAATTAGAAGAGTTAGGTAAGATCCTGGGAAAAGACCTGTGGGTTAGGGCCCACTGAAAAGATAACGCCGTTGAAAAGGATTGTTGAACAGATAGATGATGCACCGGAACAAATGAAATATTTGAATGAGGTGACAACCTCGAATTAATTCGAACATAGACGAATCTTATGAGATGTCTTGAACACTCCGGAAGGATAAACTGGCGAGAGGCGAACGAGCAAGGAGAACACTTGATCCAAGGAAAAGAATGTGATCAACCCAAAAAACTAGAATTGAATCCACCGGAAAAGAAAAAGAGATGAAGAATGACGAACGAGACGAGAATTCACCGGTTGAGATAATTTACGAAAGACTGAAGAGGCTCTGCATGAATGAAATTGATGGTCGTAAGAGACTCTGACTCCGGGAAGAAGAGGGTGGGAGGGCGGGAAAAACACAGGCAACTGGAAGGGGAAACCGACGAATATCTTGAAGAGAAAACACCAGTTGAAATCATTGAGGAAAAAAACAAAGACTTCGCACGAGTAGGATGGATACTCGATTACGGACTCCGGTTCCAAGGAGAAAAAGGGGAGGGCGGGTGGGAAAACAAAACAACTGAGGATTGAACTTGGCAAGGATGAAGAGGCTCGAGTCAACTTGACGAGAAATGCACCAGATAAAAGAGGATGGACAACGAACAGAAAACCAACTGCGTGAACCTAAAGAAAATTTGAAGGGGAAGAGGGGTAACTCAAAACACCTACGTCAAGATTCCTCACCAGAGCGATGAAGGGGCTAAGGAGTAAAAAGAATTCCTACTCTTCAATATAACTAGACTCCGAAAACAGTTTTCTTCTAGACTCAACAATGGCCAAACTACACGATCAATCAAGGGGGGCTCCTAAGGTCGGTCGAGGCTCTGATACCAACTTGTCACGCCCAAGATGCGACCCTATCCTAAAGGAACTCGAAGGTCCCACCAAGGATAGAAGCGCATCTTGAAGACGCTTTTGCAAGGTGGATATCATTACATCAACATTACATAATAGTGGGGATACATCTGAAACATACAATGTCACATGAATACAACAATACAATGTACAAGAACAACATCCGACTACGGATGAATCATAAACGAAACTCAAACAATATCCACCACCTAGCCCAGCTGCCGACACGAACCTATCCCCGATCGAAGAAGAAGCGGAAGAAGAACTCAACATAAGCAAGCATCGCTCTCGCGTCATGATCATCGCATAACCTGTACCTGCAACTGTTGTTGTAGTAATCTGTGAGCCACGAGGACTCGGAAATCCCATTACCATGGGTATCAAGACTAGCTTAGCTTAATGGGAAAGGAAGGGGTAAAGTGGTGAGGTTGCAGCAGCGACTAAGCATATATGGTGGCTAACATACGCAAATGAGAGCGAGAAGAGAAGCAAAGGAACGGTCGTGAAGCTAGCAATGATCAAGAGGTGATCACGAACACCTACTTCGTCAAACATAACCCGAAACCGTGTTCACTTCCGGACTCCGCCGAGAAGAGACCATCACGGCTACACACTTGGTTGATGCATTTTAATTCGGATCTGGTGTCAAGTTATCTACAACCGGACATTAACAAATTCCCATCGCCACATAACGCGGGCACGGCTCTCGAAAGTTTATACCTGCAGGGTGTCCCAACTTAGCCCATGATAAGCTCTCGCGATCAACGAAGAATAGACCTTCTCCCAAGAAGACCCGATCGATCTCGGAATCCCGGTTTACAAGACATTTCGACAATGGTAAAACAAGACCAGCAAAGCCTCCATTGTGCCGACAAATCCCGATAGGAGCTGCACATATCTCGTTCTCGGGGCACACCGGATGAGCAAGGCGTCGGGTTGGCATAGACCACAGTTGCCCGGGCGCCGGACATCGCTTCGGTTCGAGACCAGCACTTAGACAAGCACGGCCGGGGGCTAAAATAAAGATGACCCTCGGGTTGGCCGACCCAAGGAAAAGGTATAGGTGGTGGTGAGGCAAATGGTAAAACCAAGGTTGGGCCTTCTTTGGACAAGTTTTATTCAAAGTAAACTGTCGGGGGTCCCATAAATCACCCGACCGCGTTAGGAGCATAAAATCCGGGAACATAACACGGTATGACGGAAACTAGGGCGGCAAGAGTGGAACAAAACACCAGGCATAAGGTCGAGCCTTCCACCCTTTACCAAATATATAGATGCATTAATAATATAAGAGATATTGTGATATCCCAACAACCCTCTCCACCATGGAGCAATCTCCAACTTCACCTGCAACTAGCAACGCTATAAGAGGGGCTGAGCAAAGCGGTAACATAGCCAAACAATGGTTTGCTAGGAAGGGTGTCAAAGGTTAGAGGTTCATGGCAATTTGGGAGGCTTGATGAGCAAAAGATAGGTAACGCAGCATAGCGATAGAACGAAGCAACTAGCATAGCAATGATATCAGTGAGATCCAGGGTAGCGGTCATCTTGCCTGAAATCCCGCAAGGAAGAAGAACGAGTCCATGAAGAAGATGAAGCCACGAAGACGAACCACATGAAGACGAACGCATCCTCACGATCGCAATGAAATGGGAACTATCGAGAAGAAGCACACAACATGGTAAACACACCACACATGACAAGGCATGATGCACAACAAGCATGATGCATGACAAAGGCTACATGAAGCTACTCATGGCAAGAGATGATGCAAACAAGAACAACACATCAAAGCAAGTTTAAATGAGGCCGGGAACAACATATAACAATTCCGGTAAGTCCTCATATGCAAATTTTGAAATTGGTCCAGAACTGAATAAACCTTCTGTTCAAGTTTTTAAACAGCAAGTTAAATAGCACAAGAGGATCTACACGGAATTCTAGTCAAGTTACATATAAAGTTCATTAGATTTGGAGCTACGGCCTAGAAGATATGAGCAAAACAAGTTAGGCATGGCATTGATGCAAAATGCACCCAAACATCAAGCAAACACACCAAAACAAGGTTTTCCACCTTATAATATGAAGCTACATGCAAAATCAAGCAAGTTTCATATGGAGCACACTCAAAACGGAGCAACGGTGCAACACACACACTATACAAGTTATAGCAACAATCTGTCCATAACAGCAACTAGGCATCTTGCAAGCGTCAAAACAATAAGCTACAGCACCCCAACATAATAAAAAAAAGGCATGGGCATGAACTACAGGTAAAGCATAACAAAACATGAACACTGAGCTATCTCCAGAAATCACTAGAACATGCTCCAAAACACAGGGTAAGATTGCAAATAATAACAGTTTCTGACTTAACAGGAAATAACATCAGGTTGCAATGTTTAGAGCTATCAAACAACATGTTACAGGAACTTATCATGGCAAACAAAGGCATGGCATGATACTACTAAATGCATAGAACAAAAGTCCCTTACTGACCATGAGCCAAAAAGGCACAGAAAATACGATGGCACCCATGTAAACATGGCAAGTTATATTACAGATCCAAACATGGCAGGAACAACAATAAGTAGGCATGTTCGTGAGCTTGAACCACTCACCACATAGTAATACATGGCATGGCAAGGCAACCAACAGCAAGAAGGCATGTTTATGAAGCTAAGCATGGCAAGAACAAGTTCATAGGATGCATGGATCACTAGCAAACAACCATGGAAACATTGAACTTAATGTTAACAGGCTGACAGCAACATTATCAAGCAACTTTGGAGCAAGATAACAACATGTTCCAGCAGGCTATAATTGCAACCAAGGGCATTAATGGATAGAGCAAGACATGTAGATCAAAACATGTTTATAGAACATCTCCAGATTATGCACACAATGACATGTAGGAGAAGGTTTACATAGCAACAAATTATAACAGAATCTGTCTAGCAAAACAGTAACAGCAAGTACCCTCCTTAACAGGCTCGATGCACTCAACACACAACTCACAAAAATACATGGTTGGCACCCCTGGAAAGATGGCATAGCATAGATCAAAACACATGTAGACATCAACCTCATTGGATGCACACATCAATCATGGCAAAAATGACAAAATAGCAAGTTATAACAGTTTCAGCAGATTAACAGCAACAAGCACTCTTCCAACAACCTTTCGGGCATCAAGATGAGCTCAAATGAAAATGATGCAATGGAATGAAATGAAGTACTCGTCGAGACGAACAATTTGACATATTATATGCACGAAACGGAGCTACGGATGCAGAGATATAATGCGATGAACATGGCATGATTATGTCAGGGATTCGGGGTCTTGGTGGATTCGGGGTGAACCTCTGGATTTGCACGGATTACGAGGCGGCCGGAAAACTCGCCGGAGACGATGGGGAAGACGTCGGGGTGGCCGGAGATGGCGGATCCGCGCCGGATCTCGCCGGATCCGGCCGGATCCCGACGCGGGGAGGCGGAGGAGGTCGACGACGAGGCACCGCGGTGGTTGTCGGGCGGCCGGGCGGCGAAAGGGAGGGAAGGCGAAGCGCGCGCGAAAGAAGACGGAGGCGGAGGCGGAGGAGCGGCGGCGACAGTTGGCGCGGTGTGTGTGGTCGGCGGCGACCCGGGCGCGAGGCAGCGGGCAGGCGTCAGGCATGACCAGCCTGAGCCGGGCGGCGGGGACGGAGTGTGCGGCGATCGCCGGCGAGGTCAGCGGAGAGAGAGGCGCGGTGAGGGCGTGGCGGTGACCGGCGGCGAGGCGGCGGGCACCGGAGGGAAACTGCTGTGTGTGTGCGATGGCCCGGGCCTTGGCGGCGGTGGCGGGGTGGTGGCAGAGCCTACTGGGCCCGTGGCCGACGCGTGTGATGTGTGTGACAATGAATCAGGAGGCGACACTTGGCGGCGGAGCTGAGGTGGCGTGCCAGGATTGGCCGGGGTGATGTGGAGGGCGGACATGTCCGGCGAAGTTGGACGTGTCCGGCGGCGCGGGGTTGAAGGAGGCTAGGGTTAGACCGGGATTTCGGAGGAGGCCACATATTTATAGGTAGAGGGAGCTAGGAGAGTCCAAATGAGGAGCGGTTTTCGGCCACGCGATCGTGATCGAACGACCGAGAGCATGGAAGAAACTTAGATGGGTTTTGGGCCACTTTGGAGGGGTGTTGGGCTGCAAACAAAAGAGGGCTTTACGGTTACCCGGTTAACCGTTGGAGTATCAAACGACCTCCAAATGGTACAAAACTTGACAGGCGGTCTACCGGTGCTATACCAAGGCCACTTGGCAAGACTCGGTCCATTCCGAGAACGTTTGACACCCGCACAAGAGAAGAGGCAAAAAGGGGACGCCGGAGGGCATAGGAGTGCCGGATCGCGAAACGGACAATGGGGAAAATGCTCGGATGCATGAAATGAACACGTATGCAAAATGAAATGCCCATGATGACATGATATGAAATGCAGATGATGACATGGCAAAATGCAACACGCAAGCAAATGGCATGGCAACTACGGCGAATAACTGGCAGACACCTGGCGCATCGAATCCGGGGCATTACAACACTCCTCCACTAACAAGAGATCTCGTCCCGAGATCTTAGGACCGAGGCGGAAAGGAAAAAGGATGAGGTGAAACAAGAACTCAAGAGAAGAAGCAAAGAATCGAGAGCACTCGAGAAGAAGAGAGGAACGACGAGTATGACGAGAATCGAAAGCTCACGGAATCAGATAGACTATGAAACCACTCGTTCTAACCGGAGTGGCTAGAATGAGAAAAGAAATGAATAAGACTGAAAGGATTTAGGTAGCACTCCGGCTGAAAATGGGAGGATTAGAACGAACTTGAGAGGATGGAATGGTACTTGATGAACTCTTGAAGAATGAATTAAATCATGAAGAACCACCATGAAGAACTCCGGTGACAAAAGGATGATGAGATAGAAATGAAGGACGAAAAGAATAAGACTAAAGCATGCGATGATTTTGATGGAGGTTCCGACGAAATGACCGACGAAATATGAACTCCGGAAAAGAAAAGATGAAACACTTGGAACTAGAATTTATTCATCAAGAACAAACTCCGAAGGAAGGGATTAATCACTTGGATGAAATAAGAATAAGATTTATTGTATGCTTATCCTTCATCAAATTACATTGATGACAAGCAACGGATTTTACATACTACTTATTCTTCTTGCAAAAGAATTGAGAAGTGGCATAACGCAAACTTGAGGAAGTCTTCATGAACCACCGGTAGGATTGAAAAGAACGAAAGGATTACTATGACAATCAAGGAAAAAGAATCTTGAACGAACCACCGTAAGAATTCGAAAATGACTGATGAAAGAGACTTAATCACCGGGAAGAATTAGAAGAACAAATATGCTTGAGGGGATTTAGATGCAAAAGAACAAAGAGATTGAAAGTGCAACTAATCCCCGGGTGGTTTTGGTAATTAATAACAACATATATATCATTGAACTAATTGTTTCTTGAGAATATTTCAGAAAGTTCAGTGATATGGGTATGGCAATGACTGATGATGTGGACCCCTCAAAATGCTAAGGAAAGCATTGGCAAAAGCTCAAGACTCCATTTTTGGTTTAGTGATCCAAGATCACATTGAGTCCATAGGAAAGCCAATACTATTAAAAGGGGATGAGGTTATGATGATGATCTGGTTGCTCAAAGTGCTTAGTGATTTATCTCTCAAACTATCAGCAATCTTTCATTCCAACATATACTCATAAGTAATCTCGGTCCCACCGATTCCATAAACTCAGTCACACCGAGATGAGCCACCTCACCATATAGCCAAACCCTAGTAATTTGGATTTTCCGATTCCAAACTCGGTCTTACGAAATTGGTGTTGCCAACCTACGTAACCTTCGTACTCAAATCGGTGTCACCGAGATGAGAAAGTCGGTCCCACCGAGATTGGCAAACCCTAGACTTTGGAAGAATCGAACTAACCGAGATTGTATTTTCGGTCCCACGAAAATCCCAACGTTCTAAGATTTGAACTTTCGGTCTCACCGAGTTGTCAACCGGTCCGACCGAGATTGGTCAAATGTGTGTAGCAGTTGGATTTTGTGTGGAGGCTATAAAGACCCTCCACCTCCTCTTCATTCGTGGAGAGAGCCATCGAAAGAACTACCACTCCTACCTTACATTTCGAGAAGAAAACTACCTACCCTTGTGTTGAGATCAAGTTGCTCCACTCCCACCATATGAAACTTGATTTCTAGTCTTCCCAAGTTGCTTTCCGATCAATCCCTTCTTCCACCACAGCCAAATCAGTGAGGAGAGTTGAGTGTTGGGGAGATTATCATTTGAAGCACAAGAGCAAGGAGTTCATCATCACCAACACCATCTATTACCTTTTGGAGGGTGATGCCTCCTAGATTGGTTAGGTGTCGCTTGGGAGCCTCCGTCAAGATGTGGAGTTGAACCAAGAAGTTTGTAAGGGCAAGGAGATCGCCTACTTCGTGAAGATCTACCCCGAGTAAGGCTAGTCCTCCGTGGGCGTAAGCCATGATGGCATAGACAAGGTTGCTTCTTCGTGGACCCTCCGTGTGTGGAGCCCTCCGTGGACTCTCGCAGCCATTACCCTCCGTGGGTTGAAGTCTCCATCAACGTGGATTGACGATAGCACCACCTATCGGAACCACGAGAAAAATCTCCGTGTCTCCAAACTGCGTTTGCTCTTCTCCACCTCTATTTACTACATGTGCAATTTACTTTCCGCTGCCACTACTCTAGAATTGCATGTGTAGGGTGATACTTGACTTGGTCATCATTGTGAACTTGCTAAAAACTTGTCCTAATCAAAAGGCTAAACTTTTAAATTGTCAAGTAGTCTAATCACCCCCCCTCTAGACATACTTCCGATCCTACAAGTGGTATCGAGCTTTGGTCTCCATTGGATTGGTTTTCATTGCATTGGACTCCATAAGCTTGGTTTCACAACCTAGGAGAGTATGGCGTCTAGTGAGGGTAATTTTAGAGAGGTCCTTACTTTGATGGTTCAAATTTTGCTAGTTGGAAGCACAAAATGAAAATGCACATTCTTGGACATAACCCTGCCGCATGGGGCATTATTTGTGTTGGCTTGCAAGGTGAGTTCTTGAGGAAGGAAAAGTTCGGATCGCGAAGCTTCTGACGGATGAGTTGCGGATGTTACGAACAATGCTCAAGCTTGTGACATTCTCTTCAATGCTTTGTGTCGAGGAGTTCAACAAGATCAGCCGTCTTGAGAATGCAAAAGAGATTTGGGATACTTTGGTGAAATGCACGAAGGTACCGAGTCCGTGAAGGAATCAAAGCTAGATGTTCTTCAAGGTCGACTTGACAAGTTCAAGATGAAGGAAGGTGAAGGAGTCGCTGAAATGTACTCTAGGCTTGCTCTCATCACAAATGAGATGGCAGGCTTAGGAAGCGAAGAAATGACCGACCGATTCATCATCAAGAAGATTCTCAGAGCTTTGGATGGAAAGTATGACACCGTGTGCACTTTGATCCAAATGATGCCAAACTACAAGAATCTCAAGCCTACCGAAGTCATTGGAAGGATTGTTGCTCATGAGATGACACTTAAAGACAAGGAAGAGCTTCACAACAAGTCAAGTGGTGCTTACAAAGCTGCAGTTGAAGCTCCCACAACCTCAAGTGACAAGCTAGTTTCCAATGAAGAGATAAGCCTAATGGTGAAGAACTTCAACAAATTCTACAAGAGTAGAAGCAAGGAAAGAAGCTCAAAGTCTAGATCATATGATGAAAAGAGATCTTCTAGTCGTGATCGAAGCTGCTACAATTGTGGAAGACCGGACACTACTCAAATGAGTGTTCGACTCCCCACAAGAGAAGAGAAGAATCTCCAAGAAGAA
This sequence comes from Aegilops speltoides, assembly GCA_021437245.1. Classification (NCBI taxonomy): domain Eukaryota; kingdom Viridiplantae; phylum Streptophyta; class Magnoliopsida; order Poales; family Poaceae; genus Aegilops; species Aegilops speltoides. Next base: position 336,909,432 of record CM038145.1, read on the forward strand.
GAAGCTCAAGAGAAGAGTCGCCTCGAAAGCAGAGAAGGAGTAGAGATGATCGTTATGAGCGAAGATCCTCTCGGAGAAGCAAGGATTCGGAAAGGAAAGACAAGTCATCAAGGAGCTACACAAGAAGAAAACATCAAGCTCATGTTGGTGAATGGGTCTCCGCTCCGACTCCGACAATCACTCGAAGGAAGCTATCACTCCAACTCCGAATCTGATCAAGATGAAGGTGTTGCGGTCTTGCTCTCGTATCCTCCAACTTCAACTCCTATGACATATTTGATTCACCAAATGAGGGAATTGGAAGATGCTTCATGGCAAAAGGCCCCAAGGTATCACACCCTGAATTTATTGACTTTGATAGTGATGAAGATGACTTGCTTGGTGAAGATGAGCTTTTACATGATAAATCTAGTGAGCCTAGTAATGATGAACATGCTAGTAGTCTTTATAGTCGAGAAGAGTCGAATGACAATGCTATGAAGGAGATTGAGCGTCTAACTAAAGAACTAAACACTCTTAAGTTAGCTCATGAAACAACTCAAGAAGATCATAGAGAGCTCCTAAGATCTCATGAGAAGCTACGCTTCGAGAAGCTCAATCTAGAGCAAGAACATGAGTTCCTAAAAGCTATCAATGACGATCTTCGAAAGAAGAGTTCTTCATATCTTGCCAAACGACTTCTCTTGTCTAATCTCTTGCCACCTATTAAAACTAAGCATGACAAGCATAAGAAAAATTCTTCATCTAGTAGTAACAATAATCATGCTAAATCAAATGTTGTTACTTCTAGTAATTCTCTTGATTCCACTAACAATGTTTCAAGCCAAGTTACACTTGAGCAAGAAAATAGTTTATTGAAAGGGATTATAGAAAGGTGTCTACAAGAGCCTTGCGGAAGCAAGAACTTTGAGAAATTGTTACTTAAGCAAGGAAGGCACCGGAAGAATCAAGGAATTGGTTTTGAGCGAAAGTTCAACGCCGAGGGTGTTGAATGGGAAGAAGGTCAATATCCCACTCCAAAGTTTGTTTCTCAAAAGGAGAAGTATGATTCTACTTCTTCCAATGTGGAACAAGCTCAAGATGACCTTCCACCACAAGACCACAAGCTAAAAGGCAAGGACAAGCTTCAAGAGGAGATTGATGCATTCATTGAAGCACCCAAGGCCATGGTCAAGTGGGTTCCCAAGGAAACTTCAAGTTCTACTTGACAAGCTCAACTACTACCCCAAGGATTCCCATCAAGATGATGTGGATCGAAGAAGAAGAACTAGAGAGTTCTTGAGGTGACTCCACCAACATACTTCACTCACATTCATTACGGCAAAGAACTTGTGCAATCAACTTCCACATCTTGCACTAGTTCATGGAGTCACAAACCCTCTTGTTGGTAAGTCAAGGGACAAGGTAATCATTGCTTTCATGGACATCATCTATTGTGTACTTCAATCTATGTCCATGGATATCCTTGTTTGTTCCTTGTGGGACTAACCCATGTAGGTATTGAAAGTGCCGAATCCAAAGGATTGCTCCCAACTCTTGATGATCTTCATCAACATTGAGCATCCACATCTTCAACATCTACATGAAGTCTTCAACGACAACCCAAGGTTAGTTTGACCCTTTAAAAGGGTTCTCACATCAAGGGGAGCTTTGCTCTAAAGAATTGAGCTAAAGCATCTTCAAATGATGTGAACACATTAATGCTTTATGTAAAAGTGGTAACCCCACTTGTGCTTAAGCGATGAGTATGACCTATGATCAAATGTTCTCATTTGACTCCTAAGTCAATATACTCATATATAGATGACCTAGTCATCGCCAAATTGTGTGCTAGTTGCTAGAGTTTTGTTTGTGCATGTTTGACACATATTTCATTTGATATCTTATTGTGTGAGCATGTTGGATGCATAATTTTATCCATTCGAGGACATCCATTTGTTGCTTTGGTCTTTTGGATTTTATCTCTTTTGACCAAATGGATGGACAAGAATGCCTAAGTTCCTCCCTAGCTATCTATGCTTTCTTGTCTCAAACTCTATTCATGCTTATATCACAAACTTTGATCAAGTCTTTTTGGACAGACCGAGTGAGGAGCACTCGAGCCACCGATCCGTCAAAAGCTTAACTTCCAAAACCTTCTAAGTACTTTCGGTCAAACCAATATACTCAAATCGGACAGACCGAAATCACTTGGATTGATCTAGGTTTTCACCTCGGTGAAACCGAGTTGCAAATCACGGCGTGACCGATGTGTGTAAGCGCTTGCGATTAACCATCTCGGTGCCACCGAAGTTTTCAACTCGGTCCCACCGACATTGAAGGGTATATATACGAGGGCAGCGCGTTGATTATTCCTTCAAACGTCTCGCCCCAAACCCTTATTTGCCGTCGCCGTGGTCTTCGGATCGTCTCCGCCGTCGCTGTGCGCCCTCGCATGGTCTCCATCGCCGTCAGCGGTCGATCTCATCGCGCCGTTGCCGCCGTAGTGAAACTCCACCAAGTTGGGTGAGTTTCATCCTCTCGTCTTCAACCTCGATTCAATGCACGATAGGCTTTGCCTAGTTTCTTGCCATGTTTGAAATCTTCCTATCCAGCAGATTAGTTCTTAGAACGAAATTGAGTGAAAATTTTAGGGTTAGGTTTCCGCCGAACACATCTCGGTGTGACCGATTCTACATTCTCGGACTGACCGTTTGGCCTCTGGCCATTTCAACGCACCTTTCGGTCCAACCGGAGTTGTGCAAATCGGTAAGACCGAAATGAGGATTTAGTGAAACCCTAGTGCTCTCGGCTAGACCGAAACCCATTTCGGTCCAACCGAAAGTGGTGTGAATGGTTACTGTTTAGGCACTTGGATTCACGAATTTTAGACTCGGTCAGACCGAAATGCATTCTGTGAAAACTTAAAACTGAGATTTGAACTCATTCATTTTGCAAAATCTTCTGCAGTTTGTGATAACTCTTCTATTCTGCCTATACCTACTCTATTCACAGGTTGTCAGTCATGTCTGATGCAAGTGACAGCCAGAACAGGTCTGAATCACCAGTTGAGATTCCAGAGGCAGTCACTAGTCCTGAAGCCAGCAGTTTTTCTGATGATGGTGAGAGAAGCACCCCAAGTGGTTTGCCTGCTGCTGCCACCAGGGCCAGGAAGAAGAGAATTTCTGATGAAGAGGATTCTGACTTTGTCGCTGAGGAGGAGATCACTTCCAAACCTAAGAGGAAAGTGGTTGCCAAAGATTATCAAGGGCAACACACCAAGAAAGGCACCAGCAAAGTGAAGAAGTCCACAGTTGCAAAGAAGCTGAGCATGGAAGAAGAAACCTCCAGCAAGGTAAAGAAAACTTCCAAGAGGAAGAGGCTAGTACATGATGAAGCTGATGATGATTCTGATGAGGAAGCACCCCAGCCTCCTCAGAAGCCTAAGTTGATGGGAGATGCCATCAGGGCAGGAGCACCTACCAAATCTAAGCCATCAGCTCCAGCAAAGGCAGCTCAAGCCAAACCTGCTGCCAAGCCAAAGAAAACAGTGAGAAATATTCCTGCTTCAGAGAAGAAGAAGGACAATGTGCCACCAGCTGAGTCGGATGAAGAGGCACATGTATTCTTCAAGCTTCGACGAAACTGCCCGATTCATAATGATGCTCATCCTCGAGCTGAAAATATGAAGGAAAGGAAGGACAAAGGTCTCGAGCTATGGAGGCAAGTTGATCCATATGCCACCGGAGAAGGACAGCTGTTGACTCAAGATTCCACACCCGAGAGCAACAAGATTTCTATGAGGCAGTGCTAATGGACAAGAAGCCAATTATTCTTGACACTAGGTATGTTATTTGGGAATACATCGGCGAGTGAAAGCACAGAGACTACTTCCCACATGTGCATGAGAGCTTCACTTGCATGTGGTGTTGCTGAGTTTGTTGGTCGAAATTGTGACATGGAATGATGAGATGATCATGCAGTTCTATGCCACTGACACATTTCTATCCGGATGGCGAATTGTATGGATGGTGAAGGCCGAGATTCTCTTCAACAGTTGAAGAATGGAAAGCTTCGCTGAATGCTCGATATCAAGAGATGATGATGTAGATGTCTATGGCATTCCAAAGAAGAATCACGAGTCTATGAAGAACATGTACAATGAGGTACCGGACAAGGATGTTGAGATATGGAAGCTTGGATCGGTGTATCATCTTGAGCAAGTCTCCCAACCACTAACACCATTACGAGGCATACTTTGATGCCTAAGTCGAGATCATCGCATGATAAGAGGGTATTCTATCAACATGCTGCATATTCTAGATCGAAGGCACCTTTCAAGGTGATGGACACGATAGTTGAGACTATCAAGAGGATGATGAGCAGACTGTAAGAGGTCATGTGGGTTTGCTCCGCACATTCGGATGCTCATCAATGCCAAGTTTGGCACGGACACCTACATTGGATAGACCCCACTTGCCACTGCAGCGAACATGAAGATAACGAAGTTGTGATGGTGAGGATGCTCCCACATCTGTTGAAGGACACGCTAAGTCTGAAGCTGCCAAACAAGCTAAAGCTGAGAAGAAGAAGAAGCGGCAGGAGCAAAACCCAAGAGCGTTGGAGAACAACTTCTTGAAGCTACCGGATGATTGAACTACGCTGGCCAGCATAGTGCGATCTCGGGAGAGTCTTGAGAGGATAGTTGAAGACAAGTTCCATGCTCTGGATGTCAAGTGGTGAAGTCAGCAGTCACCGTCAACAAGCTTGAGGCGGACATTGAGGAAGCCAAGAGGAGAAGGCAGAGCTCATGAAGGAGATGGAAGGTGATTTGGTCCAGATGATTATGAGCAGCTGCTCGAGTTCCCACAAAGCCCAGATCATTGCCATTCCGATGGCAGATCCAGGCTACTGACATCAAGACCTCCACAGCTCCATCGGTTCCGGCTCGGCTCCAGTGTCACTCCTCACGCTCCACAGACTTGGCGAAGCCTTTGCAGATGCAGCTATCTCCACTCCATCGACCTGCACAGAGCCGCCGGCAGAGTCCCTAGTGGCGCTTAGCTCTATACCTTCGAACTTTTGGTAACTTGTTGCCAAAGGGGAGAAATTGTATAGATCATAGGACTTCGAGAGAGAGTGCTCGCTTTTGCTCTTTCGTTTGCGGTTTTCCTTGAGATACTTTTGAGTTCTTGAGACATTTCGTGTGTTTGATACTCGTTTGCTCTATCTTTGATGAGTGCTTGATCATACTATGCTTAATGTGTGCTTAATGCTTATCATATGCTATTCATGTTTTGTATGATCATTTACTCATGTCTTGGTGATTGGGTGCATGCTATTCATTCTTATCATTTTGTGCGCTCCACCAAGATGTATGTGACATGGAAGAGTGACCCATGATCCTAATCGATTGTGCATTTGCATTCAAGCATAAATCTTAAATAATGCACAAATTTAGGGGAGCTCTTGCTTATCACATACTTCTCAAAGCGACGATATTATTCATTGATTATATCATTTGTCGAAGCTTTGATCTATATGTTGTCATCAATTACCAAAAAGGGGGAGATTGAAAGTGCAACTAATCCCGGGTGGTTTTGGTAATTAATAACAACATATATATCATTGAACTAATTGTTTCTTGAGAATATTTGAGAAAGTTGATTGATATGGGTATGGCAATAGCGATGATGTGGACCCTCAAAATGCTAAGGAAAGCATTGGCAAAAGCTCAAGACTCCATTTTGGTTTAGTGATCCAAGATCACATTGAGTCCATAGGAAAGCCAATACTATTAAAAGGGATGAGGTTATGATGATGATCTGGTTGCTTAAAGTGCTTAGTGATTTATCTCTCAAACTATCAGCAATCTTTCATTCCAACATATACTCATAAGTAATCTCGGTCCCACCGATTCCATAAACTCAGTCACACCGAGATGAGCCACCTCACCATATAGCCAAACCCTAGTAATTTGGATTTTCCGATTCCAAACTCGGTCTTACGAAATTGGTGTTGCTAACCTTCAGTAACATACGTACTCAAATCGGTGTCACCGAGATGAGAAAGTCGGTCCCACCGAGATTGGCAAACCCTAGACTTTGGAAGAATCGGACTAACCGAGATTGTATTTTCGGTCCCACGAAAATCCCAACGTTCTAAGATTTGAACTTTCGGTCTCACCGAGTTGTCAACTTCGGTCGACCGAGATTGGTCAAATGTGTGTAGCAGTTGGATTTTGTGTGGAGGCTATAAATACCCTCCACCTCCTCTTCATTCGTGGAGAGAGCCATCGAAAGAACTACCACTCCTACCTTACATTTCGAGAAGAAAACTACCTACCCTTGTGTTGAGATCAAGTTGCTCCACTCCCACCATATGAAACTTGATTTCTAGTCTTCCCAAGTTGCTTTCCACTCAATCCCTTCTTCCACCATAGCCAAATCGGTGAGGAGAGTTGAGTGTTGGGGAGATATCATTTGAAGCACAAGAGCAAGGAGTTCATCATCACCAACACCATCTATTACCTTTTGGAGGTGGTGCCTCCTAGATTGGTTAGGTGTCGCTTGGGAGCCTCCGTCAAGATGTGGAGTTGAACCAAGAAGTTTGTAAGGGCAAGGAGATCGCCTACTTCGTGAAGATCTACCCGAGTAAGGCTAGTCCTCCGTGGGCGTAAGCCATGATGGCATAGACAAGGTTGCTTCTTCGTGGACCCTCCGTGGGTGGAGCCCTCCGTGGACTCTCGCAGCCGTTACCCTCCTTGGGTTGAAGTCTCCATCAACGTGGATTGACGATAGCACCACCTATCGGAACCACGAGAAAAATCTCCGTGTCTCCAAACTGCGTTTGCTCTTCTCCACCTCTATTTACTACATGTGCAATTTACTTTCCGCTGCCACTACTCTAGAATTGCATGTGTAGGGTGATACTTGACTTGGTCATCATTGTGAACTTGCTAAAAACTTGTCCTAATCAAAAGGCTAAACTTTTAAATTGTCAAGTAGTCTAATCACCCCCCCTCTAGACATACTTCCGATCCTACAGAGATCATGAGCTGATTGAAGAATACTTGAATGAAGCACCGGAATAAATAGAGAAGCGATAACAGGAATGATGGCCTCCGGTGAAAAGAAACGGGAAAACAACTCCTGAAATACTCCGGATGGATGAAAAGAATTTGCATGACTTGAAACAATTTGATAGGATAACATCGAGCTAGCACCGCGAATCTCCGGGGAATGGACAAGATTTAAGAGAAATCTTCTTCTATCTTCAAATGACGACGATGAACACCACCAAAATTGCTAAGGCACTCTGGGGGAACGAAAAGCGAAGAGGTTGAGCCAATAATGAAATGATTTGAAATCGATCTTGGAAAAGGCATGTGGCTGATGGAATCCATTCTTACGTCACACTTTAAAAGAATTAGAGAATAACTCCGGGGGAATTAGAAGAGTTTGGTAAGATCCTGGGAAAAGACCTGTGGGTTAGGGCCCACTGAAAAGATAACGCCGTTGAAAAGGATTGTTGAACAGATAGATGATGCACCGGAACAAATGAAATATTTGAATGAGGTGACAACCTCGAATTAATTCGAACACAGACGAATCTTCTGAGATGTCTTGAACACTCCGGAAGGATAAACTAGCAAGAGGCGAACAAGCAAGGAGAACACTTGATCCAAGTAAAAGAATGTGCTCAACCCGAAAAACTAGAATTGAATCCACCGGAAAAGAAAAAGAGATGAAGAATGACGAACTAGACGAGAATTCACCGGTTGAGATAATTTACGAAAGACTGAAGAGGCTCTGCATGAATGAAATTGATGGTCGAAAGAGACTCTGACTCCGGGAAAAAGAGGGTGGGAGGCGGGAAAAACACGAGCAAGCTGGAAGGAAACCGACAAATATCTTGAAGAGAAAACACCAGTTGAAATCATTGAGGAAAAAAACAAAGACTTCGCACGAGTAGGATGGATACTCGATTACGGACTCCGGTTCCGAGGAGAAAAAGGAGAGGGCGGGTGGGAAAACAAAACAACTGAGGATTGAACTTGGCAAGGATGAAGAGGCTCGAGTCAACTTGACGAGAAATGCACCGGATAAAAGAGGATGGACAATGAACGGAAAACTAACTGCGTGAACCTAAAGAAAATTTGAAGGGGAAGAGGGGTAACTCAAAACACCTACGTCAAGATTCCTCACCAGAGCGACGAAGGGGCTGAGGAGTAAAAAGAATTCCTACTCTTCAATATAACTAGACTCCAAAAACAGTTTTCTTCTAGACTCAACAACGGCCAAACTACACGATCAATCAAGGGGGGCTCCTAAGGTCGGTCGAGGCTCTGATACCAACTTGTCACGCCCAAGATGCGACCCTATCCTAAAGGAACTCGAAGGTCCCACCAAGGATAGAAGCGCATCTTGAAGACGCTTTTGCAAGGTGGATATCATTACATCAACATTACATAATAGTGGGGATACATCCGATACATGCAATGTCACATGAATACAACAATACAACATACAAGAACAACATCCGACTACGGATGAATCATAAACAGAAACTCAAACAATATCCACCCTGCTAGCCCAGGCTGCCGACATGGAACCTATCCCCTGATCGAAGAAGAAGCACAAGAAGAACTCAATGCAAGCAAGCATCGCTCTCGCGTCATGATCATCGCATAACCTGTACCTGCAACTGTTGTTGTAGTAATCTGTGAGCCACGAGGACTCAGCAATCCCATTACCATGGGTATCAAGACTAGCAAAGCTTAATGGGAAAGGAAGGGGTAAAGTGGTGAGGTTGCAGCAGCGACTAAGCATATATGGTGGCTAACATACGCAAATGAGAGCGAGAAGAGAAGCAAAGGCGGTCGTGAAGCTAGCAATGATCAAGAGGTGATCTGAACACCTACTTACGTCAAACATAACCCATAAACCGTGTTCACTTCCGGACTCCGCCGAGAAGAGACCATCACGGCTACACACCTTGATTGATGCGTTTTAATTCGGATCTGGTGTCAAGTTATCTACAACCGGACATTAACAAATTCCCATCGCCACATAACCGCGGGCACGGCTCTCGAAAGTTTATACCTGCGGGTGTCCCAACTTAGCCCATGACAAGCTCTCGCGATCAGCGAAGGAATAGACCTTCTCCCGGAAGACCCGATCGATCTCGAATCCGGTTTACAAGACATTTCGACAATGGTAAAACAAGACCAGCAAAGCCTCCCGCTGTGCCGACAAATCCCGATAGGAGCTGCACATATCTCGTTCTCAGGGCACACCGGATGAGCAAGACGTCGGGTTGGCATAGACCCTGGTTGCCCAGGGGGCGTCGGACATCGCTCGGTTCAGACTAGCACTTAGACAAGCACTGGCCCGGAGGGGCTAAAATAAAGATGACCCTCGGGTTGGCCGACCCAAGGGAAAAGGTATAGGTGGTGGTGAGGCAAATGGTAAAACCAAGGTTGGGCCTTGCTGGACAAGTTTTATTCAAAGCGAACTGTCAGGGGGGTCCCATAAATCACCCGACAGCGTTAGGAGCATAAAATCCGGGAACATAACACGGTATGGCGGAAACTAGAGGCGGCAAGAGTGGAACAAAACACCGGGCATAAGGCCGAGCCTTCCACCCTTTACCAAATATATAGATGAATTAATAATATAAGAGATATTGTGATATCCCAACAACCCTGTCCATCATGGAGCAATCTTCAACTTCACCTGCAACTAGCAACGCTATAAGAGGGGCTGAGCAAAGCAGTAACATAGCCAAACAATGGTTTGCTAGGAAGCGTGTCAAAGGTTAGAGGTTCATGGCAATTTGGGAGGCTTGATGAGCAAAAGATAGGTAACGCAGCATAGCGATAGAAAGAAGCAACTAGCATAGCAATGATAGTAATGAGATCCAGGGTAGCGGTCATCTTTCCTGAAATCCCGCAAGGAAGAAGAACGAGTCCATGAAGAAGATGAAGCCACGAAGACGAACCACACGAAGACGAACGCATCCTCACGATCGCAACGAAACAGGAACTATCAAGAAGAAGCACACAACATGGTAAATACACCACACATGACAAGGCATGATGCACAACAAGCATGATGCATGACAAAGGCTACATGAAGCTACTCATGGCAAGAGATGATGCAAACAAGAACAACACATCAAAGCAAGTTTAAATGAGGCCGGGAACAGAATATAACAATTCTGGTAAGTCCTCATATGCAAATTTCGAAATTGGTCCAGAACTGAATAAACCTTATGTTCAAGTTGTTAAACAGCAAGTTAAATAGCACCAAGAGGATCTACACGAAATTCTAGTCAAGTTACATATAAAGTTCATTAGATTTGGAGCTACGGCCTAGAAGATATGAGCAAAACAAGTTAGGCATGGCATTGATGCAAAATGCACCCAAACATCAAGCAAACACACCAAAACAAGGATGCAACATGATAATATGAAGCTACATGTAAAATCAAGCAAGTTTCATATGGAGCACACTCAAAACGGAGCAACGGTGCAACACACACACACTATACAAGTTATAGCAACAATCTGTCCATAACAGCAACTAGGCATCTTGCAAGCGTCAAAACAATAAGCTACAGCACCCCAACATAATAAAAAAAGGCATGGGCATGAAGTACAGGTAAAGCATAACAAAACATGAACAGTGAGCTATCTCCAGAAATCACTAGAACATGCTCCAAAACACATGGTAAGATTGCAAATAATAACAGTTTCTGACTTAACAGGAAATAACATCAGGTTGCAATGTTTAGAGCTATCAAACAACATGTTACAGGAACTTATCATGGCAAACAAAGGCATGGCATGATACTACTAAATGTATAGAACAAAAGTCCCTTACTGACCATGAGCCAAAAAGGCACAGAAAATATGATGGCACCCATGTAAACATGGCAAGTTATATTACAGATCCAAACATGGCAGGAACAACAATAAGTAGGCATGTTCGTGAGCTTGAACCACTCACCACAGAGCAATACATGGCATGGCAAGGCAACCAACAGCAAGAAGGCATGTTTATGAAGCTAAGCATGGCAAGAACAAGTTCATAGGATGCATGGATCACTAGCAAACAACCATGGAAACATTGAACTTAATGTTAACAGGCTGACAGCAACATTCTCAAGCAACTTTGGAGCAAGATAACAACATGTTCCAGCAGGCTATAATTGCAACCAAGGGCATGAATGGATAGAGCAAGACATGTAGATCAAAATATGTTTATAGAACATCTCCAGATTATGCACACAATGACTTGTAGGAGCAGGTTTACATAGCAATAAATTATAACAGAATCTGTCTAGCAAAACAGTAACAGCAAGTACCCTCCTTAACAAGCTCGATGCACTCAGCACACAACTCACAAAAATACATGGTTGGCACCCCTGGAAAGATGGCATAGCATAGATCAAAACACATGTAGACATCAACCTCATAGGATGCACACATCAATCATGGCAAAAATGACAAAATAGCAAGTTATAACAGTTTCAGCAGATTAACAGCAACAAGCACTCTTCCAACAGCATTTCGGGCATCAAGATGAGCTCAAATGAAAATGATGCAATGGAATGAAATGAAGTACTCGTCGAGGCGAACAATTTAACATATTATACGCACAAAACGGAGCTATGGATGCAGAGATACAATATGATGAACATGGCATGATTATGTTAGGGATTCGGGGACTTGGTGGATTCGGGGTCAACCTCTGGATTTGCACGGATTCTGGCGGCGGAAAACTTCGCCGGAGACGACGGGAAGACGCGGGGTGGCGGAGATGGCGGATCGGGCGGATCTCGCCGGATCAGCCGGATCCCGACGCGGGAGGCGGAGGAGGTCGGCAACAGCGCGCGGCGTGGCAACCATGATGGTGGTGGAAGCGGCGGCCAGAGCGGAGGCAGGGGGCCGGCGAAGCGGGACGGAGGCGGAGGAGGAGGAGCAGCGGCGACGGTTGGCGGGTCAAGTGCGCAGTAGTGGGCGGCGCGTGGCGGCGCGTATGGCGGCGTGGGAGTCATCATGTGTGTGCCCGGCAGTGGGCGGCGGACGCTGGTGGTGGTGTGGGCGGTCATGCGAGGTCGGCCGAGAGGCGGTGGGGCAGCATGGCGGCGGTGTGGCGGCGAGGCGGTGGCACCGGAGGAACTGGCGGTGTGTGCTGACGGGTCGAGGCGCCGGGCGGCGGCGGGGTAGCAAGGCCGGCAGAGCCTACTGAGCCTGGCCGGGCGGCCGACGCAGTGGGTTGCGGCGCGACGGCGAATCAGGAGGCGACACTTGGCGGCAGAGCTGAGGTGGCGTGCCAGGATTGGCGGGGGTGATGTGGAGGGCGGACATGTCCGGCGAAGTTGGACGTGTCCGGCGGCGCGGGGTTGAAGGAGGCTAGGGTTAGACCGGGATTTCGGAGGAGGCCACATATTTATAGGTAGAGGGAGCTAGGAGAGTCCAAATGAGGAGCGGTTTTCGGCCACGCGATCGTGATCGAACGACCGAGAGCATGGAAGAGACTTAGATGGGTTTTGGGAGACTTTGGAGGGGTGTTGGGCTGCAAACAAAAGAGGGCTTTAAAGTTACCCGGTTAACCGTTGGAGTATCAAACGACCTCCAAATGGTACGAAACTTGACAGGCGGTCTACCGGTGCTATACCAAGGCCACTTGGCAAGACTCGGTCCATTCCGAGAACGTTTGACACCCGCACAAGAGAAGAGGCAAAAAGGGGACATCGGAGGGCATAGGAGTGCCGGATCGCGAAACGGACAACGGGGAAAATGCTCGGATGCATGAAATGAACACGTATGCAAAATAAAATGCCCATGATGACATGATATGAAATGCAGATGATGACATCGCAAAATGCAACACGCAAGCAAATGGCATGGCAACTACGGCGAATAACTGGCAGACACCTGGCGCATCGAATCCGGGGCGTTACAGGTATGGGCGGAGGGGACCCTCGGTCGTACTTCTCCTGGTCGCATCCCCCAAAGTCGATCATTTTTTTTCCACGGGCAACAGTGACCATGCAGGCCGCGCACGCCAAAATTTGTCGCGTTCCGACGCTGTACGGATTTTCTATGATTTTTCGCACCGAAAATCTTCTGTTTTACATCTGTTTCTTTGGGTCGGTTTTGTTTCGATTTTAAAAGATTTTACTTACTCAGTTTTAATAATGTTCACTGGACATTAAAAATGTTTATGAAACTAAAAATGTGAGTGCAATTATAAAAAGATGTTCGGACCATTCCACAAATATACGTGATATTTATTAAAAAATCATATGTTGAAAAACATGATCATCATTTTCTGAAAAAAAGTCATAAATTTTCAAAGTCTAATTACAAAAAATTCGAATACAATGTGAGCTTCAAAAAAATTGTGTGAAAACTTATGCATGTTCACTGCAGATCTATAAATTTTCGTTTAAAAAATGGCGACTTGTAAGGTACAGAAAAGAGAAAAATTGCCAACTAAAAATAGCACATTTTGATATACATTTGACTCCAGACCGTTTAAGCTACTAGGAAGCATCTGACACAACCAATAGGAATTGTTTTTAGCAATGTTCTTATAGAAAATATTGTGAAACGAATTTGATTTGTTTTCTCCATAGAAGCAAATTCACCTAGGCCGGGAGCAAAATTTTATCTCTACATGCACATCTTCGGTTGAAGCATGTATGTTCATGATAGTGAGAATAATTTTGTTTTTTATGGAAAAAACTTCCTATCACGTTGAAAGCAATTATTTGGTTCGTGGGGACAATATTGTGATTTTTTTCACCCAAAAAAATAAACCTAAATCACACTGCAAACAAATTCTTCAATGGAAACATCTGAAACAATATTTGGTACGCCCACTTAATTAAACATGTCTTAATTAAACATTAAAACATAAAAACTTAATTAAACATGACTTAATTAAACTTAATTAAACATAACTAATTAATCCTAATCTACTACTCGATGAAAAAAAAATCCTAATCTACTCGTCCTCCTCGAAGTCGGCGAGGTCCACGATCTCCCCCGCTCCGACGTCACCGTCGTCGTCACCGTCGCCGTCGTCGCTGCTCTTGCCGCCGTCCTCCCAGTAGCCGTCGCCGCCCTGATCATGAGCAAGCTGCGGCTGCGCCGCCGATAACGCCGCCGCGCCGAGTCGGACTCGCAGCTGGCGGCCTCTCTCGCCTCCGCGGCCGCCGCTTCACTGCGGCGCCGCATGAAGGCGATAAGGTAGCCGGGCGCGTCGTCGGGTCGCCGTCCTCGCAAGATGACGACCTGCTCGCGGGATCTCGGCGACGGAGGGGAGGCGGGCAGCGATGGCGGGAACGAGACGGCGTGACAAGCTTCGGTGACGGTCGGCGATGCCGGAGGAGGACGGCGTGATAAGCTTCGGTGACGGTGCGATGCCGGGGGGACGGCGGACGAGCTTCGGAGACGGCGCGGCTGCCGGAGGGGACGGCGGGGCAGCCTTGGGCGGACGACGAGCCGCCGGGCCCGACGACGAGCCGCCCTCCGCATCTCCCGACGAACTGCGACGACGGCCCGAAAATCCTGCCTTCAAAACCTCGTCTTTGGCGGAGCTCGGCCGTCGTCGCGCCGGGCCCTCGTCGGGTACCGTCGGCGGTGATGTGGAACACGCTTCTGCAGACGGCAGCCCGGCGGCACCATCACCGAGACGGATGAGCTTGTCCGTCTCCGGCGTGTCGAACTCGTCGGCTCTGCCGCTGCCGCCGCCGCCACCGTCGGACGCCATGGAGGCCGGGAATGGGAGCTTCGTCGGCGGTGGAAGTGCGTCGGTGGGTGGGGTGGCGGTCGAGGCGTCGGTGGGTGTGGTGGCGGTCGAGTGCGAGGCGAGCGGCGGCGCGGCAAGCGGTGTTTAAAAGCGGCGTCGGTGGGGGAAGCGCCGTCCGTAGGTGTCAACGCCGCGCGCTTAATATTAATGGCGATCGGGCGGCCGCCGCGTCGGAACCGTCTTTGACCGACGCCGAGACGGCACGCAACCGCCCCGCCCACACACGTCGCGTCGTCTTATTTTTTAAATCCACCGACGCCACGTCGCCACAATCTGACGCTCGTCGTTTTTCTAGGGTCGTCGTAAACGCGTCGCATCGCGTTTTTTTTCTAGGGTCGTCGTACTACTTACGCGGACGGACGCGTCTCACGGGTACTCGGCGTCTGACCCGTCAGCTGGCGGTCTGCCCGTCGCGCGGGCGGGGGCTTTTTATGTGCTGGGACGATCCTACCCTTTTTTATGAAGGGGTACGGAACGATCTCAGCCGTTGTTGTGTTTAGGGGGGTTGTACCGAAGAAGAAGTGTGAGAACGTATCTTGTGCAACCAGCGATCTCGTGCACCGAATGCACCGACGGCTCATGGGCCATTGGATGTCAAAAGGAGGGACAAGATCCATCTATGAGTGGACCAGCTGGTCCATTTGCAAAACAGACCTTGAAGTCTAGCTAATACTATACGGGTTATAAATGTTGAGCTTTCCAACCTACTGAAGAGTTTCGGCACGAGAGTTGTTTGCTGTTAAATATCTATCTGCAATAAGGCACCAACAACTTACTTGAAATCCAACAAGCAATAGGCCCTGTCAAAATTGCTGAAGCTTCTCCCTTGTGGCCAGTTCACATATCTTCATCGGTGTACCACTGATCTTTCGCTTAACATATTGAAAAGCCAGACAGCCAGTTGTGGTACGTGGTGTTGTTCAAATGTCTACGTACTAGTTAACTTATAACAATCTTTACATTCCGGTGACGGCGAGTGAAACACTGAACAAAACGAATAATAACAAACACTATTCTGTTCTGAACACAACTACGGTGTGCACAACAGCAACACACTAGTTAGCACATGTAGCGTTCCCCAAATTTTACATATTGCATGACATTATTGGTAGTTCCGTCGTCATCCCCGAAGCTACAATATAGCGGCGCTACATTTACACACTCGGCGGCGGCAATGGCATCTTCGATGGACGCGGCCGTTTCACAAGATAGGAGGGGTGCTAGTGCTTTAACGACGCCGGCGCCGGCGCCGGAATTACATACAGGAGAGAGAGGGGTAGAAGGTTGAGTTGTCAAGGAGAGATGGGGAAAGAGACGCGACCGAGCACTTGGCGAACCCAAAGCTCGCAGCTTATAGGCCTGGTACAGAAAGAGGTACAGGAGGCAGGCAAAGAAAGATACGACACGTTTGTTCAGGACTATCCACGCAATTGACCAACTCTACAAGGTCCAAGATGAAAAATGTAGGAGCCACCCATCTTGTGATACATCTGGTCCATTTATACTTCATCCAATGGCCCATGATCTATCGGTGCGTCTGGTGCACTAGTTCGATCGTTTCAGAGGATACGTCCTCGGGCTTGAATATCGCAGGCCGGCTTCAAGCCCACCAGCCTAGACATCGGTAAGACTGACCTTGCCTGGAAAACAGAAAATATATTGTATACTTACAGTTTTTTCCATTGCAGAGCCACGCACACACCTCTGCATTTAAAAAAAATGTGAATCACACTTGCGCATCTCAAAAGGGTAGTACCAGAAAATCCACATATGCGTGTTACATGTGTGCAAAAAGAAAAGTGTGTCACATGTAGAACATACGCGTGGTATACCCAAGTACACAAAGATGTAACTTGTGTTTAACACGGTGCGGCTACAAGCTACTCCCTCTGTCCCAAAATATAAGAACGTTTTTAACACTACACTAGTGTCAAAAATGTTTTTATATTATGGGACGGAGGGAGTACTACCTCGGTCTCAAATTATAAGGCTTTTTTTAGATATTTATAAGACGTTTTTGTAATAAGGGCCTGCTTGGATCCAAGGAACTATTTTTAGTCTGACTAAAAATAGTCTCTTTTAGAGGCTAAAGTTCCAAGCACCCCTGACTAAAGAGAGGCTAGAACTAGTCTTGAGGCTAAAATTTTTTAGTCACATGAAACCTACTAAAATATGTATTAGCCCTCTCTCCTCATTTAATTCCTCTCCTTTAGCACATGCGAGTTCTGGATTGGATGGTTTGGAGGATAATAAATGCTCAATAACTTTATTTTAGTCTCTTTAGTATTTGGATGCAAGCATGGGTGAGGCTAACAAGTTTTAGTCCCACTACTTTTAGTCATGGGACTAAAACGTATCCAAGCACCCTCTAAGGTAATCGATGACAGCTTGAAGCATAGATCACCACGCACTCGGCCGCCCTAGGATTAGCGCACAGCATTAGTGCCATATGACTCACTCAAAACCGCCCAGCCGAACACCGGATTCAGAAGAAGACGCGCCACCGCCAAAAGGCTAAACTGAAAAGACGAAACCTCCCAAAAATCGCCAAAAGCAAATGATAAAAATGGCAGATATGAGATGGCTCAATAATACTAAACCCCACTCATGTGCAATAAACAGCCTAGAGCTTCGTCTCTTCTCAACAACACAGACAATAATTGAACCTGAAAGATTGGCATCGCCGCCTGGCAAGTGAAACAACGAACTCTCACTCACCATGTACTCTATGCTTCAGTTGAGCACCGTGGGGAAGCTCGATCAGTCAAGCTCCTAATCAATGCGTCTTAAGAACGTACTACTACGGACCTTTGATTTAATGGCCCTTGTGCCCTTGATCACATCACACCATATGGAGCGCACGTGACGGGCAGGAGGACCAGCTAGAGAGCAGAGACTTGCGTCGACCAGGAAAGTGGGCCCGAGTAACACTCTTTGTATTCCTCGCCCCCTTTTTTTTTAAAAAAAAAAGGAGGACCCTCGGTCTTTGCATCTGGGCGATGTATGCGGTCACTTTATTAATTATTCTCACAAGACCTTACAAATTTATACAACAGTAATACTAAAGCCACCGTCTAAGCAACAACTGTCGCTACTCCTATCCAGGAGATGAAGGGGCGCTGATAGCCTGGGCCTAATAACAAATAGACATCGCAGCCAAACCTAAACATCTAAGACCAAAGGTCCCAACCAGGACGCTTGCCGGGTATCGGGCACCTACCAGTCCGGCGCACTCCTCAACCAGGACGCCTGCCGAGTATGTGGCCGCCGCAGCCACTTGTCACTAATCCATCTTCAGAGCTATACTGTTGCATCTACCGTGCCATGTCTCTCTGCCATCGACGCCACTACAACGCCAGACAGCGTCGTCCTCCTGTGCGAGTCCATCCTCGCACATCGAACTCGGAATCTGCAATGTGCCACGCCGTCGAGATCCATTGCCATCAATGTGTAGGATGAAGCACCGCTTCATCAAAGATGCCATCCGCTGGTCCCACGAACCCGAGTGCACCTCCTAGAATGCCGCCCCCAAGGGGTTAACGACACATGCTTGCCGCCAACATCCGATCAGCTGATATAGGTTTTCCCCCGGAGGTATTGAGTGGAGTTGGGAGCTTCACATCGATGATGTCTTCATGAAGAAAACGATGATAAGGGCATCGTCATCACCGGCTCCGGCCATCGACCGGAAACCAAGTTTCCACCCGGATCCGTCCCAAGAAATCCACCCGACAACATGTGCACCGTCTCGACTGCCTTCAAAGCCTCAGATCTAGCCGCCTAGATCCGGCGACCAACCGCAACAACAGTGCCACCGCAGGAGCCCTGGCACACCGGCCACAGCCTGAGTGTGCCACCACTTGAGCCTAGGAGAAGGGCTCCCACCCCGCCTCGCCAAGCCGCGAGAGCCGCCGAGATGGATCCCGCGTGCTCGTCACCGTCTCTGATCCGAACCAATCCATAGCAGATCGCCGTCACGGATCCGCCTTGGGCGAGGACAAGACGCCATGCCGCCGTGGAAGCCCTAGCTTCACGGCCGCCGCCCGCCAGGGGCCGCCGGATCGAGCAGAACATCGCCGCCACGGATCCGCCTTGGGCAGGGCAAGACGCCATGCCGCCGCATGAAGCCCTAACCGCACCGCCGCCCGCTTCAGGCAGCGCCGGATCGAGCGTAACATCGCCGTCACAGATCCGCCTTGGGCGAGGGCAAGACGCCATGCCGCCGCATGAAGCCCTAACCGCACCACCGCCACCTTCAGGCAGCGCCGGATCGAGCGAACATCGCCGTCCACAGATCCGCCTTGGCGAGGGCAAGACGCCATGCCGCCGCTGAAGCCCTAACCACCAAAGCAGCCACCGCCAGGGCAGCGCCACGGATCGAGCGAACATCGCCGCTGCCACCGGCGATGTTCCGCCGCCGCCGATCGGCCAAGCTACCGGCCACTGCGACCTACGCCGCCATAACCAAGCACGCCCACCGAGCAGCCGGCACCACCAGATCTTCCACGAAGCCCGCCGCTCCGCCTCCTCCTCCCGTCACCACGCCGCCAAGGCGCCGTTGGCGGGCCCCAGATCGGCCGCGCCGCCGCGACGATGGCTCAAATCGGGGAGGAGGGCCCCTGCGCCCCAGGTGACCCGCCTCACCCAAAGGAACGCGGGAGGGAAGGGAGCCTCCGCCGCCGCCGTCAGCCGCCCGGGGCTTTGCTCGGCGACCTCCTCCAACGGCGGCGGAGGGAGGGGGGAAGGAGGGGTTGGGAACCCGGCGGAGGCGGGGGTAGGGTTCGGAATCGTGAAAATTTTAGGGTCCGGACGGCATGGCACGGCAGGACGACGTACGTATCGGGACGACAGCCGAACGACAGGCGTGTGGGTGTGGCACGGGCGCAGGCAGGGCTGGCTAGAGAGGCCTACACGCCGCGTAAACCCAAGCTATCTTCGCCGAACCCTCCGGACTCACCGAACGCGATTTTCTCAGAGAAAAGCCAACTCCCGGAGCTTTCCTTTGTCCCCCACACCACCACACGGAAAGTCGAAAGAGGTTCGTTTGCTTTCCAGCCCCAAAGTTGCAAGTGCAACGCCGCCCGCCCATGGATGGATGGACGGCCGGGTGGCGTTCAGGTTTAGGCGGACGACCACCGATATGCCATTGCCGTGTCTGGTGAGAACCTGCGAGGCTACGGCGGCATTTTTCAGGGGAGAAGAATCAATCCCCGCGATGCCCATGATCGCTCGATTTGTCAAAGGCTACCTAAAGAAAAAGCCTAAACGGCATCGCGAAAATGGAGCATTTGAGGAGGAGCCAAAGTCACGGTCGGCCCTACGAGGCTACGACGATGATCCATCCTACGGCGCGTGTGCTCCGTTCCTCCGAATCCGCCTTTCCGGCCGTCGCAATCATCACGGAGTAGCAACGCGACGCGCACCGGGAATCTAATCTCTCCCGCGAGAGACGGAAAAATCCTCGCGAGGCAGCCGATCTACTGGCCATGCGCTGCACGACCACCCTGGCTCGCCGTACAGACGCACCCTGCCCCCCGCTGTGGATGATGCACCGTCGCGCCCGTACCGCGGTCTGCTCGTGCCCACGCGGCCGCGACCGCACACGAGACGAGCACAGTGCAATGCAGGGCTGCTCGATCCGTGTCGCGGCAGGGCATGGCAGGAGCGGACGCGCACGGGACGGGACAAAACAGGACACCGAGCGCCCGCGCCCAGAGCGTTGGCTCCGGCACGCGGGCACGTGCTGCCCGCCAGCCCAACCCTAGCACAGGGACACCTCGCCATGGCCACGGGCCGACGCTCGACCTTTCTTTCTCCACCGACCCCGCGGCGTATTCCACGGCTGTCCCCGAGCTGGCCTCCACCCCCACTGTCACTCACTCGGCTCCGCTCCGCTCACAAAGCGAGAAAGCAACAAAGAATTCCTCCCCTCCCCTCGCCTCGAGATGCTGCCATACGCGTGGTGTACTGCTACAGTACCGCCAGCGGTTTTTTAAAGGTGACCTGACCAGATCTGGAGCAGAGCCTCAGATCCATTCCGCTTCCGGCCGCGTGATGCACGTACGAACGAGCACGAGCCTTCTTCCGCGACCTACGTACTACTATACCAATACGTACTACGAGTATATTACGTACACTCTTCAAGATCCGATCTGCCGGAGCAAGAGCTAAAAATCATGCTACGAGCTGAGCAGCAGTAGTAGTAACGAGGATGCAGGAAGGGCACAGTGAAAGTAAAAGAATAATGATACATATGGTGAGATGAATTAACCGGGGGATTGTACAATGGAATGGATACGGATCAAACACCACCAACAACGACGACGACCAAACAATCAGATCTGTCCATCCACGCCTACTACAGGTAACTGAATCGAATGCCGAATGTAATCATCAAAGCAACAAAAAAAGAGAAGATAAACAGCTCGAAGAACACCACCACAAAAGGAGAGGGAGCGGGTCCCTCGGATAAATTAAATACTCGGTATCACTTGCAGCCGATCTGCTGCGGGGGCGGATCTCTCAGTAGAAGGCGGCGGCGGCGGCCACGGCGGCGGTGGCGACCCACGCGGCGGCGGGGTGGACGGCGCCGGCGGCGCCGGCGGGGGTGGTGGGCGCGTCCATGGACGGGGCAGGGGTGGGCGCCATCATCGACGGCTCCGGCGGCGAGCTGATCTCGGGGGTCGGGGCCATGGTCGAGGGAGTCGGGGCAGGGACCATGGGGGCGGGAGCCGGTGTCACGGGCGCAGGCGCCGGGGGAGGGGTGGCGGGGGCCACGGCCGGCGGGGGAGACATCGGCGCCGGGGTCGGCGGCGGCATCATCGGAGGCGGGGACACCGGGGCCACGGGCGCGGGCATCGGGGTGGCCGCGGGGGCCTGGGCCGCGGTGGCGGCGAAGAGCATGGTCAGGGCCAGAGCCACGAGCTGGATGCGCGCCATTGGAGGAGTGAAGAGGAGAGCTTGAGCTTGAGCTTGGGCTGTGGCTTCTGCTTTCGCTTGAGGTGGTGCTGCTGCTGGTGTACTGTAATGGTGTCCGAGACGGTATTGGGCCGGGAGTTTATAAAGGGGCCGCGGACGGGGCTGCAACGACGAATTACACGAAATATCAGGGGGCTTAGCGCTAACTTCCACGCCGGGTAGCCGTCCGATCGACATCCAACAGCTGGTCTGGGTGGAAAGCTTCAACTCTTTTCTCTTCTCCGAACTTCTGACTTCTGAACAGCAACCAAGTTTTTTTCCAAACGATCACAAAAATCTAGCTCAATCCCAACAGCTGGCAGGCATAATTTTTTTTCTTTTGGTTCACGGGAAATTCTCTCTGCGATTGGCTTGCCTAATTCTGTTGATCATTTGCTGTTTCTCGTTATGGTTCACGCGTAGTTCTGGTCGACGGTGAGCTGGGTTTCTCTTCCTGTTTTGCCTTGCCAAATTTTGTCTTCTGGACGATCAATACAAAATGGCAAGTAGCTAGTGAGAAAATTGGCCACGCGTTTGCGGTGTTCTTTACAGCGATAATAAAATGTCAGATTTCAAAACAATGTTTACTTCCAAAGTCAAGGTCGCGCATAAATGTGAAATAGCAAAAAAAAAAAAAATAGGGTTGTGTGAAATGACAAGTGGTATTGTATTTGCTAATGAGCCGACTGGCCCACGCGTTTGCGGAGTTATTGCATCAAGTTTTTCTTTAGGAGGATAATAAAAAGTCAGATTTCAAAAACAAAGTTACTTCCAAAGTCAAAGCGCTTTTTCTCACAATTACGCGGGTGACGCACACGCAGACACGCACGCGCGAACGTGAAATATCAAGAAGTACTGTATTTGCTAATGAGCCGATTGGCTCACACGATTGCGATGTTTGGGCATCGAGTTTTCTTTACAAGGATAATGGAGGTCCATTTTCAACAGCAAAGGTTGCCTCCAAGGTCAAGGTGCTTCTTATGCAGTTACAACAGACACGTAGACACGTGTCACGCACTCAGAACCTTATAAGTTTGGAGAGATTTTTTTTCCCTTTCTTTTGAGGTAGGTTCAGCCCATCAACCTGTGAAAGTAAACACTTGTGACTTTGCAATGTTTAGTTGAGGTAAGGGTGGAGAAAATAACCATCGACCGAATGCGGCGACTCATTCCAAGATGGTTTACCGGTTTACATGTGTGGTTCTCCCTATACGATCGGACCGAATATGCGAGTGTCAAATCATCAAACATCGTCATCTTTCTCACCGAAAGATCAATAAACCGCATTGTCTCGTCATTTCGTGATGTATGGCGTTGCCTGATATACATCATATTTTTTGCTTAGTAAATAAAACTTGCAAAACTAACAAGAGGATGTACGTTGTGTATGTCAGTATGTGTGCACGCGCACGTCGTGGGGCACTTATAAGAAGAACGTCTTTCTAGAAAAATAGACATAAAATAGAGCTCCTTGTTTTGATCATTTGATGATAGCATCAACCAGCTAAGATTGGTTGCCTGCATAATTAATACCTTCGGAATGAAATGATTGGTTTGGTGCTGATCAATGGAGCGCACGTTGTCCTCACCAATTCTATATTGAGCCGTTGGTAGATGATTGGGTTGCTATTAGCGTTTCTCCATCGAAATTTTGGGTTTACGACACAACAAAACGAGAATGGAATCACACAAACACAGATGGTTGAAAAAACAAGAGAAATTGCTATTACCAAGCTATCTCTTCCGTGTATTCTTCATGCACGTTGTTTGGTTTACAAGTTTTGGTCTCCTGCCTGTGAATGTTAGCTAGAAGGAGATAAAGTTCTTGGTCCCCTACGAAAAATAGGTTTGCTTGGGAGGACAATGGTGTAGAGCCTAACCCAAACCCTTTTCATCAAAACCTAAAGCTCCACACGTTTAGATTGCTCGATTTGGTCCATAGGGTATACCTAACGTGCCAAATCTTTCCAAAACCTAATGTGCCGTTCCTTTCCTTCTCAAAATGTCCACCTTGTTCCATAAGATAAATCCAAAGATTTCCAACCTAAACCGAGCCCTTCCAAAACCCAACGATGCACTCCTCCAACGTTCATATTCTTTGGACAGAAGATACACACGATTGCACTTGTCTCGTTCCTAACAACCATGTGGAAGAGTGTGATTATGTGGGTAGATAGGCAGCTCTGAATCAAACCGACAAAAAGAAGCCCCTGCCTGAAAGCAAGAGTTCAATGGAAATATGGACTAAATCGCAACAATGGGTGGCTCCTAAAAACTTACTTTGAAAACCAAGTTAATTTAGGATTTTCATAGTAACTTTGTCGAAACTCATGTTCCATTCCTTACTAAACTGGAGTCACTATCTAATTATAAGAAACTCATTTCAAATATGCAACAAATCTGTTCACTACTTGAATCATTGTGCCTCCTTTTTAAGGCATAATTTGTGATTGCCGAACTGTGTTCTTAGGACAATTTCATAGTTACTATGTAAAATTAGTCACAAAAGTAGACAAAAGTGGTTCAAACATACGCTCAAATAGGCAAAAACAGATTAGGCAACACAAGGTTATCATAAACCACCACAATACCAAACTCGGCCTAAGTAAAGCTGACCTTTTCCTAGCCAAGGAAAATGCAACGCGTATATGACAACGATGCCAGAACAAGCCAGTAAAGGCAAGAACACGAGTTTTCATCTGGAGATCACCTCTAGAAACCGAAGATAACGCCATCAAGGAGATGACGTGAGAGCAATGTCGTCACCAAGTCTAGCCGACAAAGACCATATCGAGTCTTTTGGCTTGGCGCACAAAATCTATAAACTTGATCCAACCAATGAAGGCAAACTTATTCCCGACGATTGCGTCAATGTGCGCTCTAGATTTGGCATCATCCGATGACAAGGAACCTCGCGCAAAACGTTATGAAGGGGTCGCCACTCCGCCCTCGACGCCCCTGCGACTACCCATCGGTGCCACCGACCTGGCTTCCATGCCATAATGCACCGTGTGCCATCCTCTAACGGGCAGCCACCATGACGGGAGATCAACGAGAGCCCTACCATCGCCATCCGTCGCAAGACCTTCGCTCATGGCATCCCCCGGCGGCAGAGGAGGTTGGAGGGAGGTATGGTAGAGACGCTAACTTCCTTGACTCCATTTTCTATTATGCAATAAAAAAGATAGAGAAATGTGCCAACCAATCTTTGTATCTAAAAATGTACACGACCAACGAATATTATTGACCTTCTGAACGATGATGATAAACAAACCCATATTTCCATTGTTCTAGGCCGTGAGTTGCCAACGAACATCCTGATCCTGCCCGGAATATTATCCACCGAATGACATCTGAGCCGATCCGATTTAACAAGAGCAAACTTGCCAAAAACAAGTCCGTTGGTTCGATCAAAGCCCCGTCAGGTCCATGGAGACGGGCTGTGGCCAGGGTGGAAGATTCCGGCCGGTCGGCCAGCCGCAGCCAGCCGCGGTGTAGTACAGAGCTACGTGACGCCGACGTACCAACTAAGCGAAGACAACCACCATCTTCGGAGTGAAATGAAATCGACTACGTGACGGCCGCGAACTCTGCTGGGCACTGCGATAAAAAGTCGTGGAGGTGTCGTCTCCCATGGCCCTGTTGCACGCCCACGAACCATGTAGTAGTGCTGCACAGTTGTATAAGTATAATAACCCGGAGATGCCGCGTGGGCCACGGAGGTTAATAGTAGAAGATGTCATAAAAGATCAGTGCGCAGCTAGGCATTTTGCTTGGCCACTCGTCAAAGTGCTTACGAAGGCATTGACTCATGGCAAATGGATAGCAAATCTCATGCTACATCTGGTAAAAGTGGGCATAGTTTTCCTACCAATTCCTGTGTTCGGGAGAATTCTGTTCGGCAGTCGGTTGGAAGAAGGCCTTCACATATTCGGAAGAAAGTGGGCGCCTAAACCAGCTTTGACATAATCATAGACTGAATGGGTCGTCGACAAAATGATTGGGAATTTTTCCCGAGCAATTTCAAAATTCCACCACCCGTTGGTTAATCAAGAGGTGGTTGGTGCTAGTGGTACTAGCGGTACTAGCGAAGCAGCCGCCATCACAAAAAACAATAGCACGAGCCAAATCAGAAAGACAGCCGCTGCTTGCAAAGCATTGCCCCCACAGCCTCAAGATCAGGACCCCTAATATAACAGGACAGCTAAGTTCGCCGGTGATTCGCTCGTCTAAAGGGCGCTTTTCTAGCTTCGTTTCGTTGTATTTCCTCGTGTCTGGAGCTTGATGGGAGGTTAGTTAGGTGGTCGCCAATGATTGAGGATTACCTGGCTGTGATGGGAGGAGCTGGCTGGCCACATTGGTGGGCGTTCAGGTGAGATGGACATGGGAACTCCGTCACATGCCCGGTTCAAGCGCCGGCCCCAGCCCTGCCCGGCGATCCCTGTTGGGGAAGCTGTAGCATTTCTCATGCCGCACATGTAGAAACCTCCTGCGTGCCAACCGCCGTCGCCGTCAGTCCAGGGCGCGATGAGCATGGCACCGCCACTGCGTGATCACAATCGCTACAGGCGGCTACAGGCAAGAACTCAGGGCAGTATGTTAGTTCAGGGAATTCATGATCTGAAAATACCAGAACTTACCATCAACTTCTAGCATTAATCATGCCTCATGGCTCCATCCTCAAGATATTGCAATGGGACCTTTCAAGGCAAACACACCCCTCGCATCTTTATTCTATAACGTTACAATGTCACAAAAACACAAATTGAGTTGCAAACGAGGGCATTTCGGTGCCACATTATTATAGGAACAAAGAGCTTGGTAGCCATTCACAGGTAGGATGGAAGAATGAAAGAACAGACAGCTATGGACTAGATTCCCTCCAGACTTCTTATCCCCAACTAAATGGCTAGCAACTTCAGTCTACTTACATGTGGAACAGTGGAAAACAAAGTGTGCCATTATTAGACAAAGCTCTATATACCAGTTGCAACTGTAGCTTCCGTCGGCCAATTTCACAGAGATGCGCCCGACTCCCAGCTCAAGAGTTTGTCACGCTTTGCAGCATATGCGCTGTCCAGGGCTAGGAGAGTAAGATCAGCGTACTGTTTTAACCAACTGACAACTCACCAAAATGAGTCGAAACTGACATTATTCTCATGCTTCCTTCAGACTGTGGCCTGTCTACTCCAATCTATGGGCTTGCCTTGAGCAAGATGGAAGAGAATGGAGCAATTCTATACCCTGATCCAGTAAGTGGCACCCCTTCCGGTGCAATATCGTTTGGTGATTCCAGGTTGGTATCCACCTGCAACAAGGACACAATAGCAGTTTCAGGCTAATTATCCATTAAACTTGTACTCCCTCCGATCCATATTGATTGACGCTGCTCTAGTACAAAGTTAGTACAACACTAAACTAGAGCAGCGTCAATTAATATGGATAGGAGGGAGTAGCAAGTTCAGAACTAAGCCACTTGCTTCCAGAAAATTGCAAAAATCTGTCTTTCTTGGAAAACATTGTGGAAAAAAATCAGTAGACAGTACGACCACTGAGTTACAAAAAGTTAGCAAGACCAGAAAGTATGCATACCACACGGTTCCAGTGTTTTTGTTGAGGGGCTGGGGGAATCACAGCATCCACAGAATAGTCATGGGCATTGAATGCCAAATAGATATCTCCACCAGAGTTGTGGTCGTGTATCCTACATTAATCGCCAAACAAAACAGTTGAGAAGACAAGAACTCATTGGCCATTGCAACCAAATTACAACAATACTATCATATGGTCAGAATGAATTACACGATCAAAACTGAAAGCCAAACTTCCTTACGTGAATGCCAAGAATTTGCTTTCCAAGTTATCCCAACAATCCTCGTGCCAAGTGACATCATTCTACAATCAAGAAAGATCAGAATGCAATGAAAACCTTTGGAGAAAAATCAAACCAAGAGTTGCATACTTGAATCCTACAAAAGCTAGGAATTGTCGTTTCTAACATGCAATGCACAATAAGATCGCATACTTAGAAAATACTCAACAGAAACTGATAACTATATTTCAGTAAAGGAAGAAATGTCTGTTTTCAATACGCCAGTCAACTGCAAGAACAACACTAAGAATTTGAACATACTTTACTGAGAAACCTGTCCCGTTTCAGTATTGGGTGGTTCTGACGGAACTTAATCATCTCTGAGAAAAACCTGAAATGGCCATATCTTCTTTCCGCCAACTGTATCACACGGATGCTTGGGGAGACAAGTTAGCATATAGATGTTGGCACATCCATAACACATTTTGAATGGAAAACCAAAATAATATGTAACCTGTCCCCACTGGAAATTATTTATGCAGGTATCATGTCCATAGCTATTATTGTTTCCATAACGTGTATGACCATATTCATCTCCCATCAACATCATTGGGGTGCCCTGTTACAAAAAAATGTACACAATTAGTAATTTTTACATTATGCGATACCACGTAAAAGTCCAACTGTGGAGCGATCAATAATATTTACTTGAGAAATCATTAATGCCACATGGAAGTTCTTCATTTGTCTCGAACGCAGAGCTAATACATTTGAATCATTTGTTTCTCCTGTTTGGCAACAAGACCAAAATAGGTTGTTACCAACATTTAATATGTCAAATCTTTCAAAAACAAGCAACGAATATATCAATATATACTCCCTCCGTTCCTAAATATTTGTCTTTTTAGAGATTTCAAATGAACTACCACATGCGGATGTATATAGACATATTTTAGAGTGTAGATTCACTCATTTTGCTCTGTATGTAGTCACTTGTTGAAATCTCTATAAAGACAAATATTTAGGAACGGAGGGAGTACATAACATGATGGCGTTAAGTGAAACAAACTGAACTAATGTTCCTTCCAAAATATGATAACCATCCATGGTTGTATTTTCTCTGAGAAAACAGAAAGCTTGCGTCTCGATGCATTGATATAAAAATAGTAGTAACCGTAGAGCCTAAGACTACGCTGAAGCAACCGACCACTCAAGACAAGACCACAACCGACGGTCACAAGACAGACATTACAACAAACATCACCAAACCAACCCTGGCCTAGATGCCATCCACACAAACGGACAGAACATGACGCCCATCACAAGAACAGAGAATCCAACTCCGCAAAGAAGGGCAGAATTGGGCTACTCCGCTTTGGAGGCGACATAGTTGTATTTGGTCTAATCGTGATACAGAAAGCTCCAGTACTAAGACTATGCATGAGTTCTGTCAAGTGTCAAGCATACTACAAAATTAATTTAAAACTAAAAGAGCATTTTGTGTTCTCCTTCTTGTTGTGCAATACTATACTTCAGTCAAATATCTTAAGAACGGCGGCTCTGGAGATCGCCTCTGTGTGTTGGGTGTCTCCTCTGGCTGCTTGGGTGGTTGAGTCGTCGACCCATTGGGTGCGCGGCCTCGGGGCCCGTGTGCTGTGTTGCTGATGTTTGTAAGCTGGAGGGGCAACTCCGGGTCGTGTGGTAGGGTGTCGACTAGGGTCGCTTGGGTGGCAGAGTAGTCGGCCAGTTGGGGGTGCAGCCTCGGGACCGGTGTGTTTTATGGCTCGTTGTACCAGTTTTCAGCCACTTTTCCTTATTAACTGGCCAATTCTCTTCTTATATATGAAAAGGCAGAGCTCCTTGGTTGCTCGAAGAAAAGAAAAAATTCTCTTTTCAGCTGCTAATTTCAATGTGAAGAGCAACGCATGATAATGAGTAATGATGGTACCTTCAACACCACAGTTCCAGCTAAAATTATCATTGCATCCATCACGTCCACCTTCTCCATTAGCATCGTTGTGCTATATAATTTTGGTCAAACAGAAAGCATATTAACATAGACACCACTACTTGTATAGAAGGACCTTAACTTTATAGTGTTTTGGTAATACTCGAGTTACCTTTAAGTTGTATGAAACAAGGTCACATAAGGTGAACCCATCATGTGCTATTATAAAGTTCACACCATGATGAGGCTTCCGCTGGTTCACCTGCCAATCAATATCACATCAAAACTTGATTTTACACGTCGTCCTGTTTTGAACTATGTAATCCTAAATCTTCCACATAAAAAGAAGTCTCAAAGCTTATTCACAGAGGCTCCTAGCACCTCCGTACATAGAGAACTGGTTTAAATTTCGAAATGACATCTCCAACAATATTCAGAGTACAGCCAATACCGTTAAGCATTTGGGTGGATCTTGCAGGAATTAATCAGAATGAGCATTGAAAACACTGCAATTAGAATTGCGTACAAAATAAATTTGGAGGTTGCATATGTTAATAGCATAAGCTGCACCCTGATGACACTATGGAAATAGCAAGTGTATAGTTTCAACTTTCAACAACACTGAAGGCTTAAGCTCAGGAATTTTTTTTTCGCAAACACACACATAATTGTGTGTTTCCTGTATTTAGCTTAGGAATTTACAAATACTTTAAAAACTACTACAAAACATCAAGAAACAGGGCTCCAAAAGAAAGTATGTTTAGTGATGATATAACCAAGCAAGGAAAATCTTCAACTGATGGATAAACAGGCAGGCAGGGAAAGAGCGCATCTGAACAAAATACCTGGTAGAGATCAGCAGATCCAGACACACGAGTTGCCAACACCCCCTTCATACCAGAGTCACCCTGCAAAAACCCTCAAAATTAGCGGCATTCAATCATTCATCAGTGCTTGCAGAAATAAAATTGGAAATATAACAAAGAAAGTAATCAGGACAAACTCTTTTGCAGAAATGCACTCTAAATTCAGATCAAACGTTATCAAAATCCACTGATGCTAAAAAGGAAATATCTTGGTGTTGTAGGTCTTTAATGATTTAGTTATGATTGATTCAAAGACACTATGCTATGGAAAGCATGAGTGAGTAGAAGCAACAGCAGTCCATGGAAAATTAGGTCAGTAAATTTGAACAGGCCGAGAAGCCTCATACATTCTTGAAAAATCTATATTCTTCTGTGGTAATATTTCTCTCTTTTAGCTGTTCTGGCCTTTTTTATCTTTCTGAGTTTTATATCTATAACTTGGTTTTTGTCAATATAAATATAAGATAGAGGATACTTAATTTTTCGCCACAACAAAAAGGTCATGAACAGAACCATCTAATGATCTGTCTTAAGAATATACGGAAACGATCGGGAATTTGGAGAATGGTAAAGATCAGGATCGGGATTTAGCAAACAGTACCTTGATGAACCTTCGAAGATCGTCTCTGTACTTTCCATTCCATTCAGCCCACCTACAAGAGCATTTGATTATATCTTAAATATTGACAATATTCACCAACAACATTGAAACGTATTCAGCTCTTCATATATTTGAAATTACCGGCAGCAAGTTTAGGCAACAAAAGGGACCACCATATGAAAAGGAGTGCAGTTGTGAAGTACTCCCTCCGTCCCAAAATATAAGAGCGTTTTTGGCACTACACTAGTGTTAAAAACGCTCTTATATTATGGGACGGAGGGGGTAATTTATAAATGATCATCGGAGCATTACATCAGCTATGTTAGAATAACAACAACTCTTTGTGCTACATTATCATCGCAATTTCAATACACATAGTGCAAAATTACCTGTCCCAGTTAGGGAAACGCCCTACTAGATAAAGACCTCCACAATCCCAAGGTTCAGCAATTATCTTGCATCGAGATAACACAGAATCTTTGGCAATTTCCTGTGACCAGCAAAATAAACAATGAGATAAAATAACAACAAACATCATAGGCTGATAATTCTACAAAAAACACTAATGTAGGCTATCAGATGAACATTGCAGTCTTGAGAAGGTGTGATATATCATTTGCAATTTCATAAATGTAAGGGGGCATTCAAAAGGTCACACATTCATAGGACCCTCAGGTTCCTCTAAATCTACTTCATTAATGAAGAGCTGAATATCTGATGATGAAATTTTGCATGATTGCACTAAATATCTGCCCGACAAATAGTTCAACAACTGAGAAAGAGAAAGCAAATACGGCATACAATGTTGTGAAGTCCATAAATTTCAAGGTGGCATTGGTTCATGTGAATTCATTAGGTCACAATTTGTATCCGATCAACCATAGTAAGATATGGACAATAGTTGATGTAAGAACTTACGTCTTGTGTTTTTATGATATCAATGAACTTCACTTGATTAAAAAGAGGAAAACTGTATCTCTGATTTGAAGTTAAACACTACAGTTCTGCAACTATAAAATTACCCTGATGAGTGGAGGAGCATCAAGAGGACTGCCATCTGGTCCACGACAAAGAACACTTGCAAGGTCAAACCGAAATCCATCTATGTGATACTCCTTAACCCTTGAAGCATCAAATAGTCATGCAAATAAGAAAACATACTTAAAATGATGAATTCTTTGAAAAAGAGATCATATGAAAATACTTGGTCTGAATTTTGTATCAAGATATGAATGAACTACTACAGTGCAGTTTTCTTGAATCCTTTGGCTGCCTTGCACTAATACATTTAATATAGGATTTGTCAGTGCATACAATACTTTGATAAGGAGATCCCTAGCGACGTCACTCGTTCAAGGTTGAAAATACTTAGTCGGTCCACTCACAAGGCACAAGAGTCCACTCCCATGAGAATTGGTTGCTACCTGATGCTTCTACACCATGTCTTGGGTATGGACCGGACATCATGGGTACCAAGGAGTAAGGAAACAAGAATGATTGGCAAGCGAGGCTCAGTCTGGAGGCACAGCGCAACCGGTCCAACCAGAAACCCAGTGTGGGTTAGACAGGTCACACGTTTTTTTGGTCTAGCCTGTTCCGATCGAACTGGCTCCTATTCACTTCGCTGGTGTGAGTGGGTATAGAAGCAGAAGCCCACCTCTTTTAAGAACAAATGGAAGTCATGAGCTTCACTCCCCTCCTATGGTTACAGCTTCCATGTCACCCTAGGATTGGGAGTTCCTGAGTTTCCCCACCAATGTTTTTGTTCCATGTGCAAGAACCATTTGTTGGGTGAGTTCTTTCTCAAAGGCAACTGGCACTGGTTGCTGGCATCAATTGCTCAAGCAACTCGAGTCATCCATTCCCATTGCCTGAAGGCCAGGCCTCCCCGTATATTAACTGAAGAAGTCAAGTGACCTCATCAACTATAACGTGTCACAACCCAGATGATTTGATGGCTATGAATTAATGTGTGCAGTGTGTACTGCAACATAGAGGTAGTTTTCAGTAATTTCAGTCTATCAGTATCATCTTGATTTGATCATATAGATCCGACAGTTCAATTCCACATGCATATTTATTTACTTGTTAGCACTTGATTGTGAGAGTGGAACACAAGTATAAACAGGTGCTGTCAAAGCATTGACTATACTGATTATGAAGACTAAAGAAACGATCAACATGAAGACAGAAATATGCATAAACTAAAATGCAGTTGCTTGAAGTATAGAACAACATGCAAGTCATGCATACCAATGTCTCAAGCTGTCGAGTACGAGTTCCATGACAACAGGATGGTTGCAGTTTAGTGTATTCCCTGGATTAAACCAATTATACTGTTAACACTTAGGAGTAGACACAAGTTCCACTTACTTGAAATTTTAAATGTACCAGAATATTAAGTACCTAGCCATCTAAATGTTATATCAACCAGATAATTAAGCAGGCTTCCAATATTTTTTTTAACAAGGTTGCCTTATAGGTAGCAATGTGGCAGTCTCACATCAATGCATGGGTTGAGAAATATAGTGGCTGCAGCCAAATAATGACCAGGTGACCACTCTTAACCCTTCTACCAGTCAATATAGCACCTAACATGGCTGCAAGGTTCAGTCTGATGGCATGACGAAGATAATAAACATAGATTGAATCAACATTTATCATTTGAAATACATCACAACAAAGTAGCAGCCAGATATGCAGTTTATTTGCCTAGAAGCACACAATCGCAAGATAAATTAGCAAGGTACATGGTTAGTAAGCGGATCAGCAAAACAAGATACATTAACATCCTTAAAGCCGGAGCAACAAAGAACATACAAAGCATCAGGTAGCGCCCTAGAACATATTCACCTATTACAAGCACGTCACAAACAATCAAGTAACAGAAGTTCAGGAATCATGGTTTTACCGCATCCCGAGAAGTTCAGCAGTTGAGAGTTGTTCTTCGGATCTAACATGTAATAAACCTGCATGAATGAAAGTAGTGTTTTTTGGTATAAATTCATGTAAAACCTGAAGCAGGTGTACACTTCTAAACACTTTGGGGTTTAGAACAGATTAACTTAACCTGGTCACAAATTTTACTTGGCCTTCTAAGGCCAGTGACTGTCTGACCCATTATAAAATAACAGGTCAAACGGGTGGAGTGAGCAAACCCATACACAAATTCTGAGTTAAGCAGCCCTATTCCGATTCTAACCTAGTTCTTTTCAACCCGGAACAAAACACAGCCTACACATTAGAACTAAGAAAAGATAGAGCGACAAGCAGATAGGTGCCTTCGTCGGCTATAACTCAAATAGATAAATCACCTTGTTGTCGATGCCACGGAAAGAAGTAACATAAGGATTAGCATCATCTGCTTCATTCGTATGGTTGTAAACGACGTCCAGAATAACCTATACAAAATGATGATACCATTAAACACATGTTCTCATGTGGGATGAATAAGAATGCTACAATAGGTTGCCATATCTACTGGATGTCAATACCTCTATACCAGCTTTATGCAATGCCTTGATCATCTGCTTGAGCTCTCTGGAAGCAGCCAATGGTCCACCACCAGCACTTGCATAGCGGGTCATGGGAGCAAAAAAGTTGATTGTAGAATAACCCCATGTATTGACCTTCCAATTGAGAAGATGAAAAGTCATTCCACAATTGATTCCACTGATGAACCATAATGATGACATCATGCACAAAGTGGCATATCAGAAATTTTACCATGTGGTCCCTTGGGTTAGGGTACCTCTTGAACTCCAGCTCATCAAACTCAAAAACAGGTAGCAACTCCACTGCATTAACTCCGAGTTCAAGCAAATGCGGGATCTACAAAACCACAACTATTGCATGCATAAGTCATTAAACAATAGGCTTGAAGCCTTGAACACTGAAACCTAATATGCATATCAGGTTCCCAAAACTAGATCACTAAAATAATAGTGGGAATATATTTATTTCGCTAATAATTTCCAGTAAGGACCAAACAAATAATTGTGGTCACAAGCCACACAATAAGAAGAAATTAAAACTTACTTTGTCGATGAATCCTAGATAGCTTCCACGAACAGCTGGATCAAGCCCACTTGACTCATCCGCAGTGAAAGCGCGAACGTTCATTTCATATATAACTAGATCTGTCTAGATTAAAGAACAGAAGAAAAGCAGTGAACTTCATGTTTGGGATGCTTTCTGCATTTCTTCTATGAAATGATTCTAGTACCTCAGGCAAATTTGGAAGCTGGTAGTCAGCACCCCAGTCAAAAGGAGAGCTATCAAAATCATATGTTCCAAAAGGCTGGCTGGGCCCTTTATCAAGCCCAAAGTAATTTCGACCAGAAACTAGTTTCGCGTAAGGGTCAAGAAGAATAATGTTGCTATCAAACCTATGGCCTTGTTCCCATCCTTGAGGACCATTAACACGATATCCGTAAAGAACTCCAGAAGTGGGCAACCCCTGAAAGTACAGTTATAGAAGGCTTCATTCAGCATATATGCATGGGAAAATAAATAGAAGCAAAATAGGCACAGATTTCTCCTCCCAACAATAAATATTGTAAAGAACATAAGGATGTGTTTTCAGCCAAGACCAAAAGAGAACATAATGATTTCTCCTCCCAACAATAATATTGTAAAGAACATACGGATATGTTTTTCAGCCAAGATCAAAAAAGATAGATGTGTAACATGCTGGAAGCTTTTTTATTGAAGGGTTTTTCTCCCCGATTTCATCCAGAAACCACAAAAATCCTTGCAGTAAACTGAAACATGCTAGAAGTGACACAGTGAGATAGCCAAAGTTATGAGCCTGCACTACTCATCAGTGCATTTTGTTTCTTTTTATGAATGAGTTGACATGATAAGACCGGTGCTTTCAAAATATATGATTCTCATAAAACTAAATCTTGTTTTGAAGAATATGTAATACAGATACACATGAGACGAATGATGGGATTCTTGTTCCATAAATGTCAGCCACACCAAGTTGTCAATGTTGAAAAGAATAATGCCTTATCTTCAAAGGTACAGATAACATCAAAGCTTCATAACAATACCTCCACCGACACATGCCATATATCTCCAGTTTTGTTCTTCTGGCAATCTAAAGCAAACTCCACAACTTTTTCACTTTCTTCATCCTTGGTTCCTCTGCAGGGCAATCCGGTATGTCAGACGATGAGACAAATCATATTTCATTGGAAAGAGAATGCGAGATAAACAAGCTAAAGCACAATGCTGATCAGCAAAAGGTTATTTCAACCAGGCCAACACCCCAGATCAACTAACAAAATGGCAAACTGGGAAACAAATAAACATCGTTTTGTGCACGATCTGCAACATACACAAACACTTGATCAAAGTGCGACGTATGGATGTGTTTTGGCTTTATGAACAACTAGTTTTGCGGAAAACCAGGATTCACGAGTCCTGGCCTAAAAGGCAAAAACAGTTAACTTAAATGACACTGAAAGCAACAAAACCACACAATTTAGGAAAGGTTGTCTGTACCTCTCAGGAAGCTTGATGCAGAGGGTGACAGAAGAAGCATGTTGAGAGAAAATCGCGAAGTTGAGACCACTTTCAACCTGTGACACTCCTAGAGGGGATGCTTTGCCGGAAGAATATTTCAAGGGCATTTCGGAACCAGCCATTGCGCTTTCCCTTTCCTGACGGTGTTACAGAATGAACATGCACTTTAGCA
Organism: Aegilops speltoides; assembly: GCA_021437245.1. Classification (NCBI taxonomy): domain Eukaryota; kingdom Viridiplantae; phylum Streptophyta; class Magnoliopsida; order Poales; family Poaceae; genus Aegilops; species Aegilops speltoides. The sequence goes on from CM038145.1 coordinate 336,946,127, forward strand.
AAAATAACATGGTACAGAACGAGGAATAAGAATATTCAGCGTCATACAGTTAATGAATACAAACATATTCGCTTAGCGTGAGGTTTTACCAGGACGGTATCCCGAATGACCATGAATGTATATCAAACACTACACTGGTAGCTAAATGGATCGACGAACAAATACAGTGCTATACAACCATGCAGGGCATGAACACAGAACACTTGAGCGCCGGCGATACCTCGGTCACAATTCTCCCAGCATTACCAGTCTGAGCTCTCGCCGTAGTACTCCGCAAGGACCCAAATCGCTGTGCCTGCACCACGACAAGATCCGCTCGGATCAATCCACCAATTAGAACGGAGACACGGATGCACCCCACGAAACAAAATTACGAAAATCGAGACACCTGCCTTTCCGAATTGGCCTCCTCCGCACCCGGGCACGACCCCAAGCCTGCTCGCGGCCACACTGTACGAGAACCTCGACCAAACACACGCACATCATTCAGAGCGGCAGATTGAACGGCACGAGAACGGCAAAATGCAGCGCGGCGAAATGAGGCCGCGCGAACGGAGATGGAAAAAGGGAAACCCACCGGTTCAGAAGCGCGGAGCTGCTGCTTCGGCGTGCGGTGGCGGTGGCGGCGGCGGCGGGACGCAGCGGGGAGCGATTTGTAGAGGCCGCCGAATCCATCCAAATGCGGGGGTGGTGGGACGGGGTAGCGGGAGGGATTTGACTCGGGACCGGGGCTAGTTATAGGGGCTCGTGGGCACGGTCATGGGGCGGCTCGCGGCTCTCGAGGTCGAGGGAGTGGAGCGGCGATGGGGAGCGCAAGTCGGAGCAGGAGGAGAAGGATGCGGTGATCTCGCCTTGGGGAGGGCGCGCGGGGGCGACGGAGATGGGGGGTGGACACGTGGTGTCGCATGCGCGGGGCGGGGGCGGCGGATAGGGAAGTGGACGGAGGACCTTCGCTCCCTTCCGGCCCCGACGTGTGGTGTCGTCTCGTCATGTGCTTTTCCATACAACAGTCTTTTTTTTCCTTTCGGGAAACTTTCCATACAACAGTTACCGGTAGTCTCAGTAGATGAGAAACGGTCGAAGAAATGTCGAAGAAACGGATCCTCGATGATATTGGAGAGCTGCCCCGCATCACGCGAAACGGACGTTTGTTTTGTCTGAATTTCATCTCTTTAAACTTGGCAATGGGCAGCATCCGTCCGTTTTTCTGGATGCGCCCCCCGTGCGCTCGTCCAGCTGGAGGCCCTATGTGACTATGCAAATAACCAAATAAATCAAATATTACAAATAGTTTTACAAAACAAATAGTTCCATGTCTAAATGAAAACACAATCAAATACTCCCTCCGTTCCCAAATATTTGTTTTTCTAGGCATTTTAAATGGACACAACATACGAATGTATGTAGATATATTTTAGAGTGTTGATTCACTTGTTTTGCTTCGTATGTAGTCACTTGATGAGATTTCTAGAAAGACAAATATTTGGGAACGGAGGGAGTAGTTTTAAACCCAATCAAAATTGTCTTGGATAGAAATGAAGCGAAACATCTACCGGTTGTCAATGTGAATCCACACGTGTTCAACCAAGTCATCCTGAAGTTGCATATGAGTATGTCAATCACGCATTTCACGATGAAATTAGACAAACTGTTCAAATGTTGCAGGTTGTTGGTGCTCAGGCTCCACGTTTTCACCCTCATAATCAACCCTTAGTCCTCCACGACAATATTATGCATTATCACACAAGCAGTCATCACACCCGAAGCTTTTGAGTGCTCCATGTCAATGCAGGGTTTCGAACGATGCCCCATCGAGATTGAAGCACACCAAAAGCACGCTCCACATCATTCCTAGCACTCTCTTGCATTTGGGCAAATCTCTATCTCTTCTCTCCTTGCAGATTGGGTATTGTCTTCACAAGAGTCAACTACTGAGGATAGATACCATCCATCAGGTAATATCCCTTGTTGTATCGCTTGTCCTGGTCTCCGACGCTTTTCTTTTATTTTGTCTGGGCTTGTTGAGCTATGCCCTCAGCAGAACCCGTGTACTTCTTTGTGAGACTTGGGTGTGTGTGTTTGGACTAGTCCTTGTATGTGTGCTCTCTGGCGGTTAGCTTTATTTATAAAGCGGGGCGAAAGCCTTTTTCGGTAATGGTGGACATTGATCTCAAAGCTGACCTATGAGGAGTGGCCTTCTGGAAGCCTTGCAAACACTAGAGAATACCAGCGTGAGAACCAGCCATGCCGAAGAATGAATGACATATCCATGAATCTTGTGAAGCCATCGCTTCTAGTATGGCAGTGGCACCTTTCACATGCCCCTTGTACTGCCCCTGCCAAGAAAATTGACAGTTCTTCCACTTTCGGTGCATACAATCTATACTACCAAGCGTGCCCCCAAAACCCCTCTCGGCATTGATCGTCAACAACCTTTCTGTATCAACGTCAATTGGCTCTCTCGGGTACTCAGGGTCGAACACTGCCACCACGGCCTTGCGGAAACTAACATTGACAAGAGACATGTGGACTCACTCATACGCACGTACTCATTCACGAGATCGTCAGGAATTCCATATGCAAGCATGTGAATAGCCGCAGTGCATTTCTGATAAGACGAGAAGCCAAATTTTCCAAGGGCATCCTCTTTGCACTCAAAGTATGGGTCATATCCTACCACTCCCTCCCGAATACGATTGAACACATGTCCCCTCATTCGGAAGCATCGGCGAAATTGATGTGGTTTGAAGAGTGCGGTATTCTCAAAGTAATCGGCATAGAGTAGGGCGTGTCTGCTCTCCTTATTACAGTTCAAGGCTGGAGCATGACCCGGGATTGATCCCCTGAACTGAGGCTGCTGCCTAGCAATGTGGTCATTGATGACCAATGCAGCCACCACAAGCTCTTCGTCATCTGAGAACGAATCATCTGATAAACAAATGAAGTTGTGAAAGAAATACTCATCCCCATTATCCATGGTACCTTGTGAGCAAAGTGTTGAACACCTTGCAGTCGTGGGGAAGACGCGGTCGGAAAGAGCACCTCGAGCTCCCCTCACAGGCAGCAAAGCAAGGTTGGCGTTGGCTGGGGGGCACCCTGTGGCTATGCAACGCCCGCCGGAAGTTGTTGGGGTCGATGGCCAGCGCCGGCGGCCGTAGCTTCTCTCGCACCGGCAACAAAGAACCACAAACGCCGAGAAAAAACTCCTCCAAAACGTGGGTGTGGGCCGGCTATGGAACGGCGTGGTCATGGTTCGGACAACCTTTTAGGAAAGTGACGCGGCCGGGAAAATGGACTACAGACAGGGTGGTGGCAACGATGGTGGGGGCGGAGGGCGGAGGAAGGGCATGGGAAGAGAAAAGTGGGTTGTGTCCCCAACGGGCGGGCCAGGAGGGACAAGGGAGTGTGTCCCGTCCATTCGCGTGTGTCCGTTTTGACGCAAACGCGACCCAAAGTTGGGCCGGGAATGGGTCAAAAGTAAATGAAAAATGGACATTTGTCTATTTGCACTCACGCGATGGGCCAAGTTTTGAGTCCATTTACCCCCAAACGGACGCGACCAAGCCATTTGGGGTCGTGCGTTGGAGTTGGCCTTACACAACCTATAGTGGGGAGTAACTTGAGTGTCGACTTTTGGTGCTCAGCCTACAGACGGGCCGGAATCTGGTGCGTATGTTTGGGCCTTGTGATTCAGAAGCATTCAGTTCGTGGCAGCAGCGTGCCAGGCCTAGCTGGGGGAAACACGGTCCGTGATACTCCTATGTGTGTGTAAGGGTATTGTGTTTGGTCCATCGCTTTATATGTTCCCAGGCCTGGAAAGGGCTTCGTGGCTTGCACTAGCAATCTGGGACATGTTGGGTCGTTCGAATCAGCACATGTATAGGAATCCAATACGACTCCATCAGACCCATATCCCCTTGAGCTTACCTTGTGGAGCACATAGAGCCATGAGACAAGGTTCGCTCCCATTCTCTTCCACACATGCGCTCCGCGACGGCGACTCTACTCCGGCGATATGTCCACTGATGGCCTTGAGGTCGGCGGGTAAGTTTATTTTGCTCCAGTGATTTCCTTATTCCATCTCTTCCCCGTAGATTCAATGGCGTGGGATTGAGACATTCTTGCTCACGTGGCTAGATTTGATTCTCACAGGGTGGTCTGCATGCCGGCTGGCTGGAATGGTTCTGTCTTCCCTGTGGAGTCCCAGGATTCCATGAGTGGAATAGGTTTAGAGATCAACAAGGCCGGTCAAGCACAACAAGATGGAGACGAAGACCAAGGTGTGCTCTGAAGCTATGAGTGACTGGACAAGAATGTTAGTAAGGAACAGATTAGGGTTTTGCTCATATGATTTTGCGGCCGTCCAGCATTTTTTCGCGTTGTAGGTGTATTGGTGAGTTTGCTTTGGCTGGCAAAAGAGGTTTTGCTGCTGGATACATGGTTCGTTCTAGTTTCAATTGGGATGAGTTTTAGTTTCAGGCTATTTTGGTGGAATTTGTTGATTTTTTCTGATTCAGCATGTGTCTGCAATTGGAAAGTGCTGGATTGGGTTCGGGTTCAGGATATAGGTTGAAGTGTGTATTTGATGACATTGGATTCAGTTGAGAAGACACATGACTGAACTAAAAGTGGTATAATCATGTTTACTCGGGATTTTTTTTGTATGGTATAGTAATAGTTCAGATGGACGTGTGATGCTTTGGATATGGGATATATGCCATATGGAAAATGTGTGCTATTAGGGTGGTTGTCAACTGGAATAAATGGTGCACTGGTTCAAGTCTAGTAAAAATGTACTTTTTCAGTATATTTTGGATTTGTGGTCTGTGCCATAAATGTGAGATGTTTTTATCTGTTTCGTTAGTGTTAGTTTGTGTAGTTAAAAAACTATATATTTTGTGGCATTGTGGATGGCCGATGTACATTAGCCATCGAGAATTATAGTTAGTAGGATTTGTTGATTTTCATATCCAGTGTGTGGCTACAAATAGGAAAAGGATGAGTTGGGTTTGGATTCAGTATGTACCGTGCAATGTATATTGGATGAACTTGGCTTTAGTGGAAGACATGCGATTTCAATTATAGCTAGTGTAACACTCGATCGGGAGATTTTCGGCTGATTAATGTATTTGCACGACAAAAAGAAAGCAAATGTGTGTGTTCTATTTCGGCTGGTCAATTGATCTTACACACAAACGTGTTTTAGGGGATTTTTCTACATGGTTTGTGTGTGTTCTGTTTTGTTGGTTGTTGAAACTATGGTATGTTTTTTAATTCCATCATGAAGTGGATGGCTTCCTATTTTGGCATTCACAATAAACATTTCATTGCATTTGGTTTAGGTGCATTATCTTGTAAGGATCACTAGCTGACATTCTTTCCCCTGTATTATTGTTCTAATCTCCTGCTTAAAATATATGAAGAACGCCTTAGCTTAGCTATTTTTGGTGCACGTCATGGTGCATTTCCGGTTGCAGAAAATACCATCGAAGCACATAATGAAGCGGTGGATGAGAGAGGCACATGATATTCTTCCTGAACATTTGGTTAGGTACCAGAGAGATAAAGGTCCGCCAACTAGCGATACATTCACGCATCACATTATGTACATGAAGGCGCTTGACTATGTGGTGCTTGGCGACGACAATGTTAAGTGTTTTGATGTTTTCATGGGTATGATGAAGGAGGTACATGCCACTCTGCTACCTTTGAGTGTCGACAAAGATGGGATGGGACTTGCAAAGCGAGAGAAGCAACACCAGATTGTAGCCAAATATATGCATGAATCAATGGATGCAAACAGTGGCATGCCAAAGAATACAGGTGATGATGAATCTAGCTACTTAGGTGTAGGTGTCAACAAGAAGAAGCGCCAGAGGGGCAGGGCAAGCCAACAACAAGCCGAGACAAGGCTCCTTATGGGCAACATTTGAAGAGGTCGCGGTTTTGCATGATCTACAGGGTGTCACAAATGTACAACCTGCCCCCAAAGAGGTGATTTGCCGAAGGCTTCAAGGAGATTGATGAATGCACGAACTGTGGGGTTGTTGGACATCATCACAATGCTTGTGGCACTGAGAAGAATGGACCGTTTGAGCCAAACTTCCTCTAGATCCAGTCTTCCTCCATTGAAGTGATGGTTTATGTACTTAGCATTGTAATATTTGTGGCAACTATTCCTATTTTATGTTGCATATGTTTTATTTGTTGCCTGTATTAACGAACCTAGACTGCTTGCCATGTTTCAACTGATTTAGGGGTTGTTTGGTTCTATGCCTTGGGTTGCCACACTCTGCCACACATTGTGTGCCAAGCTTGCGTAAGATTAGTTTAACAAAATGAGAGCCACAAGTTGGCAAGCCTAAGGGAATCTTGTCATACTTTTTGTGTGTATGTAATGTGGGGCCCTAGTGAGGCTTGCATATGGTGTGGCATGGACCAAACATCCACCTAAGTTGGTCAAACTTGCCTAATCTTAGGTGTGACAACATTTGGCAAACTTAGTTGCAAAAACCAAACAAGCCCTTATTTTGTTTCTCATAGTGTGGACTGCATAAAGCCTTTGATCCATGTGTTGTGCTAGTGTCCCAAGAAAACTAGTACATCTTGTTGTTGCAAAACCGAAAATGTTGTTTTGTCTAGTAATACAGAGCACTATGGTAACATGTGACCATGGGAGATGATTCTTCTACACTTATCCACCCGTGCCATGGTCACCAGGTACGTACAAGTTACTTGTAATCCGCCCATCAACGTACTTTATGGTGCCCCAAGACTGATGAAATGAGAAGGCTGGTCATACCTTGTGTAGGGTGCTCAATTGCACTTTGAACCGATTGGCAGGGGTGAGCACACCACCCCTGTCGAGCACAGGTGTGCACGACACATGGCACGGGCATTCAATGCCTGTAGCAGATGGGTGTGGGTGTTGCTGAGTTCCATGTTCTACTACTACCCATGCCCATGCGCTGGTTTACTAGGGTTTATGCTTTTCTTATGGAATCTAATTACCGAAAAAGAGGTAGATTATGGTGTCCAACCGAAGAAAAAAGTGAATGCCTTGTGGAAAAGTTGAACTTAAGTTGATCACGTAAGTAATGTGGCTTGCTAACTGAATTGATCTATTCGATGCTCATACTGTGTATGTGCACACCACACTGCCTGGTCTCCTGGTTGAGCAGTGCACATGCTCGACGAACACAAGACGAGATTCTGCAAAGTGACAAGTGATGGAAGCGCTGCCCCCCAAAACATTTTCTTCCAACTGATGACACTGCTTAGCCACGCGGGGCAGTTGGTTGAGAAGATACCTATACAGATGGACCACACATCTCTCTTGAAACTTGAGGCTAAATCAGAACACTTGTACATAAGCATGCATCCGATTAATCAGGGGTAAAACTGATTGATCTATCTGATTCAACATAAACATGCGTGCAACTGAACTGCTCTAATGCTTCTAGCTGGTACATATGGAAAAAATTGCAGTCCAATATTAGTGTTTGACGGCTTTGAGCACAAACATGGCCAAATCAATGATGAAATCAAACGTCACAATTTACGTGCCCAAAATGCTTGCTTAGTACTTTATAACATAATGGAGAACACTCATGGTTGTTTCGCTGGACGAGAATGCTCCACGTACGCACTTTTGCCTGTTGGTGGTCTAAGCTGGCCACAAATCAACCACGACATGCGATACTCCCACGACATGCATGTACATGTCGTACAAGTCTGCCACCGCATTGGCCAAGCGAGCGACGTTTGTGCGTACATGTCATATGCGTGCAAGAGCCCTAGGTGCTTTTGCATGTGGGTGGGCCATCCTTCGTTGAATACTGATACGTCCATTCTGGATCATGTTTTCCCACTATTATTTATTGTGTTTTGGATCATTATTTCACTCTATGATACAATTCTTATACTTTTTCTCTCTTATTTTGCAAGATTTGCATGAAGAGAGAGAATGGCGGCAGTTGGAATTATGGACCGGAAAGGGCTACATCAGAGATACTTATTCTGCACAACTCCAAATGACCTGAAAATTTATGAAGAATTATTTTGGAATATATAAAAAATACCAGGAAATAATTACCAGAGGGGGACCCACCAGGCAGCCTAGGGGGTGCGCCCCTGAGCTTGTGGGGACCCTGGTAGGCCTCCGGGACCATCTTCTCCTATATGATGCCATTTGACCTAGAAAAAATCAAGAGGAAGGTTTCGGGATGAAGCGCCGCCGTCTCAAGGCGGAACCTGGGCAGGAGCACTTTTGCTCTCCGGTGGAGCGATTCCGCCGGGGAAACCTCCCTCCGGGAGGGGGAAATCGAAGCCATCATCATCACCAATGATCCTCTCATCATGGGGGGGGGGGCAATCCTCATCAACATCTTCACCAGCACCATCTCATCTCAAACCCTAGTTCATCTCTTGTATTCAATCTTTGTCTCAAAACCTCTGATTGGTACTTGTCGGTTACTAGTAGTGTTGACTATATCTTGTATTTGATGCTAGTTGGTTTATTTGGTGGAAGATTATATGTTCAGATCCTTAATAATATCCAATACTCCTCTGATATTAAACATGAATATGATTTGTGAGTATTTACTTTTGTTCTTGAGGACAAGGGAGAAGTTTGGTTATAAGTAATCATGAGAATTTGGTATTCGTTTGATATTTTGATGATATGTATGTTATTGCTTCCTTTAGTGGTGTCATGTGAACGTCGACTGCATGACACTTCACCATACTTGGGCCTAAAGGAAGGCATTGCGGAGAAGTAATTAGATGATGGGTTGCTAGAGTGACAAAAGCTTAAACCCTAGTTTATGCGCTATTCTATAAGGGGTTGATGTGGATCCATATGTTTCATGCTATGGTTAGATTTATCTTAATTCTTCTTTCGTAGTTGCGGATGCTTGCGAGAGGGGGTAATCATAAGTGGAAGGCTTGTTCAAGTAAGAACTGTAAGTGCATCTAGTGCCCCTTAGTGATTTTGGTGTATTGAAGACTTATAGGTTAAGTAACTGATGCGTTTGTGAGTGTACACAGGTCTATAAGTCTATGAGGAGTTTGATATTTACAGAAAGTCGACCCTAAAAATGAAGTTCTTCGATCAAGACTTTGATATTTCAAGACTTTCGAAGACTTTGAAAGTGAAGAAATTGGTGTGACCATGAAGACTTGATATTCATTCGAGGAAGATGAAGCGTGAAGACTTTTGTTTTCGTAGTTTCATTTTCTCTTTCTTGAGTCATAGGAAACACCGCATTGTTAAAGGGGTCGAGGAAATACTAAGGAAAAATTTCCATGTGATGCTCAACTCAAAATCCTACACCTACCAATCCCTTCGAGTGAAGCCATTGAAATCTCATACAGATTCAGTCAAGTTCTTGATGTGAGAGACGCAGTTCTTCCAGTCATGATGACTTTGCTCGACCGAGGAGTTAGGAATTCGCCAGTCGAATTGCCTACGATGAGGAACATGATAGCCCCGAGGACTTTGAAAGTCAAATATCCGACCGTTCTTTGTCTTTTGGCCATGGACCAAAATATCTTATCCACCTAACGGTCATATCATTGAAGGGCATTTATGTCTTATCATGTCGGGCTGCTCCCTAGGCTATAAATAGCCGCCCCCTACAACCACTAGTTGGTTGGCTGCTCCGAGAGAACTTGACACTTGTCATTTGAGAGCAACCCATCCTCCGAGGACTTTGAGCGAAAATCATCGTGAGGAAAATCCAAAACCAAACCCACAAAACCCCAAGTGATTGAGCATCACTGAAGAAATTGATCCTGCGTGGATCCGACGCTTGTTACCTTTGAAGACTGTGCTTCTTCCAGACGGTTAGGCGTCAAGGTCTAGAGCATCCAAGAGGAATTGTGGATCGCCGAGTGACCAAGTCTGTGAAGGTTTGAAGTCACCAAGACTTACCACGAGTGATTGGACGAGGCCTGCGTGGTCTTAGTTCAAGGAGAATACGGTGAGGACTGGGTGTCCTGAGTTGCGGCTCGAGATCGGGTGTCCGGACTGTGTGTCCTCGAGTTTAAATACTCGGCCGCTCCAACAGACGCATAACCGAGACAAATAGTTGAACTGGTTTACCAAATCATTGACTCCATCAATCGACCGGTTCTATTTCCTCAACTCATCCATTTCCTCATTCTATGTTGTATGTTGTTCATATCGTGCTTGAAGACTTTGATCAAGACTTTCACAAATTCCTCGTTCAATTTCTTCACTGTTTGTCTTCATCTTGTTATCCCGTGTTTACGCTTCTTGTACTCTGTTCTAGTCTTCATTTCATCATGCCTTGTTGTGTGTAATCTGGTGTGTTTACCTCTGAGTACATATTCCGCAGCAAATAGTTCTTCACTAAGGAATTTCCTCACCGCAAATTCCTCGGTGAAGAATTTCATAAAATCGCCTATTCACCCCCTCTAGTCGATATAACGACTTTCAATTGGTATCGAGCAAGGTACTCCCTTGTTCGTGTGATTTTGGTTTAACCACCGAGTTCTAGTTATGTCGACCGCAGTATGATCAAGGTCTCGGCTGGGTGTCCTACCTTTGATGGAACGGACTACCCCTCTTTGGAAGAACAAGATGCGAATGTATCTTGAGGCAATTGATAATGATCTACGGTATGTTGTGGAAAATGGTGTCCCCCATCCTTTGAAACACCGACCGCCATCGATGTGAAGAGATTCAAACAACTCGACTCTCAAGCGAAGAATATCATCTGTGGCCATCGAGCAAAGGACAAGTATGGAAGAGTGAGTGCTTTGGAAAGCGCTAAGCTTATCTGGGATAGGCTGTCCAAAGTAAATGAAGGAGTCTCAACTCAGCGTGACTCTCGAGTTGATGTTCTTTGGAATCTCTTCAACCGCTTCAAAAGACTCGACAACGAAAATGTCCAACAAACCTTCGATCGCCTCACTGACATCTCAAATGAGCTTCAAGCCCTCGGTGCCACTGACATCACTGACCATGAAGTAGTGAAGAAACTGTTGAGATCGCTTGATTCCTCATTTGATACTCTGGGACTGATGATACAAGAGCGTGCTGACTATAAGTCGCTTGATCCTGCTGATATCCTCGAAAGGCTTAACACTCACGAAGTTCGACTTCTTCAAAAGAGAGATCTCTATGGCTCAAATTATGGCAAACCACGTGCCTCAAGGCTAAGATTGTGTCGACTCAATGTGAGGATTCGGTAGTAGCCTTGGTGATCTCAAGAATCGAGCAGGATCTAGCTCGCTTGTGAAGAAATTCCGAAGTTCACAAGACGTGGTCGCTTTGGAAAACCCTCAAGAGGAAATGATTCTTCATCCAAAGGACTACAAGAGAAGACTTTGCCATAAATGCAAGAAGCCCGGTCACTATATTCAAGATTGTCCTCGATGGGAAAAGGAAATGAAGAAGAAGAAATACAAGGACTACAGCTCGATGAAATGAAGAAGAAGAAGAAATCATCAAAATCTTCGTCTTCAAAACCATCAAAGTCTTCATCTCACAAGAAGGGCAGCTCCAAGAAAGTTCGGGCATTCATTGGCAAGGAAATGGACTCGAAGTGAATCGAGGAAAATGATGAAGAAGAAGAGTCCAAGAATCTGAGTCGGTGTGGCGCGTCTCGCCGTTACTCTTGCTTTCGTCAACAAGTCCATCTTCAACCTTGGAGAAACTGATTCCACCGACAAGCCCGATGAAGATAATGATGGCTACGCCCCACCTATTGCTTCATGGCAAAAGCAGCTAAGGTACTCAAATACAACTCCTCCGATTCTAGTGAAAATGAATCGATGAGGATCTTAAGCCTAGCTACTCTAAACTTGCTAAAATTGCTGTGAAACAACAACGGGCTCTTGAAAAGGTTCAAAACATGCTAGATAAAAGTGATGATATGTTGGGTGAAGAAATGGATCGCACTAAAGCCCTGACTGAAAATCTTCAGAGACTTTAGTCTAGGTATGATAACATTCAAGGTCATCATAACTCTCTCTTGTCTGATCATGAGAAACTTTCTTATGAATTTCTTTAAGAAAAGCAAGACAATGAGAAGCTTTCTCTTGAAGCTATTCAAAGAAAGGCAGATCTTGAAAAGCTAAGAGTATGTTATGAAGATCTTCAGAAGGAGCGCGATTCATTACTAGCTCAACAAATCAGCACTTCTCAGGAAGAATTTGTTCCTCCATGTTTAAAGTGCATTGAACGTGAATCTGCTAATTCTTCACCTGAATGTTCAAATGCTTCAACTGTTACAAATTCTTCATCTGCCTCTGCTATCACTAATTCCTCATCTGAGGACATTGCTAGTATCACTGACAATGCAGGGCTGAAGGAATTGTACATGACAGCATGTACAAAAGCCTCAAAGGGCATCGACACTTTGTGATGTGCTCAAAAGCAGATCCTCAACCGAAACCCTAGGAAAGAGGGTATTGCCTTTGAGAGGAAACGAATGCCGATGGAACATATTGGAAACCCGAGCGGTATCCCAAAACCTCATGGGTTCTTTGCAAAGGGACCTCTGCTGATCCATCTAACTTATCCGGCTTTACATGTGAATCTCCTCATTCTTCCGATGAGTCATTTGACTCAACTATAAACTGTTCAAAAATCAGAATGGTGAAGTATTTGCTAGATATGTTGGCACTAACTGCAGGAACGGTTCCCCTATGAAGAAAATCTGGGTTCCCAAAAGCTGTGTTGAAAGTCTTCAGGTGAATGTCCTCATGACACCACCAGTGAAGAACAGGAACCCCAGATCAAATTCTTCATATGGACCAAATTCTTCATATGGATCCAAATCCTCACATGTACCAAATTCTTCACGAGGATCAAATTCCTCAACTGGATCAAAGTCCTCATATGATTATCATCGTGCTAACAAATCTGTCTCGCAGGGTAAAGCTAAGGGCTATGAATATGTGCATTATTCTTCAAACCATTATGTTCATAAGTCCTCAAAGAATTACTCTGCTTATTCATATGCTTACCCTAACTCCTCTCATGCTAAGCGAAATGGTTTGGCATCTTTGCCACCTTTCTCACATGGTGCTCGCAGGATGATGAACTCTTTGCCACCCCTCCAGATGTGGGTGGTGAAGAAAAAGAACTAATCTTTTCTGCAGGGTCAGGTCTCCAGACGCGCTCAAACGTCTCAAGAATTTCTTGGGGGACGACAAAATGCTCGAAAGGACGCAGCGAATCATGATGAAATGAACTTTCATTTCACACGCCCTCATCTCGCTATATCATTTTATCGCTTGATGAAATTCATCGATGAACTTGATATCATATTCTTCACCGATGAAGCATATGAGATTGTAAGTTATACTAATTCATCTGCAGGATGATCAACCCAAAACCACCGAATGGGTCCTCGATAGTGGATGTACAAATCACATGATTGGTGACAAGAATCTATTGATGAATGCTCCTTTATCACCGTCACCTCTGAAGCATATCATATTTCTTGACAAAGGCAAAAGTCGTATTGGGTCTTGGTAAGGTTGCTATCTCTAAGGATAAGCACATGGACAAAGTCATGCTTGTTGAATCCTTAGGATACAATCTCATGTCGATCTCAATGCTTTGTGATCTTGATATGGTTGTTGTCTTTGGCAAATATCATTTGTGTTGTGATTATGGAAGTCGACAATTCCAAAGTCTTGAAGGCTTTAGGAGAGGAGATCAGATATTGTTGATTTCTCTCTGGGACCACAACCAGCCATGTGTCTACTTGCAAAAGCTTTAGAAGGCTGGCTATGGCATCGACGACTTGGTCATGCGGGCATGAGGAATTTGAACACGCTTGCGAAGAAGAAGCATGTCATTGGCATTGAGAATGTCAAATTCCTCAAGGATCACTTATGCGAGCATGTGAAGCCGGATGACCAAGGCCAAGCATCCAAATAAGACTATCATGACCACTACCCGTCCATTCAATTGCTTCACATGGACCTCTTCGGACCTAATCATTATTCAGCGGTCACTAATGATGCATCTCTATATGGTTTTGTCATTGTTGATGATTATTCTCGATATACATGGGTACACATTGTTACTACAAACATGAAGTGCGTGAAGTCTTCAAACGATTTTCCTCGAGGGCTTCAACCAACTTTGGTGTGAAGATCAAGCATATCGAAGTGACAATGGAACCGAGTTCAAGAATTCTGGTCTTGATGCCTATCTTGATGAACTTGGTATTACTCATGAATTATCTGCTCCTTATACTCCTCGGCAGAATGGCGTCGTGGAGCGCAAGAACAGTAACTCTTGTTGAGATGGCTCGCACTATGCTTGATGAATACAAAACGCCTCGGCGTTTTGGATTGATGCAATTATCGCTCGCCACATCATCAACAGAGTATATCTTCACAAATTCTTCAAGAAGACCGCCTATGAACTCCTCACGACAAGAAACCCAATGTGAGTTATTTCAAAGTCTTCGTGCTAAATGTTGGATTAGAGACCTCACCACAACTCTAAATTTGCACCGAAAGCACATGAAGGTTTTATGCTTGGTTACGGAAAGGACTCAGACACCTACTGAGTCTTCAACATTGTTCTTCACAAGATTGTTGACATGTAGATGTGCGGTTCGATGAAACTAATGGCTCGCAAAGAGAGCACCTACCTTCGTGTTAGATGAACCAGCACCGAGGATGCTATCAAGCTCAAGGCAACCGAGGATGTCATTCCTCTTCAAGAATCTGTGAAGAATTCATTCCTGTTTGTGAAGAACGTCGAGTGATGCACCAAGAACATGATGAAGAAAATGGCGTCAAGAAAATGCTGATCAAAATCCTCACGACAACCCACTCATCCACGTGTTGCAAAAGAAGTGCAAGTGGAGAAGATCATCGATGACATCAGCGCACCAGTCCTCTCACCCGCTCAAAAGCCTCACACTTATCTAACTTTTGTGGGCACTATGCTTTTGTCTCTATCTCGAGCCCACTAAGGTAGATGAAGCATTTCGAGCGGAGTGGATTCAGGCTATGCAAGAAGAATTACATCGATTCGAGCTGAACAATGTCAGGAATTGGTAAATCGCCGGATCCTCGCAAGCATAATATCATTGGCACAAAGTGGATCTACCGCAACAAGCAAGATGAAAATGGCCTTGTTGTGAGGAATAAGGCACGACTAGTAGCTCAAGGCTACACACAGGTTGAAGGAATTGATTTCGATGAAACTTTTGCACCTGTTGCTAGACTTGAAGCCATTCGCATTTTACTTGCCTATGCTAACCATCATGATATCATCTTATATCAAATGGATGTGAAAAGTGCATTCCTCAATGGTAAGCTTGAGGAAGAAGTATATGTTGCTCAACCCCCAGGTTTTGAAGATCCCAAGAATCCTGACAAAGTCTTCAGACTAAATAAGGCTCTCTATGGTCTCAAGCAAGCCCCTCGGGCGTGGTATGACACACTGAAGGAATTCTTCGTGAAAAATGGTTTCACACCCGGTTCACTCGACCCTCCTCTATTTACTAAATCATATGATGGTGAACTGTTTGTGTGCCAAATATATGTTGATGATATTATCTTTGGCTGTACTAACCAACGATATAGTGATGAATTTGCCTATATGATGAGTGAAGAATATCAAATGTCTATGATGGAAGAGTTGAAATTCTTCTTAGGTCTTCAAATTAAATCAGCAAGAATGGCATATTCATATCTCAGAGAAATACCTCAAAGATGTCTCGAGGAAATTCGCATGCAAGATTGCAAAGGCGTCAAAATTCCTATGCCCACAAATGGCCATCTATGCAATCGATGAAAATGGTATTGACTTGATCACAAGGTATACCGCCCATGATTGGTTCTCTATTGTACTTATGTGCATCTAGGCGGATATAATGCTTAGTGTTTGCATGTGTGCCCGATTTCAAGCTGCACCAAGGAATCACACCATAAGGTGTGAAGCATATTCTTGATATCTAGCTCACACACCAACACTAGGATTATGGTACCCCAAGGGCTCGCTTTTGATCTCATTGGATATTTCGACTCGACTATCTTTGGTGATCGTGTGGACCGCAAGTCAACATCCGCACTTGTCATTTCCTCGGACGATCTTTGGTCCGTTGGTCCTCGAAGAAATGTAATTGTGTATCACCGCTCATCGCTGAAGCTGAATACATTGCTCTTTGGCTCATCTTTGTGCTCAAGCGCTTTGGATGAAGAAAACCCTCAAGGACTATGGCGTCAACGTGAAGAATGTGCCTCTCCTCTGCGACAACGAGAGTGCCATCAAGATTGCTCACAACCCAGTTCAGCACTTGAAGACTAAGCACATCCAGATTCGTCATCATTTTCTTCGTGATCATGTGTTGAAGGGCGATATCTCCATCGAGCATGTGAAGATCAAGAACGGTGGCTGATATCTTCACCAAGCCCTTGGATGAGAAGAGATTTAGCAAGTTGCGGTGTGAGCTAAATATCTTAGAATCTTCGAATGTTCTTTGAAAAGGACACACATCCTAACCCTTATGCATAATTGATGACTTAGATGTGCAACACATGAAGAAACGTTGTTCCTCAAATCAATGAAGAATAACACTCTAAGTGTGAAGAAATCAATGAAGAATTTGATTCTCAGAACCCTCGACAATTGTACGATGTGTCGAAATCATCATTCTTATCTGATTGGCTACGCCACCACAAAAGTTGAAAATCTTCAATTTGAGTTTTTCCTCGTTTTTGAAATTCCTCATTTTTCAAATTCTTCAACTTTGCAAAATCTTCAGTATTTCCGTTGTCTTTCTTCATTGGCTATATATATATATATATATATATATATATATATATATATGAGTTTATGTCCTCTACTGCATTCACTTATTGCTAATTCTTCAAGTTGCGATTTACGCTAAGTGAATGTGATCGGACCCTTCCCTATATGCTATACTCAATCCAATCTATTCACAAATTCTTCATATGCGTTCGATTGAAACTGCTCAAAGTCTTCTTTGGTCCTTGACAATTTGAAGAAATTGCGAACGAAACTTTTAAACAAATCTTATCCAAGTTTTCGGTTTTACCGCTCAAACCGTTCTGCATCCCACGATGTATTAGTTTAATCACCCACAATCTTACACGACCTCATCTGCACAGTACATGGGTGACACACGTCGCGTGAAGGAGAAAGGGCAGGGGCATGTTCGTCTAAAATCTTCGGGCGAACAGTTTTTCACCGTGGCTATAAATAACCCCCTTTCCCTCCTCACTTCATTTACTCCGCTCGATCGCTGTCTCTCGCTCGAGCTCTCCTCAAACCCTAGCACCGCCGCTACTCCATCGCCGCCGGTGAGGAAAAGCTTCACTGCCTCGACCTCATCGCCGTCGTATCGCGCGCGGTCGCGGAAATCTTCACTCCGCGCCGCCAGAGCCGTCTTCCTCTCGCCAAGTTAGGGCGTGGAAGATCTAACGTGACGAACTTCTCTACAGTTCATCTTTGTTCGTCGTGTTCTTCAATTCGGGTAATTAAAAGTCACTTTTATTACTCGCGTTGATTCTCAAATCTTACTGAAAATCGTCAAAGGTGTTTTTACTCTTCAAAATCTTCACATATGAACACCTCACACACTATATGTTCTTGATTTATCTCCCTAAGCATTCATTTCTTCAAGATTCCTCAATTGTGCGGATTTCAATCAGACAACTCGAACCTAAGACTAAACGCTTAGTGAAATTCCTCAAGGCTCAACTGGTCAAATTCCTCAAAACTTGCTTCTTTTGAAAAATCTTACGAGAACGATATGACCTCTCCAAATTCCTCGCACCTACACTCTGTTCACAGTACTCATGTCATTCTTTGAATCACTAGGTTCTCATCAACTTAACTCATTTGCAGCGTTCCTTGAAGAAAAACTGCATACTTCTTAAGAGTGCTCTATTGTTCAAATTCCTCACCAAGAAAATGGCGAAGGCAAGAGATCATGAAGGGAGGAAAGAAACCGAAGTCATGATTGCTTTTGAAATTCCGAGGAAATATACAAAGACTATCTGCACACCGATGAATCCAAGTTTGGCAAGGAAACTAAGAACCAGCAAAGTGCGATACAGAGGATAGAAAGGAGATGGGCACGAGAATGGCGAGAATACCGCTATGTCACTCCCAAGTACATGAGGAAATTCGCTTTAAATCCTCCATGCCCAAGAGCTCCTCCGCACCGCCAAGTTCTCGATCCCACCAAACATCAAACGTGGTGAAGACTTTCTGAAGAATGGTCCAGCGCCAAGCCAAATTGGCAAGACAGCCAAGAAGGCGGTGAGGAAATTCAATGAGGATATCTGCTGCTGCTGAGCCCTCGGTCAAGCCGAGGAAATCAATCTGAAAGAAGCTCTGCACGCAAGCCAAGTGCTTCACCGTCAGCGCCCTCACGGCCCAGTTCCTCGATTCGCCCTCACGGCAAATTCCTCAAACTGCTGCTGCTCATGCAAAATCCTCGGCAGCTCCTCCAAGTCCTCACACACTGTGCATCTTGCTACTTGTCAAAGGACTCAAGGCTTCTCAATTGCTTCGGTGTCTCAAGAAGTTCCTCACCGCACTAATGTCCTCAACAGGCCCCACTCTGCTGAAGACAAAAGCAACAGCTGGACGCGGTCCTCGGCCAAGTCCAAAGAAGAAATAGGTTGCATTCACTGTTCCCTCTGATGATGAAGCCTCTGATGAAGAACTTGAAGAAATCATCAGGGACAGACTGACCAAGGCTGCTAGAGCCAAAAGAACAAGTGTGCCTCTGCATTTGGATCCGAAGAAGATCCTTGACTTCATTGACCTATGGCATCAGGATCCACACACTCCTATTCCGGATCTGCCATTGACTCCTGGTCAAAGTCATATGCTCAACCATTTCATCTCTGAAGAGAAATGGAAATTTGAAAAGGCTCGTGAATTGAAGAGAGCAAAAGCCAGAAAGGAGAAGCTTCGAGGAAGAACATCATCAACTTGACTCTCAAGAACTTATTAAAGCTCAATCAAATCCAAGCACCCAGAAGGATTTTGATGCTTATAATCTTGTTGGCAAGGAGCCAAGGTGAGATTCGTCACTCGACGAAGAAAATGTCAACTATTGCAGCTCCATCGCAACAAGGAAATCCTCAGTCAAGAATCTGCTCACCTTTGAAGAACATGCCAAGACCGCTGATGACTTTTAGCGTCTTTCAAGAAAACACAAGTTCGTGGTGATGACTCCATTCCATTTCTTGAAGAAATTCCTGTGGCATCCACTAGTGGTGCGCTCAAGAATCTGAAGGAAACAGGCAATCGCACTGGCCAGCTCTGAAAGAAACTGTACCAAAATCCTCAGCTCCTCCTGCGCCAACACCATCTCCAATTCTTCCTTCTGCCTATGAAGTGAAGAAGACAAAGGCTGCAGAACGAGCTGTAGTGAAGAAAAGGAAGGCATCAGCTGCGTCAAATTCTTCGGCTGCGAAGAAAATGAAGCCAATGACCAGCTCGATTGAAAATCCTATTGATGCCATTCCCATTTCCTCCATGTCATCCAAGGAAATTGTTCCCTTTGGAGAAGAATACACGATCCCAAGCGAATCAGATGAAGAAAATCAATCTGTTGCTACTTGTAACAGCTTGATGAAGAAATTGAAGTGGAAGCTTTCCCTCAACTCTGTTGCTTCCTCACCCGTGCCTCGGTTCACACCAAGAGGCGGTGTTGAGAAATTGAAAAGAAGATGAAGATGTGGATATTGGGTGCACTACACCTGTGATGAACGATGACTTTTGGGAAAGTCAAGATCCCAATACTCCTCTCTTCACTCCGCTTCAACAAGTTCCTCGATCCCCTACTACAACTGTTCAAATGGGCTCAAGAAACTCATCTCACATCATCATCAACGAAGAGATTCCAGCCACTATTTGAAGAACCCATCGCCGATCCTCAAGTTGCACAAGGAGAGGAAACAGAAATTCCTCACCAAGAACACGAGATCGCGATTCTCGAGGTTGTGCTTCAAATCACCGATATTCCTCTGCCCAAGCCAAAGAATCCGTTCTCAAGCAAGCAAAATTCAAGGTGAAGACTTCTTTTACGAGCATGTGTTCTTCATCGCTTTCAATCCTTATGACTCGCTCGAATGAGGAAAAGACGCTCGACTCCAACACAAGCAAATTTCTATTCCTCGGTGCTATTTGACAAAGACAAGATCTTGACCATGAGCATATTCCTCATGTGGATGTGGAATCACTACCGTGCTTCGAGCCGAGACTCCGTGTTCTTCACGATGCGAGGTGCTGAATTTCAGACCGATATATGTGGCTGGAATGAAGAACTCATTCTTCGATTCTATGCCACCGCACATCACCGGAGATGTCAAGATATCAACTCATGGGTTCTGGATTGGATGGTGAGAATACTCACTACAAGGCACCAAAGAATCGAATTGCTTCGTGTCCTTCCTCTTGATCCTCCCCATGAATCTTCTCGTTGCCTCTACAATGACCGTGAACTATCTGATCACTTCATGCAAGTGCTTATGAAGCCATTAAAGCCAGGCCAAGCCCCTCGAACCAAATTCCTCGTCAAGGATTTGTTGTATGTGCCTCGGATTGTGTACAGAATCTTGACGAAGACAATGAGTCCAATCAAAGGCCACGACTCAAATGAAGAAGATGTCGTTGGCATCATGAAGAACATGCTTTTCAATATCATTCATGGCATTCCTGTCAACTTCCATGATTTCTTCATGAGGACTCTGGCCAATGTTGCAATGTCACCTTTTGAGCTGAAGCCATATGCGCCTTGGATCATGAGATTCATAAGGGCAAGATCTTCACCGAACTACAAGGTCGACACTCGAACCATGGCAGCTTCCTCGCCGCCCATTGAAGTCCTCAGCGACCAATTTCATCATCGATGACAAGGGCAAGGCAGCAGCTGTAATTGATGAAGGCACTCGTCCATTGGATGGTCGGGCCGCAAAGCTGCATCTTACTCCACGAATGACGATTACGCAACGCATGATACTGCCGCAAATACCTCAACCAAGCAACAGCCTCAAGCCACAAAGACCTGTGGTGATGACCGGTCGTGAGTTACTCCTCGGTCTTCATCGGAAGGTTGATCGCAATCGAAATGGGTGAAGCGCCAATTTGCTGCAATTCTTCACAACATGACCTCAACACATAATGCGGTGAAGAAAACCAAGATTACCTTCATGAAACCCTCAACCGCTTTGGGCTGTTCTCAATCATGTCTATTCAGCGGAAGAATTGAAGACTATGGGTCTTCGAGGAATCTTATGACTGGTCTCGCACCACCTCAAGAAATTCAAGAGAGTCAAGGTTCTGATTTGGTGGCGGTTCTTATTCTTCATCGCGTGAAACCGATGAACATGAGGATTTAGACGACACGTGGCAGGCCCTACTTCAACATCCAACCCGACAATGTCGGGCGCCTCCATCAACTTGAATATCTTGAGGCGTTAGTCCTCGCCGATCCTTTTGGTCATTCGATGACAAAGGGGAGAAATCTGAGTTAGTCTTCAAGCCGGTTTATATTATGGGCGTTTTATTAAGTTACAACTCTCGCTCTTCCAAACTTTTATTGGATCGAGTTGTAATCTTAAACCGATGGTGCCTCGATACTTTTGATCGTGCATTGTGCCGACTTTGCATTGTGCTCGATACTCTTGATCGTGCTTCCGATGCTCGATTTTGATAATGATTATGCTCGATGTTTTTGAAGCACTAAGCTCGAATGTGATATTTGAGCTCGATACTTGTGATGTGATATTCGCATGCTCATTCCTAGTCAATACTATTGCATACATCTTTGAATCTCATCAGCACCATATTTCATCATGCATTTCAAATTCTTCATAGTATATTTATCAAATGCGTGTATGAATTACAAGATATAGGGGAGATCTCCATGATTCAAATCTTCAAATGTGCATTGCCTCAAAAGCAAATTCCTCGTTATGCACATATTAGGGGAGTTCTTCTATATCTTGCAATCAAATTCCTCAATATCGTATTTACACTTCATATGTTTATCCTCGTTGAAAACTTAACCTATGTTGTCATCAATCACCAAAAGGGGAGATTGTAAGTGCATCTAGTGCCCTTAGTGATTTTGGTGTATTGAAGACTTATAGGTTAAGTAACCGATGCGCTTGTGAGTGTACACAGGTCTATAAGTCTATGAGGAGTTTGATATTTACAGAGAAAGTCGACCCCTAAAATGAAGTTCTTCGATCAAGACTTTGATATTCGAAGACTTTTCAAGACTTTGAAAGTGAAGAAATTGGTGTGACCATGAAGACTTGATATTCATTCGAGGAAGATGAAGCGTGAAGACTTTTGTTTTCGTAGTTTCATTTTCTCTTTCTTGAGTCATAGGAAACACCGTCATCGTTAAAGGGGTCGAGGAAATACTAAGGAAAAATTTCCATGTGACGCTCAACTCAAAATCCTACACCTACCAATCCCTTCGAGTGAAGCCATTGAAATCTCATACGATTCGATCAAGTTCTTGATGATGAGACGCAGTTCTTCAGTCATCGATGACTTTGTTTCGATCGAGGAGTTAGGAATTCGCCAGTCGAATTGCCTACAAAGGAGGAACATGATAGCCCCGAGGACTTTGAAAGTCAAATATCCGACCGTTCTTTGTCTTTGGCGTGGCGGACCAAAATATCTTATCCACCTAACGGTCATATCATTGAAGGGCATTTATGTCTTATCATGTCGGGCTGCTCCTAGGCTATAAATAGCCGCCCCTACAACCACTAGTTGGTTGGCTGCTCCGAGAGAACTTGACACTTGCCATTTGAGAGCAACCCATCCTCCGAGGACTTTGAGCGAAAATCATCGTGATGAAAATCCAAAACCAAACCCACAAAACCCCAAGTGATTGAGCATCACTGAAGAAATTGATCCTGCGTGGATCCGACGCTTGTTACCTTTGAAGACTGTGCTTCTTCCAGACGGTTAGGCGTCAAGGTCTAGAGCATCCAAGAGGAATTGTGGATCACCGAGTGACCAAGTCTGTGAAGGTTTGAAGTCACCAAGACTTACCACGAGTGATTGGACGAGGCTGCGTGGTCTTAGTTCAAGGAGAATACGGTGAGGACTGGGTGTCTGAGTTGCAGCTCGAGATCGGGTGTCCGGATGTGTGTCCTCGAGTTTAAATACTCACCGCTCCAACCAGACGTATAACCGAGGGCAGCAGCTTGAACTGGTTTACCAAATCATTGTCTCCATCAACTGATGGTTCTATTTCCTCAACTCATCCATTTCCTCATTCTGTGTTGTATGTTTTTCATATCGTGCTTGAAGACTTTGATCAAGACTTTCACAAATTCCTCGTTCAATTTCTTCAGTCTGTTTGTCTTCATCTTGTTATCCTGTGTTTACGCTTCCTGTACTCTGTTCTAGTCTTCATTTCATCATGCTGATTGTGTGTGTAATCTGGTGTGTTTACCTCTGAGTACATATTCCGCTGCAAATAGTTCTTCACTAAGGAATTTCCTCACCGGCAAATTCCTCAGTGAAGAATTTCATAAAAATCGCCTATTCACCCCCCCTCTAGTCGATATAACGCACTTTCAAGAACAACACCCAAGCACCAGTCCACCCACATACCAAATTATTAAAGTAGCGAACATGAATCAAATAAACATGATGAAAGTGACAAGATGAAATTCCCATGTGTCCTCAAGAATGCTTTGCTTACTATAAGAGAAAGTTCCGGCCTGTCCTTTGCTATAGAAAAGATCGGGCAACCTTGCTGCACCATTGTTATTGTTGCTACTTGTTACTTGTTACGAATTACCTTGCTACCAAACTATCTGTTAACGATAATTTCAGGTCTTAGAGAGAATACCTTGCTGAAAACCGTTTGTCATTTCCTTCTATTCCTTGTTGGGTTCGACACTCCTACTTATCAAAAGGACTATGATTGATCCCCTATACTTGTGGGTCATTAAGACTCTTTTTCAGCACCGTTGCCAGGGAGTGAAGCATTTGGTAAGTGGAATTTGGTAAGGAAACATTTATATTACGTGTTGAAATTTATTGTCACTTGTCACTATGGAAAGTAATATTTTGAGGGGCTTTTTCAGGGTATCTTCACCTCGATCGGAAGCAATAAGTGTTTCTCCTCAACCTACTGAACCTATTGGAAATATTTATTATGAGATTCCTTCGGGTATGTTAGAGAAACCGCTAGATAATCCTTATGGAGGAGATGGAACAATACATCCTGATATGCACTTGATATATATAGATGAAATTTGTGGATTGTTTAAGCGTGTAGGTTTATCCGAGGATGGAGTTAAGAAGAAGGTATTCCCTTTATCTTTAGAGGGAAAGGCATTGACATGGTATAGGCTATTGGTTGATACTGGAACATGGGATTGGAACCGGCTGAAATTGGAATTTCATCAAAAGTTTTATCCTATGCATCTGGTTCATCGCGATTGGAATTATATATATAACTTTTGGCCTCGTGAAGGATAAAGTATCGCTCAAGCTTGGGGGAGGCTTAAGGACATTATGTACACATGCCCCATCATGAGCTCTCAAGAGAAGTAATTATTCAAAAAACATCATGCTCGACTTTCTCATAATGATCAATCCATGCTCGATTATTCTTCTACTGGTTCTTTTATGAAGAAAACTACTGAATTCAAGTAGAATCCTTTGGAAAGAATTAAATGCAACTCTGAAGATTGGGAATTCAACAAAGGTAAAGAGTCAGATATAAATCTTGAGTTTGATTGTGTTAAGTCTTTTATGGAAACCGATATTTTTTGTAAGTTTAGTACTAAATATGGACTTGACTCTGAGATAATAGCTATACTTTTTGAATCTTTTGCTACTCATGTTGATCTCCCTAAGGAGAAGTGGTTTAAATATCATCCACTTATTGAAGAAATAATTGAGGAACCTGTTATAGCTTAAGATGAAACAATCGTTGACAATGTTGATCCAGTTGTGCCAACTACTTATATTGAGAAACCTCCTTCCCTATTAGGATTAAGGAACATGCTAAAGCTACAATCATGGTTAATAAAAGTAATATTAGAGCACCTAGACCTTCTGAACATATTAAGATTGAGCCTAATATTGCAATGGTTAAAGATCTCTTAGTTGATAATATTGATGGGCGTGTTATTTATTTCTGTAACGATGCTACTAGAATTGTTAAACCTGTTAGAAAGGAACATGATATGTTAGAGAAGAATAAAACCGTGGTGAGCATGCCTGGTGTTTCTGTTAAAACTGGAGATCATTGCTATCACTGTTTATGTGATTGATACGTCTCCAACGTATCTATAATTTTTTATTGTTATTATATTATCTGTTTTGGATGTTTTATATGCATTAATATGATATTTTATATTATTTTTGGGACTAACCTATTAACCTAGAGCCCAGTGCCAGTTTTCTGTTTTTTCCTTGTTTTTGAGCTTCGCAGAAAAGAAATACCAAACAGAGTCCAAACAGAATAAAACCTTCGCGGTGATTTTTCTTGGACCAGAAGACAACCAAGAGACTTGGAGTGCAAGTCAGAAGAGCCATGAGGTGGCCACAAGGGTGGAGGGCGCGCCCAGGGGGAAGCGCACGCCCCCTACCTTGTGGGCCCCTTGGTGACCCCCTGACCTAGATCTTCCTCCTATATATTCGCATATATTCCCAAACCACCAGAAGCACAAACGGAAACACTTTTCCACCGCTGCAACCTTCTGTTCCCGTGAGATCCCATCTTGGGGCCTTTTCCGGCATCCTTCCGGAGGGGGATTCGATCACGGAGGGCATCTACATCAACCCTATTGCCCTTCCGATGAAGCGTCAGTAGTTTACCACAGACCTACGGGTCCATAGCTAGTAGCTAGATGGCTTCTTATCTCTCTTTGATTCTCAATACCATATTCTCCTCGATGTTCTTGGATATCTATTCGATGTAATCTTCTTTTGCGGTGTGTTTGTCGAGATCCGATGAATTGTGGATTTATGATCAACTTATCTATGAATATTATTTGAATCTTCCCTGAATTCTTTTATGCATGATTTGATATCTTTGTAGTTCTCTTCGAACTATCGATTTGGTTTGGCAAACTAGATTGGTTTTTATCGCAATGGGAGAAGTGCTTAGCTTTGGGTTCAATCTTGCGGTGTCCTCACCTAGTAACAAAGTAGGGGTAGTGAGGCACATATTGTATTATTACCATCGAGGATAAAAAGATGGGGTTTACATCATATTGCTTGAGTTTATTCCTCTACATCATGTCATCTTACTTAAAGCATTACTCTGTTCTTCATGAACTTAATACTCTAGATGCAGGCAGGAGTCGGTCGATGTGTGGAGTAATAGTAGTATATGCAGGCAGGAGTCGGTCTACTTGACACGGACGTGATGCCTATATTACTGAAGGAAATATGCCCTAGAGGCAATAATAAAGTTATTATTTATTTCCTTATATCATGATAAATGTTTATTATTCATGCTAGAATTGTATTAACCGGAAACATAATACATGTGTGAATATATAGACAAACAGAGTGTCACTAGTATGCCTCTACTTGACTAGCTTGTTAATCAAAGATGGTTATGTTTCCTAACCATGGACAAAGAGTTGTTATTTGATTAACGGGATCACATCATTAGTTGAATGATCTGATTGACATGACCCATTCCGTTAGCTTAGCACCCGATCGTTTAGTATGTTGCTATTGCTTTCTTCATGACTTATACATGTTCCTATGACTATGAGATTATGCAACTCCGTTTACGGAGGAACACTTTGTGTGCTACCAAACGTCACAACGTGAATCGGGTGATTATAAAGGTGCTCTACAGGTGTGTCTCCGAAGGTACTTGTTGAGTTGGCGATTTGAGATTAGGATTTGTCACTCCGAATGTCGGAGAGGTATCTCTGGGCCCTCTCGGTAATGCACATCACTTAAGCCTTGCAAGCATTTCAACTAATGAGTTAGTTGTGAGATGATGTATTACGGAACGAGTAAAGAGACTTGCGTAACGAGATTGAACTAGGTATTGGATACCGACGATCGAATCTCGGGCAAGTAACATACCGATGACAAAGGAACAACGTATGTTGTTGTGCGGTTTGACCGATAAAGATCTTCGTAGAATATGTAGGAACCAATATGGGCATCCAGGTCCCGCTATTGGTTATTGACCGGAGACATGTCTCGGTCATGTCTACATTATTCTCGAACCGTAGGGTCCGCACGCTTAAGGTTTCGATGCGATGTTATATTATGAGTTTATGTATTTTGATGTACGAAGGTTGTTCGAGTCCGGATATGATCACGGACATGACGAGGAGTCTCGAAATGGTCGAGACATAAAGATTGATATATTGGACGGATATATTTGGACACCGAAAGGTTCCGGAGAAGTTTGGAGCTCCGGAGGTTACTGGAACCCCGGGAGGTATATGGGCCTTATTGGGCCCATGTAGGAGGAAGAGAGAAGGAGCAAGGGAGGGCGCCCCAAGCCCAATCCGACTGGGGAGGGGCGGCCCCCTTCCTTTCTCCTTCCCTCTCTTCCTTCCTACTACTAGTACTACTTCCTAATACTAGTACTCCTTCCTTCCCTCCAAATAAGATAAGGAAGAGAGGAAACCTACTTGGAGTAGGTTTCCCTCCCTATGGCGCGCCCCCTTGAGGCCGGCCACCTCCTCCCTCCCTCCTTTATATACGGGGTAGGGGCACCCTAGGACACACAAGTTGATCATTGATCGTTCCTTAGCCGTGTGCGGTGCCCCTCCACGATATTACACCTCGATCATATTGTAGCGGTGCTTAGGCGAAGCCCCGCAACAAGAGAACGTCAAGATCGTCACCACGCCATCGTCTTGTGGAACTCCCCTGGAGCCTCTATGGATTGGAGATCGAGGTGCGCCATCGAGCTGACGCGTGTCAAGAACTCGGAGGTGCCGAGTAACGGTGCTTGGATCGGTTGGACCGGAGGACGACGACTACTTCCTCTACGTTGCGTCAACGCTTCCGCTTCGGTCTACGAGGGTACGTAGACAACACTCTCCCCTCTCGTTGCTATGCATCACCATGATCTTGCGTGTGCGTAGGAATTTTTTTGAAATTACTACGTTCCCCAACAGTGGCATCCGAGCCTAGGTTTTATGGTTTGATGTTATATGCACGAGTAGAACACAAGTGAGTTGTGGGCGATATAAGTCATACTGCTTACCAGCATGTCATACTTTGGTTGGCGGTATTGTTGGATGAAGCGCCCGGACCGACATTACGCCAGACGCTTACGCGAGACTGGTTTTACCATCGTGCTTTGCACACGGTGACTAGCGGTGTCAGTTTCTCCAACTTTAGTTGAACTGAGTGTGGCTACGCCCGGTCCTTGCGAAGGTTAAAACAGCATCAACTTGACAAACTATCGTTGTGGTTTTGATGCGTAGGTGAGATTGGTTCTTGCTTAAGCCCGTAGCAGCCACGTAAAACTTGCAACAACAAAGTAGAGGACGTCTAACTTGTTTTTGCAGGGCATGTTGTGATGTGATATGGCCAAGACATGATGCTATATTTTATTGTATGAGATGATCATGTTTTGTAACCGGTTATCGGCAATGGCAGGAGCCATATGGTTGTCGCTTATTGTATGAAATGCAACACCCTATAATTGCTTTACTTTATCACTAAGCGGTAGCGATAGTCGAGAAGCAATAGATGGCGAAATGACAACGATGCTACGATGGAGATCAAGGTGTCGCGCCGGTGACGATGGTGATCATGATGGTGCTTGGAGATGGAGATCACAAGCACAAGAAGATGATGGCCATATCATATCACTTATATTGATTGCATGTGATGTTTATCCTTTATGCATCTTATCTTGCTTTGATTGACGGTAGCATTTTAAGATGATCTCTCACTAAAAATTATCAAGTAGTGTTCTCCCTGAGTATTCACCGTTGCCAAAGTTCGTCGTGCCCGGACACCACGTGATGATCGGTGTGATAAGCTCACGTCCATCTACAACGGGTGCAAGCCAGTTTTGCACACGCAGAATACTCAGATTAAACTTGACGAGCCTAGCATATGCAGATATGGCCTCGGAACACGGAGACCGAAGGTCGAGCATGAATCATATAGTAGATATGATCAACATAAGATGTTCACCATTGAAAACTACTCCATCTCACGTGATGATCGGTTATGGTTTAGTTGATTTGGATCACGTGATCACTTAGATGACTAGAGAGATGTCTGTCTAAGTGGGAGTTCTTAAGTAATATGATTAATTGAACTTAAATTTATCATGAACTTAGTCCTGGTAGTATTTTGCAAATTATGTTGTAAGATCAATAGCTTGCGTTGTTGCTTTCATATGTTTGTTTTTGATATGTTCCTAGAGAAAATTGTGTTGAAAAATGTTACTAGCAATGATGCGGATTGGA
The DNA here is from genome assembly GCA_021437245.1 of Aegilops speltoides. NCBI lineage: Eukaryota > Viridiplantae > Streptophyta > Magnoliopsida > Poales > Poaceae > Aegilops > Aegilops speltoides. The sequence continues at coordinate 336,975,575 of CM038145.1, forward strand.
TCCGTGATCGGAGGCTTACCCTCATTGCTGCACAGAAGAATTATGTCCTTGATGCACCGCTAGGTGACGGACCTATTGCAGGAGCAGATGCAGACGTTATGAACGTTTGGCTAGCTCAATATGATGACTGCTTGATAGTTTTGTGCACCATGCTTTATGGCTTAGAATCGGGACTTCAAAGACGTTTTGAACGTCATGGACCATATAAGATGTTCCAGGTATTGAAGTTAATATTTCAAGCAAATACCCGAGTTGAGAGATATGAAGTCTCCAACAAGTTCTATAGCTAAAAGATGGAGGAGAATCGCTCAACTAGTGAGCATGTGCTCAGATTGTTTGGGTACTTCAATCGCTTGAATCAAGTGGGAGTTAATCTTCCGGATAAGATAGTGATTGATGAATTCTCTAGTCACCATCACCAAGTTAGTAGAACTTCGTGATGAACTATAGTATGCAAGGGATGATGAAAATGATTCCCGAGTTTTTCATGATGATGAAATCGATGAAGGTAGAAATCAAGAAAGAACATCAAGTGTTGATGGTTAACAAGACCACTAGTTTCAAGAAAAGGGCAAAGGGATAGAAGGAACTTCAAGAAGAACGGCAAGCAAGTTGTTGCTCAAGTGAAGAAGCCCAAGTCTGGACCTAAGCACGAGACTAAGTGCTTCTACCGCAAAGGGACTGGTCATCGAAGCAGAACTACCCCAAGTATTTGGCGGATAAGAAGGATGGCAAAGTGAACAAAGGTATATTTGATATACATGTTATTGATGTGTACTTTACTAGTGTTTATAGCAACCCCTCGGTATTTGGTACGGTTCGGTTGCTAAGAGTAGTAACTCAAACGGAGTTGCGAATAAGCGTAAACTAGTTAAGGGTGAAGTGACGATGTGTGTTGAAAGTAGTTTCAAGATTGATATGATCATCATCGCACACTCGCTATACTTTCGGGATTAGTGTTGAACCTAAATAAATGTTATTTGGTGTTTGCGTTGAGCATGAATATGATTTGATCGTGTTTATTGCAATACGGTTATTCATTTAAGTAAGAGAATAAACTGTTGTTCTATTTACATGAATAAAACCTTATATGGTTACACACCCAATGAAAATGGTTCATTGGATCTCGATCGTAGAGATACACATATTCATAATATTGAAACCAAAAGATGCAAAGTTAATAATGATAGTGCAACTTATTTGTGGCACTGCCATTTAGGTCATATTGGTGTAAAGCGCATGAAGAAACTCCATGCTGATGGGATTTTGGAATCACTTGATTATGAATCACTTGATGCTTGCGAACCATGCCTCATGGGCAAGATGACTAAGACTCCGTTCTTCGGAACAGTGGAGCGAGCAACTAACTTACTGGAAATAATACATACTGATGTATGTGATCCGATAAGTGTTAAGGCTCTCGACGAGTATCGTTATTTTCTGACCTTCATAGATGATTTGAGCAGATATGGGTATATCTACTTGATGAAACATAAGTCTGAAACATTTGAAAAGTTCAAAGAATTTCAGAGTGAAGTGGAAAATCATCGTGACAAGAAAATAAGGTTTCTACGATCTGATCACGGAGACAAATATTTGAGTTACGAGTTTGGTCTTCAATTAAATCAATGTGGAATAGTTTCACAAATTCATGCCACTTGGAACACCACATCATAATGGTGTGTCCGAACATCATAACCGTACTTTATTGGATATAGTACAATCTATGATGTTTCTTACCGATTTACCAATATCGTTTTGGGATCATGCATTAGAGACAGCTGCATTCACGTTAAATAGGGCACCATCTAAATCCGTTGAGACGACACTATATGAACTGTGGTTTAGCAAGAAACCAAAGTTGTCGTTTCTTAAAGTTTGGGGCTGCGATGCTTATGTGAAAAAGTTTCATCTGATAAGCTCAAACCCAAATCGAGAAGTGCGTCTTCATAGAATACCCAAAGGAAATTGTTGGGTACACCTTCTATCACAGATCCGAAGGCAAAACATTCGTTGCTAATAAATGGATCCTTTCTAGAGAAGGAGTTTCTCTCGAAAGAAGTGAGTGGGAGGAAAGTAGAACTTGATGAGGTAATTGTACCTTCTCCTTATTGAAAGTAGTTCATCACGTAAATCTGTTCTGTGACTACTACACCAATTAGTGAGGAAGCTAATGATGATGATCATGTAACTTCAGATCAAGTTACTACCGAATCTCGTAGGTAAACCAGCGTGAGATCCGCACAGAGTGGTACGGTAATCCTGCTCGAAGTCATATAACTAGACCATGATGAACCTACGAACTATGAGGAGGCGATGATGAGCCCAGATTCGCGAAATGGCTTGAGGCCATGAAATCGAGATGAGATCCATGTATGAGAACAAAGTGTGGACTTTGGTGGAGTTGCTCGATGATTGGCAAGCCATAGAAAATAAATGGATCTTCAAGAGGAAGATGGACGCCGATAGTAGTGTTACTATCTACAAAGCTAGACTTGTCGAAAAAGGTTTTGACAAAGTTCAAGATGTTGAATACAATGAGATTTTCTCACTCGTATCAATGCTTAAAAGTCTGTCCGAATCATGTTAGCAATTGCCGCATTTTATGAAATCGGCAAATGGATAAACAAAACTGCATTCCTTAATGGAGTTATTAAAGAAGAGTTGTATGTGATGCAACCAAGAGGTTTTGTCGATCCTAAAGGTGTTAACAAAATGTGCATCTATGGACTAGTGCAAGCATCTCGAGTTGGAATATACGCTTTGATAAGTTGATCAAAGCATATAGTTTATCTGAGACTTGCGGTGAAGCCTGTATTTACTAGAAAGTGAGTGGGAGCACTACAAAGATTTCGATAAGTATATGTGAATGACATATTGTAGATCGAAATAATGTAGAATTATTCGCAAAGCATAAAGGAGTGTTTGAAAGGAGTTTTTCAAAGAAAGACCTTGGTGAAGCTGCTTACATATTGAGCATCAAGATCTATAGAGATAGATCAAAACGCTTGATAAGTTTTTTCAATGAGTACATACCATGACAAGATTTTGAAGTAGTTCAAAATGGAACAATCAAAGAAAGAGTTCTTGCTGTGTTACAAGGTGTTAAATTGAGTAAGACTCAAAACCCGACCACGGCAGAAGATAGAAAGAGAATGAAAGTCATTCCTATGCCTTGGCCATAGGTTCTATAAAGTATGCCATGTTGTGTACCGGATCTATTGTATACCCCTGACCGAGTTTGGCAAGGAGTACAATAGTGATCTAGGAGTAGATCATCGACAAGCGGTCAAAATTATCCTTAGTGGAATAAGGATATGTTTCTCGATTATGGAAGTGACAAAAGGTTCGTCGTAAAGGGTTACGTCGATGCAAGTTTTGACACCGATCTAGATGACTCTAAGTCTCGATCTAGATACAAATTGAAAGTGGGAGCAATTAGCTAGAGTAGCTCCGTGCAGAGCATTGTAAACATAAAAAATTGCAAAATACATAACGGATCTGAATGTGAAAGACCCGTTGACTAAGATTCTCTCACAAGCAAAACATGATCACACCTAAGTACTCTTTGGGTGTTAATCACATAGCGATGTGAACTAGATTACTGAATCTAGTAAACCCTTTGGATGTTGTTCACATGGCGATGTGAACTATGGGTGTTAATCACTTGATGATGTGAACTATCGATGTGAATCACATGGTGATGTGATCTAGATTATTGACTCTAGTGCAAGTGGGAGACTGAAGGAAACATGCCCTAGAGGCAATAATAAAGTTATTATTTATTTCCTTATATCATGATAAATGTTTATTATTCATGCTAGAATTGTATTAACCGGAAACATAATACATGTGTGAATATATAGACAAACAGAGTGTCACTAGTATGCCTCTACTTGACTAGCTTGTTAATCAAAGATGGTTATGTTTCCTAACCATGGACAAAGAGTTGTTATTTGATTAACGGGATCACATCATTAGTTGAATGATCGATTGACATGACCCATTCCGTTAGCTTAGCACCCGATCGCTTAGTATGTTGCTATTGCTTTCTTCATGACTTATACATGTTCCTATGACTATGAGATTATGCAACTCCGTTTACGGAGGAACACTTTGTGTGCTACCAAACGTCACAACGAATCGGGTGATTATAAAGGTGCTCTCAGGTGTCTCCGAAGGTACTTGTTGAGTTGGCGAATTTCGAGATTAGGATTTGTCACTCCGAATGTTGGAGAGGTATCTCTGGGCCCTCTCGGTAATGCACATCACTTAAGCCTTGCAAGCATTTCAACTAATGAGTTAGTTGTGAGATGATGTATTACGGAACGAGTAAAGAGACTTGCCGGTAACGAGATTGAACTAGGTATTGGATACCGACGATCGAATCTCGGGCAAGTAACATACCGATGACAAAGGGAACAACGTATGTTGTTGTGCGGTTTGACCGATAAAGATCTTCGTAGAATATGTAGGAACCAATATGGGCATCCAGGTCCCGCTATTGGTTATTGACCGGAGACATGTCTCGGTCATGTCTACATTATTCTCGAACCGTAGGGTCCGCACGCTTAAGGTTTCGATGTGAGTTATATTATGAGTTTATGTATTTTGATGTACGAAGGTTGTTTGAGTCCGGATATGATCACGGACATGACGAGGAGTCTCGAAATGGTCGAGACATAAAGATTGATATATTGGACGGATATATTTGGACACCGAAAGGTTCCGGAGAAGTTTGGAGCTCCGGAGGTTCTGGAACCCCGGGAGGTATATGGGCCTTATTGGGCCCATGTAGGAGGAAGAGAGAAGGAGCAAGGGAGGAGGCGCCCCAAGCCCAATCCGACTGGGGAGGGGGCGGCCCCCTTTCCTTTCTCCTTCCCCTCTCTTCCTTCCTACTACTAGTACTACTTCCTAATACTAGTACTCCTTCCTTCCCTCCAAATAAGATAAGGAAAGAGAGGAAACCTACTTGGAGTAGGTTTCCCCCTCCCTATGGCGCGCCCCCCTTGAGGCCGGCCACCTCCTCCCTCCCTCCTTTATATACGGGGGTAGGGGGGCACCCTAGGACACACAAGTTGATCATTGATCGTTCCTTAGCCGTGTGCGGTGCCCCCCTCCATGATATTACACCTCGATCATATTGTAGCGGTGCTTAGGCGAAGCCTTTCAACAGGAGAACGTCAAGATCGTCACCACGCCATCGTGCTGATGGAACTCCCCCTCGGAGCCTCTACTGGATTGGAGATCGAGGGTGCGTCATCGAGCTGTACGCGTGTCAAGAACTCGGAGGTGCCGAGTAACGGTGCTTGGATCGGTTGGACCGGAGGACGACGACTACTTCCTCTATGTTGCGTCAACGCTTCCGCTTCGGTCTACGAGGGTACGTAGACAACACTCTCCCCTCTCGTTGCTATGCATCACCATGATCTTGCGTGTGCGTAGGAATTTTTTTTGAAATTACTACGTTCCCCAACAATTACATAATCATTGCCTTGGATATCGTCATAACTTTGTGCTTTTCTATCAATTGCTCGACAGTAATTTGTTCACCCACCATATTATTTGCTATCTTGAGAGAAGCCTCTAGTGAAACCTATGGCCCCGGGGTCTATTTTCCATCATATTAGTTTCCGATCTACGATTTTGCAATCTTTTATTTTTATATCTATAAACCAAAAAAACCAAAAATATTTACTTTATCTTGTGTTTAGTTTTATCTATCTCTATCAGATCTCACCTTCGCAAGTGACCGTGCACGGATTGACAACCCCTTTATCGCATTTGGTGCAAGTGTTTGATTGTTTGTGTAGGTATTGGTGATTTGTGCGTTCTTCTCCTACCTGATTGATACCTTAGTTCTCTAACTGAGGGAAATACTTATCTCCATTCTACATCACCCTTTCATCTTCAAGGGAAAAACAACGCAAGCTCAAGAAGTAGCAGAAGAATTTTTGGCACCGTTCCCGAGGAGATCTACGGCAAGTCAAGACATACCAAGTACCAATTATAAAACCCTCATCTCTTGCATTACATTATTCATCACTTGCCTCTCGTTTTCCTCTCCCCCACTTCTAAAATGATTTTCGAAAAGATTTGCCTTTTTTCGCCCTTCTTCCGTTTGTCATTTTGCTTGCTTTTGGTTTGCTCGTTTGCTAGATCGATTTGTTGCCATCATGTCTGAATCTGGGGAGATTATCGCTGAAAAGGATAGTGGTAATGATGAGGGAAACTTCGATAATTTTGCTAATACTAATCCTCATGAAGAATCTACTATCTTGCACACTAAAAACTTCGCATAGGTAGCGGCAATATTATTGGAAAAGGGGTTATTCAAGATTTCTTTACTTGTGCCAGTGCTCTACCCATGTTAGGTGGATCTATTCTCCATAAAACTAATAGTCTCGCGGATGATATATCTTTGCTTGTAGTTAAACTTAAAATACAATTTGTTCATATGTATTCATGCATACAAAGGATTTTTCTAGAATTCTCCAATTTTGAGCATTCTTCTGTTAAGCGCGTCGCCACTATATTTCTAGCCCATGAGTTTAGATTTATTATGAAAGAAGCTAGTGAAATTTTTGCGCATTATAAAGTAGATGGTGGTCGTCCTCCGATAGAGGGGATTCTTTTTAACCAAGAAAAAATAATACGTTTGCGATCTCTTGATCATGTGGCTTATAGTGAAAATTTGAGAAAAATGGTCCCTACTGATGTTTTAGTTGATAAAATTTCTAAACTTATTGATAACTTTGCTATACAAAACAACGAGTTGGGTTTCTCTCTTGGAAATAAGCTCATGACTTTTTTGCCAAAAGAACGCTTATAATGATGAGTTGATCATAAATTATGAGGGGGTGAAGTAGGAACCAATCCCTCCCGAGCTTGATCTTAGGGATCCTTATCCCATTAAATTTAGCCCTTTTGATTAATTTTGCTTACCACAAAGAAAACTTGCCACTGGACGAAGGGAGTATGAGATGAGCTTTTGAGATTTGTCTTATTATTACTATGACAATACCTAGATCTATGTCTTTATACCTAGCTAAGGGCGTTAAACAATAGCGCTTGTTGGGAGGCAACCCAATTTTATTTTTGTGTTTTTCGTTTTGCTACTGTTCTTGAATAAAATACACATTATTACCTCTGTAGTAATTGTGTTATTGTGTTTTAGTTAGTGTTTGTGCCAAGTATGAACTTTGGGATAGCTTACGGTGATAGTTGATTTGATCTTGCTAAAAAATAGAAACTTTTGCAACCAGTCCCAGAAATTTTAAAAACTAAAACTCATAGAAGCGTGATAAAATTCTGAATTCTTTACAGAAGATTGATATACAAATTGCCTCTGTTGTCCTAATTTTTCAGAATTTTTGGAGTTACATAAGTATTCAAAGTATCCACATTACTACAGACTATTCTGTTTTTGACAAATTCTGTTTTCTATGTGTTGTTGGCTTATTTTGATGAATCTACAGGTAGTATTGGGGGTATGAACCATGGAAAAGTTGGAATACAATAGATATTACACCAATATGAATAAAGAATGAGTTCACAACAATACCAAAAGTGGTGATTTATTTTCTTATACTAACGGAGCTTATGAGATTTTCTGTTGAGTTTTGTATTGTGAAGTTTTCAGGTTTTGGGTAAAGATTTGATGGACTGTGGAATAAGGAGTGGCAATAGCCTAAGCTTGGGGATGCCCAAAGCACCCCAAGGTAATATTCAAGGACAACCAAGAGCCTAAGCTTGGGGATGCCCGGAAGGCATCCCTCTTTCGTCTTCGTCTGTCGGTAACTTTACTTGAGGCTATATTTTTATTCACCACATGATATGTGTTTTATTTGGAGCATCTTGTATGATATGAGTCTTTAATTTTTAGTTTGACACAATCATCCTTACTGTACACACCTTTTGAGAGGGACACACATGAATCATGATTTATTAGAATACTCTATGTGCTTCACTTATATCTTTTGAGCTAGGCAATTTTGCTCTAGTGCTTCACTTATATCTTTTTAGAGCACGGCGGTGGTTTTATTTTGTAGAAATTATTGAACTCTCATGCTTCACTTATATTATTTTGAGAGTCTCTAAACAGCATGGTGATACGTCTCCAACGTATCTATAATTTTTGATTGTTCCATTCTATTATATTACCCGTTTTGGATGTTTATGGGCTTTACTTTACACTTTTATATCATTTTTGGGACTAACCTACTAACCGGAGGCCCGACCCAAATTGCTGTTTTTTTTGCCTATTTTAGTGTTTCGAAGAAAAGGAATATCAAATGGAATCCAAACGGAATTGAACCTTTGGGAGCGATCTTTTTGGAACAAACGCAATCCAGGAGACTTGGAGTGGACGTCAAGAAGCAGCCGAGGCAGCCACGAGGCAGGAGAGCATGCCCTAGGGAGTAGGCGTGCCCCCACCCTCGTGGGCCCCTCGTGGCTCCCCTGACATACCTCCTTCGCCTATACATACTCCTGTACCCTGAAAACATCCAAGAGCACCACGAAAAACTATTTCCACCGCCGCAACCTTCGGTATCCACGAGATTCCATCTTGGAGCCTTCGTCGGTGCTCCACCGGAGGGGGAATCGACCATGGAGGGCCTCTACATCATCTCCAAGGCCTCTCCGATGAGTTGTGAGTAGTTTACCACAGACCTTTGGGTCCATAGTTATTAGCTAGATGGCTTCTTCTCTCTCTTTGAATCTCAATACAAAGTTCTCCTTGATCTTCTTGGAGATCTATTAGATGTAACTCTTATTGTGGTGTGTTTGTCGAGATCCGATGAATTGTGGGTTTATGATCAAGTTTATCTATGAGAAATAATTGAATCTCCTCTGAATTCTTTTATGTGTGATTGGTTATCTTTGCAAGTCTCTTCGAATTATCAGTTTGGTTTGGCATACTAGATTGATCTTTCTTGCAATGGGAGAAGTGCTTAGCTTTGGGTTCAATCTTGCGGTGTTCTTTCCCAGTGATAGCAGGGGCAGCAAGGCACGTATTGTATTGTTCCCATCGAGGATAAAAAGATGGGGTTTATATCATATTGTTTGAGTTTATCCCTCTACATCATGTCATCTTTCTTAATGCGTTACTCTGTTCTTATGAACTTAATACTCTAGATGCAGGCAGGAGTCGGTCGATGTGTGGAGTAATAGTAGTAGATGCAAAATCATTTCGATCTACTTGTTGCGGACGTGATGCCTATATATATTATCAGGCCTAGATAATCTCATAACTATGCACTTTTCTATCAATTGCTCGACAGTAATTTGTTCAGCCACCGTAATACTTATGCTATCTTGAGAGAATCCACTAGTGAAACCTATGGCCTCCGGGTCTATCTTTTATCATATAAGTTTCCCGTCTATCTTTTATTTGCAATCTTTACTTTCCAATCTATATCATAAAAATACCAAAATATTTATCTTATCTTATTATCTCTATCAGATCTCACTTTCGCAAGTTACCGTGAAGGGATTGATAACCCCTTTATCGCATTGGTTGCGAGGTTCTTGTTTGTTTGTGGAGGTACGAGGGACTTTTGAGGAGCCTCCTACTGGATTGATACCTTGGTTCTCAAAAACTGAGGGAAATACTTATGCTACTTTGCTGCATCACCCTTTCCTCTTCAAGGGAAAACCAACGCAGTGCTCAAGAGGTAGCAAAAGGGATTTATGGCGCCGTTGCCGGGGAGGTCTTCGCTCAAGTCAAGACATACCAAGTACCCATCACAAACTCATCTCCCTCGCATTACATTATTTGCCATTTGCCTCTCGTTTTCCTCTCCCCACTTCACCCTTGCCGTTTTATTCGCCCTCTCTTTTCCGTTCCTCTCTTTTTCGCTTGCCTCTCGTGTGCCTGTTTGCCCCTATGGCTTTGCCTAAGTACATTTATCTCCATTTTAAAAGGTTGGAAGAGATTGAATTAAATGTTAGAAGATTTATGACTTTACAATTTGAGTATAATAATTTCTTTAGAAAAGAGCTTAAAGAACAAAAAAAAAAGCTTTATGGAGTACATCAATAAAGCTTGATGATATGTCTAAGGAATTTTATGGTTTGAATTCTCAGATTTCTCGTCTTGAAAAATCAATAGCCCAAATATCTGATAAGCAAGCCACCTTAGTTAATAAGATGGCTGCCAAACCAGAAGGGTTAGGGGAAAATAATGATGAAGATATAAAAGTTATTGATGTGTCCCCTATTAAATCTTTGTTTTGCAGTATGAATCTTGATAATGATGGGACTGGAGATGAGTCAACTTTAGTTAAAAGGCGTCCCAATGATTCGGAGTTTTTAGATCTTGATGCTAAATTTGGTAAAAGTGGGATTGGAGAGGTCAAAACTTTAGATAGCAATGAACCCACTATTATGGATTTCAAGTAATTTAATTATGATAATTGTTCTTTAATAGATTGTATTTCCTTGTTGCAATCCGTGTTGAATTTTCCTCATGCTTATAGTCAAAATAAAGCTTTTACCAAACATATTGTTGATGCCTTGATGCAATCTTATGAGGAAAAACTTGAATTGGAAGTTTCTATACCTAGAAAAATTTATGATGAGTGGGAACCTAATATAAAAATTAAAATTAAAGATCATGAATGCTATGCTTTGTGTGATTTGGGTGCTAGTGTTTCCACGATTCCGAAAACTTTATGTGATGTGCTAGGTTTCCATGATTTTGATGATTGCTCTTTAAACTTGCACCTTGCGGATTCCACCATTAAGAAACCTATGAGAAGGATTAATGATGTTCTTATTGTTGCAAATAGGAATTATGTGCCCGTAGATTTCATTGTTCTTGATACAGATTGCAATCTTTCATGTCCTATTATTCTTGGTAGACCTTTCCTTAGAACGATTGGTGCAATTATTGATATGAAGGAAGGGAATATTAGATTCCAATTTCCGTTAAGGAAAAGCATGGAACACTTCCCTAGAAAGAAATTCAAATTACCTTATGAATCATTACAGTACTGTAATGAACTCATTCTTTTATTCGATAAGGATTAATGATTCATAAGGTACCTCATGTGGTGGTTCTTCTTTCTTGCACTAACGGAGCTTATGAGATTTCCTGTTGAGTTTTGTGTTGTGAAGTTTTCAAGTTTTGGGTAAAGATTTGATGGACTATGGAATAAAGAGTGGCAAGAGCCTAAGCTTGGGGATGCCCATGGCACCCCAAGATATTCAAGGACAACCAAATGCCTAAGCTTGGGGATGCCCCAGAAGGCATCCCCTCTTTCGTCTTCGTCTATCGGTAACTTTACTTGGAGCTATATTTTTGTTCGCCACATGATATGTGTTTTGCTTGGAGCGTCTTGTGTGATATGAGTCTTTGCTTTTTAGTTTGCCACAATCATCCTTACTGTACACACCTTTTGGGAAAGATACACTTGATCTGAAATTTATTAGAATACTCTATGTGCTTCACTTATATCTTTTGAGATAGACAAGTTTTGCTCTAGTGCTTCACTTATATCTTTTAGAGCACGACGGTGGCTTGATTTTGTAGAAATTGTTGATCTCTCATGCTTCACTTATATCATTTTGAGAGTCTTTTAGAACAGCATGGTATTTGCTATGGTTACAAAATTGGTCCTAGAATGATGAGCATCCAAGTTGGGTATAATAAAAACTATCATAGAAAGTGCATTAAACACTATGATCAAATTGATGCTTGATAATTGTTTTCAGATATAAAGGTGGTAATGTTAGAGTCATGCTAGTTGGGTAATTATGAAATTGATAAATACTTGTGTTGAAGTTGGCAAGTCCCGTAGCATGCACGTATGGTAAAAGTTGTGTGACAAATTTGTTGCATGGGGTGCTCTTTTAATTGTCTTCCTTATGTGTGGAGGTCGGGATCGCATGATGGTTAACTCCTACCAACCCTTCCCCTAGGAGCATGCGTAGTAGTACTTTACTTCGAGGGCAAGTAGGCTTTTGCAATAAGTATATGAGTTCTTTATGACTAATGTGAGTCCATGGATTATACGCACTCTCACTCTTCCACCATTGCTAGCCTTTATTATACCGCGCAACTTTCGCCGGTATTATGCACCCATTATTTACCTCCTCAAAACAGCCACCATACCTACCTATTATGGCATTTCCATAGCCATTCCGAGGTATATTGCCATGCAACTTTCCACCGTTCTATTTATTATGACACGCCCCATCATTGTCATATTGCTCTTTGCATGATCATGTAGTTGACATTGTATTAGTGGCAAGGCCACCTTCATAATTTTTCATACATGTCGCTCTTGATTCATTGCATATCCCGGTACACCGCCGGAGGCATTCACGTAGAGTCATATTTTGTTCTAAGTATTGAGTTGAAATTTTTGAGTTGTAAATCAATAAAAGTGTTGTAACATCCCAAATTCCTAAATTTTGGAATGTTATATTAAATAGATAGTTTTGATTGCTTGTGTGATGTGCTGTGTGAAATTGAGTGAAATTTGAAACTTTTGAAAGTTAAATGAGAGGGAATAAAAGGACTTTCCCAAACTTTCATCTTGGTTTTATGATCTCCATGAATTCAAATTCCTTTCAAATACAAAATCCTAGAGAGAAGATAACATGACTTGTTCCATTTAAATCAATGAAAAGGGTTTTGAAAAGATTTGAATTCCATTTGGAACTATTTCAAATTCAGAAACTTTAAGCAACTCAATGATTTCATGAGAGAATATAAAATGACTTCTTCAAAACATATGAAATATGAGTTGGGAGTTTAAAAGAAATCCAATTATTTTCAATTTGAAGTTATTTGGGTTTTATTTAAATTATTTTTCTCCAAGAATAAAATATATGGAAATTAGGGTAAAATGATTCCCTACAGTATAAAAATGGAGAGAAATCAACTTGAAATCATTTTGGTATTTTTAAAATGGTTTTTTTGGATTTTATTGCTCCAGTGGCACTATTTGCTTTATTTGAATTTTTCTGGAATTTATTTGACGCTACAAAAATGTTCATGTTGTAGAAAAAAATTCTGAAAATTTTGATATATTATATGCCTATAGTGTATTTTTTATTTTATATGTTTTTATTCTATTTTGTTGTCTGGAAAAATGTTAAAAAAAGTAAACTCCGGCGGGCCAGCCGCTGCCCAGCCCGCGCCCGCCCGTCCTCGAAGTGGCGACGGACTCACTACCAGACGCCATCGCCGCCGTGCTGACCTCGGCGTCCGTGCCGAGGCCAGACTCTCCTGTCCCCTCGCGCAAGCATCTCCGCCCCGGCCTTTATAAGCCGCACCCTGGCCTCGGCTCCCCCTCTCTTCCTTGCAAGACGCCACTGCTGCCCTCTGCTGCATCCGCCGCCGCAGATCGCCGCCGCCACCGCTGCTCCACCGCCGCCCCACGTAGCCGCGCCGCCCGCTTCAAACCTCAGCGCCCAGACTACTCGCCCGTCATTCAGCGCCACCACCGCGCCTCATCACCCCGCGCCACCGATGCCGCCTTGCCCCATCCCGCCACCGCCGGAGTTCATCACCGTCGCCGCCGGTTTTTTGCCAAAAACCGCCCTGAACCGGTATTAACCGCCGCGCCCGTCCGATTTTCGTTAAAGTCTCGGTTTTATACAACCTATCTGGTTTTCTTTTTAGATCTGGTTAGTTAGTAAGTGTTTTCCAATTAGTAGTTTTAGTGAACATATTCGCTGTTTAGTCCTAAACAGTGAACGTTCATTTTTTTAGTTTATGTTCACGTGGCCAGGGACCTAGGTGTAATTATTTTATTTAGCAATTTAGCCCCTGATCTTAAATCGATCACAACTTTTTACTCATTTATCCAAATCCAACGAAACCAACGCCCACTTCTTCATTATAATCACCTCTATCCAGATAAACAACTTAAACATATTTTTGAAAGTTTAAAATTTGGTTTTCAAACAGATTTGTATTTTGAACTTCGTTTGATCGTAACTTGACTTCTATAATTCTGTTTGAGTTGATTCTTTTTGCAAATTGAAGCTCTTGACCTAAACTTTCTGATAAGGCCAAATTCACTTAATTTTGGTACTGTTGGAAATTGTTTTATGCTGCAGGAGTTAATTGCTTGTTTTCGAAGTTTTTCGAAACCTTTTCTTCAATTCTTTTGCATGAGTGCTTATGTATGCAATTGCTTGCTCATGATTGATTGGCCGGAGTGTGATGAGTAGAACTATCAGGAGTTATGAGAGTGAACCATCTACATCAACAGTACAAGAGAAGTTCATACTTTGATCATATCCCTTTATCACCCAGTTTTTATGCATTAGTTTCAACCCTCAAACATTGCATGAGTAGGTTTGATAACATGTGGGTACTGTGAAGTAGTTGATGAGGTAGAACCTATTATACTTTATATCAAAACCTCGGGAGTTACTACGTTACACTTATACTGCTATGCTACACTCATAGATGTGGTTTGGTTTGAGTGATTCATGATAGATGTGAGAGTTATTAATGGTTAACTTAAGGTGGCTACTTTAATACACATCTGGGTGGAATGGTAGGGGCACCCTGGAGCACCCAGTGGTTTGCCCGGGCACCTAGAGAACCCAGTGCTTGCCCAAGGGGATCCTGGAGGACCCGTGTGATCACCTTATGGAATGCCACCCAGGCTCAAAGGGATCATAAGATTATTCATGCTAGAAACTTTTGTGTGCAGCCACAAGCCAATATGGGCTCTGACATAGTTTGAGTAAGTTGCGTGAGCTCTTGAAGAGGCAGACTAGCAGATGTCGCTTCTGAAAGACTGTGTCTCGGTCATCCGTTTCTCAAACATTATGAATTGCGAGAAATCTAACGGAGGAGATCGAGTCTTGTGGTAAAAAGTGCGCAAACCTCTGCAGAGTGTACAAACTAATCATGGTTAGCCGTGTCCCCGGTTATGGACATCTTGAGTATCTGGTTCTTGGATTATCATGTTGATCTCATCACGTTACTTAAATAATTTGTTGGGTTATTGATGATAATTTGGGATTGAGTTGGAGGAACCTTCTCAATGTTTTTCATCCAACTTTGTAGTTAAATAAAGTATATTCCTGTGTTGTTGGGAAAATTTTGCTTTATGCAAAAATAAACTTAGAGCTTTCCACCAGCCAAATATGCATGTAGGGATAGCTATTATTCATCATTATCCTATGGTGTGAATTTGCCAGCACATTCCATGTACTGACCTACATGGTTGCAACATCTCATGTTGCAGGAATATTACGATGAGTAAGTGATACATTAGGGTTATGATTTCTACACTCAACTTTGCCGTTGGTGTTGATGGGAATCCACAACCTTGTTGTTTCTTCCGCTTTATGGACTGAGGTAATAGTATTTACATTACTTTATACATGTGATTTACCTCTATTATAAATCCTCGAGTACTGTGTGTGTCAGCATACCGATCCAGGGATGACACTTAAGCACAGAGACTTGATCCATTCGGGTCGGGTCGCTACAAGTGTGATGATCTTCATTATTAGAGCATTGTCCCAAGTGAGGAAAGGATGATGAAGACTATGATTCCCCCACAAGTCGGGATGAGACTTTGACTTTATAAAAATGAAAGAGGCCAAAGAAGCCCATATAAAAAAAAGAGGCCAAAGAAGCCCATATAAAAAAGAGAGACTATGATATGCCTACTTGATGTGAGACTATCTTCTCCCTTTTTGTCTTCATAACCACCACCCTATTCCACATATAGTGCTATGTCCATGGCTTGCGCCATGTATTGCGAAGAGTTGAAAAAAGTCAAGCGTTAAAAAGTATGAACCAATTGCTTGGCTGAAACCGGGGTTGTGCATGATGGGAGTATTTTGTGTGATGAAAATGAAGCATGGCCTAACTATATGATTCTGTAGGGATGAGCTTTCTTTGGCTATGCTATTTTGATAAGACATGACTACTTGTTAGTATGCTTGAAGTATTACAATTTTTATGTTTTATGAACTTTTATCTTGAATCATTTGGATATGAAAAATCATGCCACAATAAAGAAAATTACATTGATAATTATGCTAGGTAGCATTCCACATCAAAAATTCTGTTTTTATCATTTACCTACTCGAGGACGAGCAGTAACTAAGCTTGGGGATGCTTGATACGTCTCCAACGTATCTATAATTTTTTATTGTTCCATGCTATTGTATTACCCGTTTTGGATGTTTATGGGCTTTACTTTACACTTTTATATCATTTTTGGGACTAACCTACTAACCAGAGGCCCAACCCAAATTGTTGTTTTTTGCCTATTTCAGTGTTTCAAAGAAAAGGAATATCAAACGGAGTCCAAACAGCATGAAACCTTCGGGAGCGATCTTTTTGGAACAAACGCAATCCAGGAGACTTAGAGTGGACGTCAAGAAGCAGCCGAGGCGGCCACGAGGCAGGAGGGCGCGCCCTAGGGGGGTTGGCGCGCCCCCACCCTCGTGTGCCCCTCATGGCTCCCCTGACCTACCTCCTTCGCCTATATAGACTCTCGTACCCTGAAAACATCCAGGAGCACCATGGAAAACTATTTCCACCACCGCAACCTTCTGTATCCGCGAGATCCCATCTTGGAGCCTTCGCCGGCGCTCCGCTGGAGGGGGAATCGACCATGGAGGGCCTCTACATCATCTCCAAGGCCTCTCCGATGAGTTGTGAGTAGTTTACCACAGACCTTCGGGTTCATAGTTATTAGCTAGATAGCTTCTTCTCTCTCTTTGAGTCTCAATACAAAGTTCTCCTTGATATTCTTGGAGATCTATTCGATGTAACTCTTTTTGCTGTGTGTTTGTCGAGATCCGATGAATTGTGGGTTTATGATCAAGTTTATCTACGAGAAATAATTGAATCTCCTCTGAATTCTTTTATGTGTGATTGGTTATCTTTTCAATTCGCTTCAAATTATCAGTTTGGTTTGGCCTACTAGATTGATCTTTCTTGCAATGGGAGAAGTGCTTAGCTTTGAGTTCAATCTTGCGGTGTCCTTTCCTAGTGACAGCAAGGCACGTATTGTATTGTTGCCATCGAGGATAAAAAGATGGGGTTTATATCATATTGTTTGAGTTTATCCCTCTACATCATGTCATCTTTCTTAATGCGTTACTCTGTTCTTATAAACTTAATACTCTAGATGCAGGCAGGAGTCGGTCGATGTGTGGAGTAATAGTAGTAGATGCAGAATCATTTCGATATACTTGTTGTGGACGTGATGCCTATATACATGATCATGCCTAGATAACCTCATAACTATGCACTGTTCTGTCAATTGCTCGACAGTAATTTGTTCACCCACCGTAATACTTATGCTATCTTGAGAGAAGCCACTAGTGAAACCTATGGCCTCCGGATCTATCTTTTATCATATAAGTTTCCCATCTATCTTTTATTTGCAATCTTTACTTTCCAATCTATATCATAAAAATACCAAAAATATTTATCTTATCTTATTATCTCTATCAGATCTCACTTTTGCAAGTTACGGTGAAAGGATTGACAATCCCTTTATCGCGTTGGTTGCGAGGTTCTTGTTTGTTTGTGTAGGTACGAGGGACTTTTGAGGAGCCTCCTACTGGATTGATACATTGGTTCTCAAAACCTAAGGGAAATACTTATGCTACTTTGCTGCATCACCCTTTCCTCTTTAAGGGAAAACCAATGCAGTGCTTAAGAGGTAGCACATGGTAATTTGCTTTGGTTATGAATTTAGTCCAAATATGATAGTCATCCAAGAGGGATATAATAAAAACTTTCTTATAAAGCGCATTGAATACTATGAGAAGTTTGATTCCTTATGATTGTTTTGAGATATAAAGATGGTGATATTAGAGTCATGCTGGTGAGTAATTGTGAATTGGAGAAATACTTGTGTTAAGGTTTTGATTCTCGTAGAATGCCATATGATGAACCGTTATGTAACGAAGTTGGAGCATGATTTATTTATTGATTGTCTTCCCTATGAGTGGCGGTCGGGGATGAGCGATGGTCTTTTCCTACCAATCTATCCCCCTAGGAGCATGCACGTAGTACTTTGTTTTGATGACTAATAGATTTTTGCAATAAGTATGTGAGTTCTTTATGACTAATGTTGAGTCCATGGATTATACACACTCTCACCCTTCCACCATTGCTAGCCTCCCTAGTACCACGCAACTTTCGCCGGTGCCATACACCCACCTATTACCTTCCTCAAAACAGCCACCATACCTACCTATTATGGCATTTCCATAGCCATTCCGAGATATATTGCCATGCAACTTTCCATCGTTCCATTTTATTATGACACACTCCATCGTTGTCATATTGCTTCGCATGATCATGTAGTTGACATCGTATTTGTGGCAAAGCCACCTTTCATAATTTTTTCATACATGTCACTCTTTAGTCATTGCACATCCCGGTACACCGCCGAAGGCATTCATATAGAGTCATATTTGTTCTAAGTATCGAGTTGTAATTCTTGAGTTATAAGTAAATAAAAGTGTGATGATCTTCATTATTAGAGCAATGTCCCATGTGAGGGAAAAAATAAAGGAGGCTAAAGAAGCCAAACAAAAAAATGAGAGAAAAAGAGAGAAGGGGTAATGTTACTATCCTTTTTTCCACACTTGTGCTTCAAAGTAGCACCACGATCTTCATGATAGAGTGTCTCCTATGTAGTCACTTTCATATACTAGTGGGAATTTTTCATTATAGAACTTGGCTTGTATATTCCAACGACGGGCTTCCTCAAATTGCCCTAGGTCTTCATGAGCAAGCAAGTTGGATGCACACCCACTTAGTTTTCTTTTGAGCTTTCATAAACTTATAGCTCTAGTGCATTCGTTTCATGGAAATCCCTACTCACTCACATTGATATCTATTGATGGGCATCTCCATAGCCCGCTGATAGGCCTAGTTGATGTGAGAGCAACTCCTTCTTTTTTGTCTTCTCCACGACCACCATATTCTGTTCCACCTATAGTGCTATGTCCATGGCTCACGCTCATGTATTGCGTGAAAGTTGAAAAGGTTTGAGAACATCAAAAGTATGTAACAATTTATTGGATTGTCATCGGGGTTGTGCATGATTTGAATGTTTTGTGTGATGAAGATGAAGCATAGCCAGACTATATGATTTTGTAGAGATAAGCTTTCTTTGGATATGTTATTTTGAGAAGACATAATTGCCTTATTAGTATGCTTGAAGTATTATTGTTTTTATATCAATATTGAACTTTTGTTTTGAATCTTATGGATCTGAACATTCATGCCACAATAAGGACAAATACATGGATAAATATGTTAGGTAGCATTCCACATCAAAAATTATGTTTTTGTCATTTACCTACTCGAGGACGAGCAGGAATTAAGCTTGGGGATTCTTGATACATCTCCAACGTATCTATAATTTTGATTATTCCATGCTATTATATTATCTGTTTTGGATGTTTTATATGAATTAATATGCTATTTTATATTATTTTTGGGACTAACCTATTAACCTAGAGCCCAGTGCCAGTTACTTTTTTTCCTTGTTTTTGAGTTTCGCAGAAAAGGAATACCAAACTGAATCCAAACGGAATAAAACCTTCACAATGATTTTTCTTGGACCAGAAGATAACCAGGAGACTTGGAGTGCAAGTCAGAAGAGCCACGAGGCGGGCACAAGGGTGGAGGGCGTGCCCCCCTACCTTGTGGGCCCCTCGGTGACTGATACGTCTTCAACATATCTATAATTTATGAAGTATTCATGCAATGTTTATAATATTTTTACATGATTTTGGTATGATTTGATTAGAACTAACCCGGACTGACGTTGTTTTCAGCAGAACTATCGTGGTCTTGTTTTTTTGCACAAATAAAAGTTCTCAGAATGCGCTGAAAATCAACAGAGAATATTTTTGGAAAATATAAAAAATACTGGAACAAAAAGCTACCGGGGGGAGTCTCGAGGCCACCACAAGGGTGGAGCCCCCCTAGGGCGCGCCCCTGCCTCATGGACTCCCTATGGGGCCCCGTGACGTGAAACCAATGCTAGCCCCTCCTATAAATCTAGAAAACCACAAAACAGAAGAGAGATCAGAAGTTCCGCCGCCGCAAGCCTCTGTAGCCACGAGAAATCAATCTAGGCCATCTCTGGCACCCTACCGGAGGGGGCCATCATCACCGGAGGCCATGGGGGAGGATCTCGAAGGGGACATCATCGCAATGAAGGCCAAGGACCAGAGGGAGAACCTCTCCCCATCCAGGGGGAGGCCATGGAGGAAAAAGCACAAGGGGGAGAACCTCTCCTCCTCTCTATCGGTGGCGCCGGAGTGCCATCGGGAGGGGAATCATTGTCGCGGTGATCGTCTTCATCAACATCACCATCATCATCTCTTTTACGCGGTCCACTCTCCCGCACCCCGCTATAATCCCTACTTGAAGATGGTGCTTTATGCCACATATTATGATCCAATGATGTGTTGCCATCCTATGATTTGAGTAGATATCCTTTGTCTTTGGTTGATTGATGATCTATATTGGTATGAGTTGTGTGTTTTATTTTGGTGCTGTCCTATTATGCCCTCCGTGTCACGCAAGCGTGAGGGATTCCCACTGTAGGGTGTTGCAATACATTCATGATTCGCTTATAGTGGGTTGCTTGAGTGACAGAAGCATAAACCCGAGTAAGGGGTTTTTTGCGTATGGGATAAAGGGTACTTGATATGTTAATGTTATGGTTGGATTTTAGCTTAGTGATCTTTAGTAGTTGCGGATGCTTGCTAGAGTTCCATTCATAAGTGCATATGATCCGAGAAGAGAAAGTATGTTAGGTTATGCCTCTCCCTCATATGAAATTGCAATGATGATTACCGATCTTGTTAACAATTGCTTAGGACAGTTCCGCACACCGACCCATCATTATTCCACACTCGCTATTTATAATACTTAAGTAATATATTCTAACTTTATGATAGCAACACCTAATTTTATATTTTAGCTCTCCTATACCATGCAAAGTTATCCTCTTCATACCCACAAGATAGTTTTATTTCTCGTTTCTAGTTGGAAGCAAACGTTCGGTGTACGTAGAGTCGTATTAGTGGCAGATAGGACTTGAGAGAATATTGATCTTACCTTTAGCTCCTTGTTGGTTCGACACTCCATGCTTATCACTTCCACCTTTGGAAATTTCTACGATGATTCCCTACAGTTGGGGATTATCAAGCTCTTTTCTAGCGCCATATTCGAGGAGCAATAGCGTGGGGTTGATATTTTCGCGTATGCTTGTTTGCTTTCTTTACTAAGTAGATTTTGTTTTCCCTATTGTTTCTGTTTAATTGTGGGTTAAACATACAAAAACAATTAAAAGAATGAAAATACAAAAAGATTCACTTGCCTCTTATGCCTAAAAAGTTTTTTCAAAAAGAGAAATGATTGGAAAGTTATGCATTGGAGAAGTGAGGGTCGACCTTGAACACTTGTGTTCATGCTCATGGAAACAATGTATAATTTTTTCATGGAAGTTTCTCAAAAATAATTATCCCCTTGTATATATCCATTGTATTATAAAAATAATGTGCCAAGCTTTGGTTTTGGGATGATTAGATTGTTTGTTTACTATGTCCAGTGCAAAAAACAGAAACTTTGGCTATAGTGCTTGAATTTACATTTTTACTGGAAAGTCAAATGGGTCTGAAATTTTTTGTACAGTACTTCTATACAATTTTTTTAATTTTTAATATTTGTTTTAGATTTTTTGGAGTTACAGAAGTATACGAAATTTCTAGATTACTACAGACTGTCTTGTTTTTGATAGATTCTGTTTTCTATGTGTTGTTCGCTTATTTTGATGAATCTATGGGTAGTATCGGGGGGCATGAACCATGGTGAAGTTGTAATATAGTAGATATAGTGCTAATATGAAATTGGAATGAGTTTGCAACAGTACCCAAAGGTAGCGATTTGCTTTCTTATGCTAACGGATCTCACAAAGTTTTTGTTAAGTTTTGTGTGGATGAAGTGTTCGAAGAACGAGGAGTTACCGATGTGAGAAGAATAAAGAGAGGCAAGGGTTCAAGCTTGGTGATTCCCAAGGCACCCCAAGTAAATATTTCAAGGATACTCAAGCATCTAAGCTTGGGGATGCCCCGGTTGGCATCCCATCTTTCTTCTTCGACAATTATCGGTATACCTTGGTTTTTGTTTTGTTCACATGATTTGTGTCCTTTGTGTTTTTCTTTTTCTTTAAGAACCATGCTAATATGAGATAGCCTTTCATTGATTTGTAGAATGCTTCATGTGCTTCACTTAAATCTTTTGAGTATGGTTTTATAGAATGCTTCGTGTGCTTCACTTATATATTTTGAGCCTGGATATTGGTTAATCTATATTAGTTGTAGAATGCTCCATGAACTTCACTTATATCTTTTGGAGTATGAATAAGACTATCATCGAGAGTGGGTTTGGAAGAGTGTCAACTTTAGGAAGTAATGATCCCACTATTTTGGAGGGTGTTGAATCTTAGTATGATATTTATGAAAGTGGATTTGGAGAGGTCTTGACTTTAGTTAGTAACGATTCCACTATTTCGGAACAGATTCCAATTGATTATGAGAACGAAGTTGCTATCTATGATGATTATTGTGATGACATGTATGCTATAAAGGAATATGTTAACCATGAAACTTGTCATCATGCTTTTAATTTTCAATTGGAGTATGGCCACATGATAGTTATTTTGTCGAGTTTACTCCCACTATTCCTAATAAGAAGAATTTTGCTCATGTGGAGAGTAGTAAAATTTCTATGCTTGTAGATCATGAAAAGAATGCTTTATGTGATGGTTATATTGTTGAATTCATTCATGATGCTACTGAAAATTATTATGAGAGAGGAATATATGCTTGTAGGAGTTCCAATAATATCAAGTTCCCCCTCTGTGTGCTTAAAGTTTTGAAGTTATGCTTATTTTTCCTTCCTATGCTAGTTGATTCTTTTCCCCATAAATTGTGCTCACAAAATCCCTAGGCATAGGAATTGGGTTAGACTTAAATGTGCTAGTCATATTCTTCATGATGCTCTCGTTATGTTTTCATTCTTATCTTTCATATGAGCATCATTGAAATCATCATGCCTAGCTAAAAGGCATTAAAGAAAAGTGCTTGTTGGGAGACGACCCAATATTTATCCTTAATGTTTTTGTGTGTTCACATGATTAAGATACTGTAGTAATCATGTTTTATAGCTTTTTTTCAATAAAGTGCCAAGTAAGACCTTTGGGATAGCTTACTGTGATAGTTGTGTGATCCTGCTGAAAATCAGAAACTTTTGCGCCCAGTAAATTAGTTTTGGTAATCCACAGAAACGTGATTTTGATCTGATTCTTTTGGAAATGGATTGTTACACAAATTTCTCAGGCTTCCCTAATTTGGATGGATTTTTTGAGTAGCAGAAGTATGATTGTTGTTCAGATCATTGCAGATTGTTTCGTTTCTGGCAGATTCTGTTTTCAATGCATATTTTGCTTGTTTTGTAGTTTCTATGGCTTATATTGCTCAATATAAATTGTAGAAATGATATGGTACAGTAGGCATTGTGTGAGAGAAATTATGAATCTTGTCTTTGCTAGTACGTAGCAAAGTGAATGATTTACTCTTTATCATACTAACCCATCTCACGAAGTTCCGTTAAGTTTTGTGTGATTGAAGTTCTCAAGTTTTGGGTGAGATATCGATATGAGGAGAATAAGGAGTGGAAAGACCCTAAGCTTGGGGATGCCCAAGGAACCCCAAGGTAATATTCAAGGAAGAGTCAACTACCTAATCTTGGGGATGCCCTGGAAGGCATCCCCTCTTTCGTCTTCAAAACCATCAGTATACCTTACTCGGAGCTATATTTTTATTCGTCACATGATATGTGTTTTGATTGGAGCGTATTTTCATTTTACTTGCTGTTTGAATAAACCTTTGGATCTTAAATCTTTAATAATAAATCATTGGATCTGAAATCTTGAATGAGAGAGAGTCCTCCCATGGCTAGTTAATTATTTGACTACTCAGTGTTCTTCACTTATATCTTTTTGGAGTAGTTTGTCGTTTACTCACGTGCTTCACGTTATCCTATGAGTAAATGGTTGACTGAATTAAATATCATAAATCTGAATTTATATATGTTTCATATGCTTATACCATGGGGAGTAATGACTTCACACATAATAAGCATAGGTGGTAAATTTATTGAAAGTTCGCAAACGCAAAATTGGTCACTTGAACAATTCATGAAAGAATATTGAAGGAAGAGAGATTTCACATATAAATATACTATCTTGGACATCTTTTGTAATTGTGAGCACTCATTAAAATATGACATGCTAAAAATTTGATGTTGGACAAGGAAGACAACTTAATGGGTTATGTTTTCCTATATCCGAATAGACGTTATATTGTCTTGGATCATCCAACATGTTGAGCTTGCCTTTCCCACTCATGCTAGCCAAATTATTTGCACCAAGTAGAAATACTACTTGTGCTTCCAAACACCCCTTAAATCCAGTTTTGCCATGAGAGTCCACCATACCTACCTATGGATTGAGTAAGATCCTTCAAGTAAGTTGTCATCGGTGCAAGCAATAAAAATTGCTCTCTAAATATGTATGATCTATTAGTGAGAAGAAAATAAGCTTTATACGAACTTGTGATAGGGAAGAAATAAAAGCGACGGACTGCATAATAAAGGTCTTTATCACAAGCGGCAATATAAAGTGACATTCTTTTGCATTAAGATTTTGTGCATCCAACCATAAAAGCGCATGACAACCTCTGCTTCCTTCTAAGAAGGCCTTATCTTTTACTTTTACCTTCTACCCTTATACAAGAGTCATGGTGATTTTCACCTTTCCTTTTTACACTTTTTCTTTTGGCAAGCACTTTGTGTTGGAGCGATCCTGATATATATATCCACTTGGATGTAGGTTTTCATAAACTATTATTGTTGACATTAGCCTTGAGGTAAAAGGTCGGGAAGCAAAACTATAAGCCCCTATCTTTCTTTGTGTCCGATTAAAACTTTGAACCCATAAATATCACATGAGTGTTAGCAATTGTGAAAGATTAAATGATAGTTGAGTATGTAGAGTTTGCTGAATCAAAGCTCTTACATAGACCCTTCCTGAAAATAAGATGAATTGCAATTGTTTGATGACTGAGTACATAGTTTGTTAGTTTTCAAGAAAGTTTATGATCTATACTTTAACATGTGAATAGCTTGTTACTTGATCATGGGAAGTTTTATGAGTTGAGCTACTGCTGTGATATATAATGATGCTAGAAAAAATGATTGAAACTATCATTGATCAAACTTATGCACCTGCTAGTATTCACACTTCATAAATTATTTCTCTTATCATTTACCTACTCGAGTACGAGCAGGCATTAAGCTTTGGGATGCTGATACGTCTCCAACGTATCTATAATTTATGAAGTATTCATGCCATGTTTATAATTTTTTACATGATTTTGGTATGATTTGATTAGAACTAACCCGGACTGACGTTGTTTTCAGCAGAACTACCATGGTGTTGTTTTTCTGCAGAAATAAAAGTTCTCAGAATGCGTTGAAAATCAACGGTGAATATTTTTGGAAAAGATAAAAAATACTAGAACAAAAAGCTACCAGGGGGAGTCCCGAGGACACTAGGGTGGAGGGCGCGCCCCCTGCCTCGTGGACTCCCTGTGGGCCCCCCTGACGTGAAACAAATGCCAACCCCTCCTATAAATCCAGAAAACCCCAGAACAAAAGAGAGATCGGAAGTTCCGCCACCGCAAGCCTCTGTAGCCACGATAAATCAATCTAGGCCCTCTCTGGCACCCTGCCAGAGGGGGCCATCATCACCGGAGGCCATGGGGGAGGATCTCGGAGGGGCCATCATCACCATGAAGGCCAAGGACCAGAGGGAGAACCTCTCCCCATCCAGGGGGGAGGCCATGGAGGAAGAAGCACAAAGGGGAGAACCTCTCCTCGTCTCTTTCGGTGGCGCCAGAGTGCCATTGGGAGGGTAATCATCGCCGCGGTGATCGTCTTCATCAACATCACCATCATCATCACCATCCTCATCTCTTTTACGCGGTCCACTCTCTCGCACCCCGCTCTAATCCCTACTTGAACATGGTGCTTTATGCCACATATTATGATCCAATGATGTGTTTCCATCCTATGATGTTTTGAGTAGATATCCTTTGTCTTTGGGTTGATTGATGATCTAGATTGGTATGAGTTGTATGCTTTATTTTGGTGCTGTCATATTGTGCCCTCCGTGTCGCGCAAGCGTGAGGGATTCCCGTTGTAGGGTGTTGCAATACGTTCATGATTCGCTTATAGTGGGTTGCTTGAGTGATAGAAGCATAAACCCGAGTAAGGGGGTTGTTGCGTATGGGATAAAGGGGACTTGATATGTTAATGCTATGGATGGGGTTTACCTTAATGATCTTCAGTAGTTGCAGATGCTTGCTAGAGTTCCAATCATAAGTGCATATGATCCAACAAGAGAAAGTAAGTTAGCTTATGCCTCTCCCTCATATGAAACTGCAATAATGATTACCGGTCTTGTTAACAATTGCTTAGGACAATTCCGCACACCCACCCATCATCATTACACGCTCGCTATTTATAATACTTAAGTAATATATGCTAACTTTATGATAACATCACCTACTTTTATATTTTAGCTCTCCGATACCATGCAAAGTTATCCTCTTCGTACCCATAACATAGTTTTATTTCTCGTTTCTAGTTGGAAGCAAACATTCGGTGTACGTAGAGTCGTATCAGTGGCAGATAGGACTTGAGAGAATATTGATCTTACCTTTAGCTTCTTGTAGGTTCGACACTCCATGCTTATCACTTCCACCTTCGAAAATTGCTACGATGATTCCCTGCACTTGGGGATTATCAGTGACCCCTTGGACTAGATCTTCCTCCTATTTATTCACATACATTCCCAAACCTCCAGAAGTACCCACGAAAACACTTTTCCACCGCCTCAACCTTCTGTTCCCGTGAGATCCCATCTTGGGGCCCTTTCCGGCATCCTGCCGGAGGGATTTGATCACGAAGGGCATCTACATCAATGCTATTGCCCTTCCGATGAAGCGTGAGTAGTTTACCACAGACCTACGGGTCCATAACTAGTAGCTAGATGGCTTCTTCTCTCTTTGATTCTCAATACCATGTTCTCCTCAATGTTCTTGGAGAACTATCCGATGTAATCTTCTTTTGCAGTGTGTTTGTCGAGATCCGATGAATTGTGGATTTATGATCAGCTTATCTATGAATATTATTTGAATCTTCTCTGAATTCTTTTATGCATGATTTGATATCTTTGTAATTCTCTTCGAACTATCGATTTGGTTTGGCTAACTAGGTTGGGTTTTCTTGCAATGGGAGAAGTGCTTAGCTTTGGGCTCAATCTTGCGGTGTCCTCACCCAGTGACGAAGTAGGGGTAGCGAGGCATGTATTGTATTGTTGCCATCGAGGATAAAAAGATGGGGTTTACATCATATTGCTTGAGTTTATTCCTCTACACCATGTCATCTTACTTAAAGCGTTACTCTGTTCTTCATGAACTTAATACTCTAGATGCAGGCAAGAGTCGGTTGATGTGTGGTGTAATTGTTGTAGATGCAGGCAGGAGTCGGTCTACTTGACACGGACGTGATGCCTATATTACATAATCATTGCCTTGGATATCGTCATAACTTTGCGCTTTTCTATCAATTGCTCGACAGTAATTTGTTCAACCACCATATTATTTGCTATCTTGAGAGAAGCCTCCAGTGAAACCTATGGCCCCGGGGTCTATTTTCAATCATATTAGTTTCCGATCTACTATTTTGCAATCTTTTTTTTTCAGGTCTATAAACCAAAAAACCCAAAAATATTTACTTTATCTTTTGTTTAGTTTTATCTATCTCTATCAGATCTCACCTTTGCAAGTGACCGTGAAGGGATTGACAACCCCTTTATCGCGTTGGGTGCAAGTGTTTGATTGTTTGTGCAAGTATTGGTGATTTGTGCGTTCTTCTCCTACTGGATTGATACCTTGGTTCTCTAACTGAGGGAAATACTTATCTCTACTTAACTGCATCACCGTTTCCTCTTCAAGGGAAAAACCAACGCAAGCTCAAGAAGTAGCAGTGATATGGGTGCTAGTGTGAGTGTTATTCTGTTTACTTTATACCATGAAATTATGAATGATTTGCACCTACTGAGATTGAAGATGTTGATGTTGCTATTAAGTTAAAAAAAATGGGATACTATTTCACCACTTGGGATTGTTCGGCATGTCGAAGTCTTGTGTGGAAAGATCAAGTACCCTACTAATTTCTTAGTACTTGGTTCATGATACGTCTCCAATGTATCTATAATTTTTTATTGTTCCATGCTATTACAGTATCAATCTTGGATGTTTATTAATCAATTATATTTCATTTTTGGGGACTAACCTATTAACCTAGTGCCAAGTGCAACTGTTGTTTTTTTGTGTGCATGTTTTTGGCTTTTCAGGAAATCAATATAAAAAAGAGTCCACATGAAGAAAAACCCTTAGATTAATTTTTTATGGACCATAAGGGACCTTAGAAGCTTCGGGAGAAGACCTGAAGAGCCATGAGGAGGCGACAAGCCTGCAAGGCACGCCCCGAGCCTTGTGGGCCCCTCGTGGCACCTCTTGATCTAATTCCAACGCTATAAATGCCCAAATATTCCCCCTACATTAGAGAGCAACCCAAAATACTTTTTTCACGCCGCAAATTTCTATCCTCATGAGATCCCATCTGGACGCCTTGCAGCACTCTGCCGGAGGGGGAATCGATCACGGAGGGGCTCTACATCAACCTTGCTGCCCTTCCGATGATGTGTGAGTAGTTTACCACGGATCTACAGGTCCATAGGTAGTAGCTAAATTGCTTCTTCTCTCTCTTTGATCTTCAATACAATGTTCTCCTTGATGTTCTTGGAGATATATTCGATGTAATCACTTTTTGCGGTGTGTTTGTTGGGATCCGATGAATTGTGAGTTTATGATCTAATTATCTATGGATATTATTCGAGTCTTCTCTGAACTCTTTTATGCATGATTATTATAGATGTGTATTTCTCTCCGATCTATCAGCATGGTAATTTGCTTTGGTTATAAAATTAGTCCCAATATGATGGGCATCCAAGATGGATATAATAAAAAGTTACATATAAAGTGCATTGAATACTATGAGAAGTTTGATTCTTTATGATTGTTTTGAGATATGAGGATGGTGATATTAGAGTCATGCTAGTAGAGTAATTGTGAATTTGAGAAATACTTGTGTTGAGGTTTGCAAGTCCCGTAGTATGCACGTATGGTAACCATTGTGTAACAAATTTGAAGCATGAGGTGTTTCTTTGATTGTCTTCCTTATGTGTGGAGGTCGAGATTGCACGATGGTTAACTCCTACCAACCCTTCCCCTAGGAGCATGCGCGTAGTGCTTGGTTTTGATGACTTGTAGATTTTGCAATAAGTATGTGAGTTCTTTATGACTAATGTTGAGTCCATGGATTCTACGCACTCTCACCCTTCCACCATTGCTAGCCTCTCTAGTACCGCACAACTTTCACCGGTACCATAAACCCACCATTTAATTTCCTCAAAACAGCCACCATACCTACCTATCACTAGTAGAAAAAGGGTCAAACGTGCAGCACATTAGTGCCGGTTTGTATTAGAGCTGGCACTAATGTATACATTAGTGTCGGTTCCAACGGCTAGCCGGGCCGCTCTCATTAGTACCGGTTCGTGGCTAACCTTTAGCACCGGTTCGTGCCACGAACCGGTACTACTGAGGGTGGTGGCAGGATGTTGTCAGTCTGGGCCCCCTCCAGCACCTTTAGTACCGGTTCGTGCCACGAACCGGTACTATAGGTCGACATACATAAACCCTTCATCCACCCGAGCCACTATGTTCTTCCCCTTTCCTCTCACTTCTCCTCTGTGCTTCCCCTTTCCCCTCGAGCTCCTCACAAATTTTACCCAAAATTTGTCAAGATTTGAAGGACATGTCTACCAAGCCAAGAAAAAGAAAAGATAAGGAAGCGAATGCATCGTACGATGAGCCAAAGCGGCACATAGTTCTTTCTGGGAAGAGAAACATCGTGGGAGTGGATGACAAGACAGACAAGTCAGAAGATTATGAAAAGTTTGATGAAATTGCTCCATCACACAGTGAATATTGACCCGAGCATCCCGTTAAATGATGAAGATTTTCCATGGTTACGCGCAAAGGGACACCCATGAAGAAAAAGTTTCACACCCAAAGATCCGGGATGTGATCGGCTTCACTATCATCACTTTCTTCGTGTTTCACACCCGGAGGGAATGTTTGTAATAGTTAGGGTAGTTATGTGTTTTGGCATTTGAAACGCGAAGAAATTTTATGTGCAAACAAATTCTTTTCATGCATTTCTTGATTTTTTCCATTAAATGACCCTGAAATTGAAAAGCAATTCAAATGAACTCGTAAAAGGTTGAAAGTTGGCATGGTATCATAATTTCATACAAATAGCATGTGCAATAAAGTAGAGAGGGTTACGGCAAAATCTGGATGCACTTCGTGTACAAAATGGACAATCTCTTTCAAGTATCGTGGTTTCAATTTAAAACTGAATGTTACAAAGGCATTTCATTTTTAAATAACATAAGCATTACTAAATTGAATATAATGATAAAACACAGTAATATTAAACATAAGGAAAAAAAGAATCACTGAAAAAACTTTCTTCAAAGTTAAGTTATTCACAAACTAGTGATTCACACAAATTTCAAATAATTCAAAATTTAAAATATTCAAATTTGAAATCTACCGGCACTAACAGAAAGTTTGTAATTTTTTGTACCTAAAGCAAAAATATTCACAAAGAAACTCTAAATACAGCAAAAACAACTCAAAAATAAATAAAACAAAAGAAATAAAGCAAAAAAAATTAAGAAAAAAGCCCGCCATCGGGCCAAAGCGGCTGCATACGACTAGCGACACAACCTTTCGTTGGGCAGGATGCAGCCCGCCAAGGCCCAGAGGCCCACAAGGCGAGGAGGACAGGTAGGCCCAGTGGGCCTTACTAGGAGAGGAGCTCGAGAGAGCTACCGACTGGGCTTATAAACCGGTCACGGTAGCCCTCGACTAGCGAGGTGGGACTAAACTTCAAGATCCGCACTGCTGCAAGATTTCTTTAGTACCGGTCGTGGCACAAACCGGTACTAAAGGGGGTTTTAGTACGGTTTGTGCCACCACCGGTACTAAAGGGGTCGCTTCGCCGCTTGCTCTGGTTAAACAGACCTTTAGTACCGGTTGGTGGCTCCAACCCGCATTAAAGGTGCCTTATATAAGAAAACACTTCAAAATTTCGTCGGTTTCTCATCTCCCTCGCTTCTTCTCCTCGCACTGTCGTCGCCGCTTCGCCGTCTCCATATCCTCGACGCCGCTTGCCCGTCACCGCTTCGACGCCGCCCGTCCCCTTCTGCCGCCGCCCGTCGTCCCGCCCTGTCGTCCCGTCGTCACCGCCGCCCCATCCGGCGCGTCGTCACCGTCCCCATCGTCGCCGCCGCCCGCCCAGACGTCCCGTCCCCCGTCGCCGCCGCCGCCCGCCCATACGTCCCGATCGTCTCATCATCGCCGCGTTGCCGTCTCGCCGCGCGCGTCGCCGTCTGCCGTCGCCCCGCCGCCCGCCTCCGCCCTCGCCTCGCCAAGGCACACACACACACACACATACATTTTAGTTATAGATTTTTCTGTTTTAAGAAATTGTTAGACATTTTTCTGTTTTTAGAAATAGTTAGAAATGTTAGAATTGTTAGAATTGTTAGAAATGTTAGAAATTGTTAGAAATTTTTCTGTTTTTAGTTATAGAAATAGTTATAAAAAGTTAGAATTGTTAGAAATTTTTCTGTTTTTAGTTATAGAAATAGTTATAAAATGTTAGTTATATATATAGAAATGTTATAATTTTTTCTGTTTTTAGTTATAGAAATATTAGAAATGTTATAGAAATGTTAGTTATATATTGCATTGTTAGAAATGTTATAGAAATGTTAGTTATATAGAAATGTTAGAAATTTTAGTTATCAAAATCCAATCATTAAAAATGTTACTTTTTTGGGCATATAGCTAGTATTTGTTCTCGACGATGCTCGACCAAGATCCTCGCCGTCGACCCGTCTCACGACGACGCCCAAACCGACCCATGTCCGGATCTGGGCTCACTGGCCGGCACTGGAGGTGCTGCTTGAGGCGCGCCGCTTGACGAGGAACCCGGCCGCGGGTCTCGGCGTCGACCTCGATCTCGTTTGGTGGCGTTCGCGTGGGCGATTTGGTGCGGAGGGACCCGGCCCCCGGGAGGTGGTACATCGCCAGATAGGGAGGAGGACGAGCACGCCCATCGCTACATGGTTGCGTTAGAGGCGGCAGTTCTCCAATACGTGGCGAGATCTTCGGGATCTCACTTCAGCTATGATCCTGTGAGGGTTCCTTCTCTTTGGTGTCCTTCGCCTGCCGGAGGAACCGCGAGTGTCCTAGATTCTTCTGTAGTATTCGATCTTTATTAGCTAATAGCTAGTGATGTACTATTCAATATTATATATTATTCGAGACGATGTATTCGAGATTATATCTATTATTCTGGACGATGTATTCGAGATTATATCTATTATTCGAGATTTGAATACTAAATTGTTTTATATTTCTTTTGGATTAGTTAAACAAAAGCTATGGCAGACAATACCGACAGAGAGGGAGAACAGACCATGTTCGATATGATACGTGGGGCAGATGATAATCAGAATGAAGAAGATTATGACGGCTCCGAATTTCTAAACAACACCGGAGAGGGTGATATGATATTCGATCACGACGAAGTCATGAACTATGATTATGACGAAGAACATGTTGATCCTGAAACAACAAACACCGACGAGGTATATATATTTATATAAGCAGGCATCTGGTGATCATCACATGTTTTAAATGACTTGAAGATATATTAACGAATCGATCTTTGTTCTTTCAGCCATCCGGATCGAGCAAATCTTCAGGCAAAAGGACGAAACGAGGCCCGAACAGAAATTTGAAGTCGGGCGTAAAGTACAATATCGAGGCATGCGGCCCTACTGGAAAACCATTAGCGCCTAAGAAGATTGCGGACAAGTTCGTTCGTCAGTGCGGAGTTCTTGTGAAGGACCAACTCCGATCAAACTTCAAGAATGGAGAGCGCCCGGCAAAGCCACGCCCAGATGTTACTTATGTCGACAAGAATCAAAAAGATCGCTTTGGGATACTCTCATGGAACATTTCACCCTACGAGATCATTTCACGTAGCGAGATGTGCGAGAAAGTCAAAGAGGCTGCTCTTAAGATGATGGCGATCGCATTCAAGAACTACAAGAATGGTGAATGGAACAAGTACGTCAACGGAGGAAGGAAGACTCCAGATTCAAGGGAACACCTGGAGAACCAACGTGATCATTGGGACGATTTCGTGAAATTCAAGGATTCGGAATTAGCTAAGGAACGGTCGAGAATAAACAAGAAGAATGCCGAAAAAAGGATAAGTTCGGGGCGGTGGCTGTCGCGGTGGCAATGCCTAAGTGGGATAAGTCGAGAAAGAGATGGAGGATGCGGTGTCACTCCGGCTACTAAGAGCTGGCCCCGTGGTCGGGACTTGGTTCTATGCGCATGGGGGAGTTGGACCGGAGGCAGGCAATGTTTCGACGAGGGCAAGTCTGAAGGAGCCGACGATGCGATACTTGTTGCAATAGAAGAGGCACGAACGGGGTGTTCCAGCCCAACAGAGAGAACGACGAGCTTACGCGTGCCTCGGGAAATCTGAACACCGGGAAGAACACGAGGCAAGGCGCTCTGCCGTGGTATGAGGGTTTTCAGACTAGAACAACGACTACGTAACCCGTGCGAGAAAGAAGATTGCGGAGGAGAAGAAGAGGAAGATGGAGGAGGAGCAGAGGAAGCGGGACTATGAACGCCTTCAAGGCCTAGAAGCAAGTCAAGCGGAATTGGCGGTCAAATTCCAGGGCAGGAGCAGATCGACTCACTTACCCATCAAAGGGGTCTCAAGAACTGCAGGAGCTAGCGGATGATCCAGCATTGGATAGCACCGCCCATCCATGCCGAGAAGCGGCGTGGGTTCCGGCCCCGAGACGACGCAATGTTGGTAGATACCCGTGGATGACATCACGGAGAACACTAAGCTGCGAGCTACACGTCAAAATGAAGAACATATCCATGAAGGTGGCGGACGGCTGTGCTTTAACAAATCCCCGAGGCAACCTTCCATTGCAACCCGATTCGATGGGCTATGCTCGTGTCTTGGTTGATGAGGTGGTGGACCCACCATATTCGGGCTACTGACTTGACATTGCTGGAGGTGACGGCGGCGCTTTCTCGGAGAGGCCAAACATCGTATCATCCTATGGAAAAAGGATTGCATCATCTTTCCAAGGCCACCGACACCGCGTCACCCGAGTCCTCGTCAAAGTCCGCCACCGAGTCGCCAGACTCCGCTCCTCCAAGTCCGCAAAGTGTCGGACAATCCTCCTCCTCCAAGTCCGGCAAAGTGTCGGGACAATCCTCCTCCTCCAAGTCCGCCACAGCGTCGGGACGCCCACTCCTCCTCCAAGTCTGCACAACCTCAGGCCACTCCTCCTCGTCCAACTCAGTCCCCACACCGTCTCCGCCGCCTCGGGAATCGCAGAAGAGACATCCGCAGCTATGGTGCGTGGCACGAAGTCAAGGTAGTACAGAAGTACAAAGGAGGCAAGCGATATAAATATGGTCCAAGCCTCAAGCCTCTTCCGCAGAGGTCTTATGACAGTCCGAGGAGGAAATCACAGCCATATCAAGGCCGAGGTGGAAGCCCATTTTGCACCAAAACCGCCACCGCCGCCAAGGAGAAAGTGCCCGAGGAAACGATTGACCACTTCATTCAGATGGCTCAACCACCAGCTTCCAAGCTGTTGACACAGACTATGAGCGCCACATCGGAAGTTAAATCGAGCACGTCTACGAAGGGAGGCGAGCATGTCTACATGCGGATCGAGCAAACAAGAAGCAGCTGCCAAAAATGCGGAAAACCATTCCCAACTGGGAGAACAGCGGTATAATCGATCCCTCGCTTGTTGTGCCAACAACAAAGATAAAGACGCGCCCCAATATTATTGTGGGCAAACAAGTGCATGTTCCCGAGGTGGGCAATGTGGTAATAACGGAGGAGCATATAATGCGGTGAAGTTCTCAACATCATGTTGGACAACTCCTCGAGATCGAGCCCATGCCTTTGCTTAGAGAGGATGAAGTAAAACGGAAATATGTCCGGGGCCAACCTTTGGTCGCGCCAGACAAGGTCAAGAACCTCCCAACGAGAATGTATGAATTGCATCAATGGTACATGAACATTACCAAGATTTCAGATCGAGTGTCCCTCATGGTGAATGTCAAGAAGGACCATTACTACCATGAGAAAGCTGGGTACGTTGAGTATTTAGAACTGTTTCAGTTATACAATCAGGACACACTCGAGAAATCTATCGCCAGTTGCTATTGTCTGTAAGTGATCTCTTTCTATAATTTAAGTCTCAAGCTAGTTGTAGTGATCCTTTTGATCAATCATTACCTGTAATTATCCTCACTATATTCTTTTCTGTGGTATTATGCAGGATGAAGCTATATGAAATGAGAAAAGGTGGACGCTATGGCATTGGGTTCATTGACCCAAACACCGTTAATGAATTCACATGGAAGATAAATGAACATCATGCAAAGGAAGTAGAGGACAGCATGCTAGAGTTCTTGAAGCGCCTCAAATACAATGAAGATATACTACTTCCTTACCACTTTGGGTGAGTCACATTGTCTTGTACTACAAATTCTCTGTTTTTGCCTACTAGCTAGCTACATGTTTTTGCTTACATATGCCCGCTTAATTAAGACATGTAACGTGTGTGCATGCAGATTTCACTGGGTCTTGTGTATCATTAAAGTTGACGCCGGAACAGTTGAAGTACCGGACTCACTAATCTAAAAAAAACTGACTTTAACATCTTGTATGGGATAGTCAACAGGTAATTTCAATCATTATTAACTATATATCTCGGCCTATTTAGTTCGTCATTTCATGATATGAACTATTTAATAACCCTTTATTCATTTTCTTTGTCGTGCAAGGGGCTTGGGCAAGATTCATCGGCGTCACGGAAGGTGAATGGAAACAAAAGCTTCAATGGGTTCGACCCAAGGTAAGTAATTAGTAGTACTAGCTAGCTAGCTAGCTGCCATCTCTTTAATTATCATGCTTGATTAATTTTTATCGATCAAATTCCATTCTCGTAAAGGCCTCAAGCGGTAGCGTAGGGACTGATCTGTGTGCATTCTGCGTTTGCGAGAACATTCGCATGATGGCGTCCGAAAGGAGCAGATCTCAAAGACAAGAATGGGTACGCTTGTCGAACACTATTCACAATTTTACACCATTATCGATATCTAGTCACACAACTAATACACATGCATATTGATCTCCTTCTTAACAGTTCAAAGAGGTGCGGAGAAGCTCATAGAAAGGGAGCGTAGAAGCACTTCAAGAGGAAATAGCGGGATTTTTGCTCGACCGGTCATAAATCCGAATGGAGAATTCTATTACCGCTACGCCCCATGAAAACCACTTTCAATTGTCATCGTGCTCAAGGCACCAATTAGACTGGCTCAAGGCAACATTCATATGTAGGAGAAATTGTATATAGCTATACATGTGTGTATGTGTGAATTAATTAATATGGTGGTTTAATTTGTGAGACATTGATGTGATATATATGCATGATTGGTTCTACTAGAAATTATATATATATATATATATATATATATGCATAACGTGTACAATGTGTAGTATTGTAAAATACCAGCAAACGAAAAAGAATTAAAATGGAAACACAAAATTAAATGAAAAAGAAATCATAAAACTAAAAACCCCCAAACCTTATAGTACTGGTTGGTCTTACCAACCGGTACTAAAGGGCTCCAGGCCCCCGGAGCTAGCTCGTGCCACGTGGTTGCCCTTTAGCACCGGTTCGTGCTGAACCGGTACTAAAGGGGGGGGGGGGGCTTTAGTGACCACAAATTAGTGCCGGTTATGTAACTGGCACTATAGGGCCTTACGAACCGGTGCTAATGCCCGGATCCGCACTAGTGTATTATGGCATTTCCATAGCCATTCCGAGATATATTGCCATGCAACTTTCCACCGTTCCGTTTATTATGACACACTTCATCATTGTCATATTGCCTTGCATGATCATGTAGTTGACATTGTATTTGTGGCAAAGCCACCATTCATAATTCTTTCATACATGTCACTCTTGATTCATTGCACATCCTGGTATACCGCCAGAGGCATTCATATAAAGTCATATTTTGTTCTAAGTATTGAGTTGTAATTCTTGAGTTGTAAGTAAATAAGAGTGTGATGATCTTCATTATTAGAGCATTGTCCCAGTGAGGAAAGGATGATGGAGACTATGATTCCCCCACAAGTCATGATGAGACTCCGAACAAAAAAATTTAAAAAGGCCAAAAAAAGAGAAAAAAACAAAAAAAATGAGAGAAAAAGAGAGAAGGGACAATGCTACTATCCTTTTTCCACACTTGTGCTTCAAAGTAGCACCATGATCTTCATGGTAGAGAGTCTCTTATTTTGTCATGTTAATATACTATTGGGAATTTTCGTTCTAGAACTTGGCTTGTATATTCCAATGACGGGCTTCCTCAAAATGCCCTAGGTCTTCGTGAGCAAGCAAGTTGGATGCACACCCACTTAGTTTCTTTTGTTGAGCTTTCATACATTTTATAGCTCCAGTGCATCCGTTGCATGGCAATCCCTACTCACTCACATTGATATCTATTGATGGGCGTCTTCATAGCCCATTAATATGCTATGTGAGACCATCTTCCTCTTTTTTGTCTTCTCCACAACCACCACTCTATTTCACCTATTATGCTATGTCCATGGCTCACGCTCATGTATTGCGTGAAAGTTGAAAAAGTTTGAGAATACTAAAGTATGAAACAATTGCTCGGCTGAAATCGGGGTTGTGCATGATTTGAACATTTTGTGTGACGAAGGTGGAGCATAGCCAAACTATATAATTTTTTAGGGATGAACTTTCTTTGGCCATGTTATTTTGAGAAGACATGATTGCTTTGTTAGTATGCTTGAAGTATTATTATGTTTATGTCAATATTAAACTTTTGTCTTGAATCTTTCGGATCTGAACATTCATGCCACAATAAATAAAATTACATTGATAATTATGTTAGGTAGAATTCCACATCAAAAATTCTGTTTTTATCATTTACCTACTCGAGGACGAGCAGGAATTAAGCTTGGGGATGCTTGATACGTCTCCAACGTATCTATAATTTTTGATTGTTCCATGCTATTATATTATTTGTTTTGGGTGTTTAATGGGCTTTAATATGCTCTTTTATATTGTTTTTGGGACTAACCTATGAACCGGAGGCCTAGTGCCAGTTTCTGTTTTTTTTTGCCTATTTTAGAGTTTTGTAGAAAAGGAATACCAAACGGAGTCCAAACGGAATGAAACCTTCGCGATAATCTTTCTTGGACTGAATGCAAACCAGAAGACTTGGAGTTGAAGTCAGAAACGTCATGAGGCGTCCAAGAGGCAGGAGGGCGCGCCCAGGGGGGTAGGTGCGCCCCCACCCTCGTGGGCCCCTCGTAGCTCCACCGACGTACTTCTTTCGCCTATATATACTATTAACCTAAGTGGTGGTTTTATTTTCTTATACTAACGGGGCTTACGAGTTTTCTGTTGAGTTTTGTGTTGTGGAGTTTTCAAGTTTTGGGTAAGGATTCGATGGACTATGGAATAAGGAGTGGCAAGAGCCTAAGCTTGGGGATGCCCAAGGCACCCCAAGGTAATATTCAAGGACAACCAAGAGCCTAAGCTTGGGGATGCCCCGGATGGCATCCCCTCTTTCGTCTTCGTTCATCGGTAACTTTACTTGGAGCTATATTTTTATTCACCACATGATATGTGTTTTGCTTGGAGCATCATTTTATTTTGTTAATATTTGCTTGCTGTTATTTAGAATAATGTTTTGCATCTTTAGTTTCAATACAAATGTCAAGGATAGCCTTTGCCGTGCTTATTTTGCTAGTATACATGTTGCTGTTTGAAAACAGAAAGTTTATCGCTATTGCAAAAGTTCCCTAGAAAAGCCAGAGCATGATATAATGGTGAAACTTTTTGCATATTGAGCTCTTATAAATTCATTACATTTGGAATTTTATTTCATAATTTTTAGAGTTAGGGAAGTATGATGAATCTTGCATTCTTACAGACTGTACTGTTTTGACAGATTGCTGTTATGTTTGCATTGCTTGCATATGTTTGCTTGTTTAATTATTCTATTTGAGGATAGGAGTATTAAATATGCAGAGGAATTTAGTATCCAATGTTGAATAATAATTTTAGTGATTTGTTACAGTAGAAAATGATAAGGTTTTGCATTGGTTTATACTAACCTATCTTATGAGTTCTTGTTGAGTTTGTTGTGGATGAAGCTTTTGATAAAAAGAGAAACCATGATATGAGAGGAATTAAGGAGACACAAAAGTTCAAGCTTGGGGATGCCTAAGGCACCCCAAGATAATATATCAAGAAGTTTCAAGCATCTAAGCTTGGGGATGCCCCGGTAGGCATCCCACCTTTCTTCTTCAACAACTATCGGTTAGTATCGGTTGAGCCTAAATTTTTGCTTCTTCACATGAGTTGTGCTATCCTTGCAATGTCATTTTATTTTGTTTTCCTTGATGTTTGAATACAATACCAAGATCTGAAATTCTTTAATGAGAGAGAGTCTTCGCATAGTTACATAATTATTTAGCTACTCATTGATCTTCACTTATATCTTTTTGGAGTAGTTTGTCATTTACTCGTGTGCTTCACTTATATATTATGAGTAAATTGTTGAATGAGTTGATTGTCATAAATATGAAATTATTTATATCTCATTTGCTTATCCCATGGGGAGTTATGACTTCACATCTAAGAAGTAGAGGTTGTAAATTTATTGAAGGTTAGCAAGCATTGTATTGGTCATTTGAACAATTCATGAAAGAATATTGAAGGAAGAGAGATTCAACATATAAATATACTATCCTAGACATCTTTTATAATTGGGAGCACTCATTAAGTATGACATGCTAAAGAGTTGATGTTGGACAAGGAAGACAACGTAATGGTTTATGTTTTCTGGGTTCTTGGAGGCCATCATCTTCTTCCTCCTCCACTTGCGGGGGGAGTCGCTTTCCACCTCCTCCTCCTCTTCATCCTTGTCTTCCTCGTGAGAAGAGACGATCTTGGTCTCTCTGGACACGGCGTACGAAGGGCCTCCACGACGGGGGCCGCTCTTGGGCTCCTTACCCTTGGGCTCCTTGCCCTTCTTCTTGCCCTTCTTCTCCAGCGCCTGGTAGGGCACCGGGACCAGCATCTTCGTCAGCTGGGGAGTGGTTGTGTCTTCAGGCAGCGGGCTGGACTATTAATCCGCTTCGCCTTTGTAGTCCAGCCCTGTGAAGAAGTGAGCTGATAAGATTCCTGTTGATTAAAAATATTGACAGGACGCGTTTTCGAAAAGGGTAATACTTACCAGAGTGGTCGGATTCTCGATGTCAAGCCCGACATCTTCGGCCTCCATGGGCCAGCTCTCTGGGCCTTGAAGAGCAGCTTCCATAT
The DNA here is from genome assembly GCA_021437245.1 of Aegilops speltoides. Classification (NCBI taxonomy): domain Eukaryota; kingdom Viridiplantae; phylum Streptophyta; class Magnoliopsida; order Poales; family Poaceae; genus Aegilops; species Aegilops speltoides. The sequence continues at coordinate 337,016,374 of CM038145.1, forward strand.
TCCTTCGTGCGTGGTGCCGAAGAAGCGCTCCAGGTCCGCATCTCCTCCCGATTGAACTCCCACATGTGGGAGGCCCGACGTTGGCAGGGGAGGATGTGGCGGAAGAGCATGGTCTGCACCACATTGGTGAGACCGACGTTTTTGCCCAGCATGTTGGTGATGCGCTTCTACAACGTACGCACCTCCGTCTGGGACCCCCAGTCGAGGCCCTTAGTGGTCCACAAAGTGAGCCTCAAGTGGGTTCAGATATGAACTCCGGAATTTCCGCCCAGTTGGCGCGGTGCGGCTCGGTGATGTAGAACCACTCCTGCTGCCAGACCTTGATGGTCTCGATGAAGGCCCATTTGGGCATGTGGCATTGGGCAGCTTGCTTATCATGGCCCCGCCGTAGTCCGCATGCTGCCCTCTACCACCTTCGGCTTCACGTTGAAGATTTTGAGCCATAGGCCGAAGTGTGGGGGATGCGGAGTAGAGCCTCACACATGACGATGAACGCCGATATGTGGAGGAAGGAATTCGGGGCTAGATCAGGAAATCTAGCCCATAGTAGAACATGAGGCCACGGACGAACGAGTGGATTGGAAACCCTAGCCCTCTAAGGAAATAGGGCAGGAAGACAACCCTTTCGTCGGGCTCCGGAGTGGGGATGATTTGGCCCTCGTCGGGAAGCATGTGCGCAATGTCTGCGGCCAGGTACCCCGCACTCCGGAGATTTTTTACGTCCTTCTCCATGATGGAGGATGCCTCCCACTTTCCCTTGGAGCCTGAGCCGGCCATGGTTGGAGAAGGTGTTGGCGGTGAGGAAGACGAGAACTTTTTTCGGGTGCTGGAGCTTTAGAGATTGGGAGGCAAAGGCAATAGGAAGGCGTAGGGAAGAAAGGAGGAATCTTTTGCCCTCTTATAAACAGTAGAAATGCCAACCGTCCCCCCCACTTATGCCTTAAAACTCGCCCATTCCCGATGAGAGTGTGCGCCATGGTCGGTTGGGTTACCCAAATCCCATTGATGAGAATCCCGTAATAAGTGGGCACGATCTCTATTTTGACAAGACGGGCCATGGGGGCTCGACCTCGAAACATGAAACGAGGAGTGTGAAAACAGTTCAAAATACTAAAGAGCCAAGTTTGACGCTTCCCAAAAAAAGTTGTCAGTAAAGACACTATTCCTGTTTTTTATACATATTCTGCCTTCGCAGCTAAGGGTTGTGTTAATTATATAGAACTGGATATAGTTCTTTTATGAAGGGAAAGCTGATATATGATATTCAAGGAGAGGAACCTACCTCGCAGTGCCGAAGATAATCCGCGTGTTGAACACATCATCATTGAAGACTGGTTCAGGGGCTACTGAGGGAGTCCTAGACTAAGGGGTCCTCGGGCATCCGGTCTATTCAATATGGGTCGGACTATTGGGCCGTCAAGATAAAGGAAGAAGGTGACCTCCCATGTTCGGTTAGGACTCCTATATGCGTGAACGGCAAGATTAAGTGTCTGGATATACTGTTTCCTTTCTTGTAAACCGACTCTGTACAACCCTAAACCCCTCTGGTGTCTATATAAACCGGAGGGCTTAGATCGGAGACAGGATCATAACATTCATAGGCTAGACAATCTAGGGTTTAGCCATTACGATCTCGAGGCAGATCAACTCTTGTAACCCTTATACTCATCGAATACAATCAAGCAGAACGTAGGGTTTTTACCTCCTTTAAGAGGGCCCGAACCAGGGTAAACATTGTGTCCCTTTGTCCATTGTTACCATTGATCCTCAGACATACAGCTTGGGCCCCCCTACCCGAGATATGCCGGTTTTGACACCGACAACAGGATATCAACTGGGTGGGTTGTGGCCCGTCTGGCCCAGGCTATCATTTTATGTCGACCAAATATCCATCCCAGATATTAATATTTAAATGTGAAAATGGCTAGCCCAGCTATTCTTTTTTTTTGCGGAATACCCAACCCATGTCAACTTGTTATTCTCCGGGCTGCATTAGACTTGCCAAGAAAATGGGCTTCAAGAAATAATAAATGGACTGTAATTAAAAACATTGGTTGTAAATATAAAAAACGCACCGAATAGGTACATTTTTTATTCTTCTCAAAAAGGTAAAAATTTTAAGTTCACTACTTGTTGCGCGCGCAAGATTTCGTTGGATTTTTACCTAATACAAATTTGTTTTGAAATTATATTTAATCCGACTCTAAATTTCAGGTTAAAAAATATTTCGGATCCCATCAAAATGTTAGAAATTTTGTTGAATTTTTTTGAGCGGTTGGCTGAAATTATTAACAAAGTCCTGGCTAGAAAATAGGTTGTAATTTTAACAAATAGTAAATGGGCTGAGTAAATTCCATTAGAATTAAAAAATGTGATGTACATTATAACAAATCACAAATGGACTATATGTTCTCTGCCACAGATGTGACGGTCACTTGTGGGCCTACTAAGTTGACGCGTACGCAAGGCTTTGTCAACTTATAGTCAACACACGATTCTATTAGCAGTGGTCGTTGGATGTCCATCTAACGGCTGTGGTGCTTCTTCAATCTCGGATATTCATGCTTCAAGCACCCAAACCACTGTCAGTGGTACCGCCTGCTACCGCCTCCCGTGGCCGGCTGTGCTGCCACGCAGGCCTCACCGGCCCACCGTACTCCCATCGCCATCCAGGCCATTCCTCTATTCAGCAACACCTCCTGTTATTCTCCGGCGACGACAACCTCACACCGCAGCTGAGCCAGTGAACCCTCTTACTCCCTTCCGCATGGGCATCCACTGTTGTTTCTTCGCTGGCTCCCCATTCCCTTCCTAGGCCTCGCCATCGTCCACCGTGTTGGTTCTCTCGGCACGGCATGGTCAACTTTGTCAACAAACGACAGCCATCGGAAGAGGCATGAACGTGGAGTGGCTGACAGTAGGGACCCGCGTAGCCCATGGCCACACGCGAGCAAGTCCCTCCTTATTATGCGAAAACAAATGATTTCTCCCCCGACAGGTTTGAGCCACCAGCTACATCTTCGCACGCAGGGAAGTGTTTCCTTTATTACGTGGAAAAAAAGTTACCTCTCCCTGACAGTTGGGACCTGATACGTCCATTTTGCATCATGCTTTTATATCAATATTTATTGCATTATGGGCTGTTATTACACATTATATCTCAATACTTATGGGTATTCTCCTTATTTTACAAGGTTTACCATGAAGAGGGGAATGCTTGCAATTGGAATTCAGGTGGAAAAGGAGCAAACGTTGAAACCTATTACGCACAGCTCCAAAAGTCCCAAACTCCACGAAACAACTTTTGGATTTAATAAGAATTTCTGAGCGAAAGAAATAGGCCAGGGGGACCACACCATGTCCAGGAGACAGGGGGCGCCCCCCTATAGGGCGCGCCCCCTATCTCGTGGGCCCCCTGGTGGGCCTCCGGCGTCCATATTCTTCTATATCATCACTTTTACCCTGGAAAAAATCGTGGGCAAGCTTACGGGACGAAACTCCGCCGCCACGAGGCGGAACCTTGGCGGAATCAATCTAGGGCTCTGGCAGAGTTGTTCTGCCGGGGACACTTCTCTTTGGGAGGGGGAAATCATCACCAACGTCATCACCAACGATCCTCTCATCGAGAGGGGGTCAATCTCCATCAACATCTTCACCAACACCATCTCCTCTCAAAACCCTAGTTCATCTCTTGTATCCAATCTTGTATCAAAACCACAAATTGGTACCTGTGGGTTGCTAGTAGTGTTGATTACTCCTTGTAGTTGATGCTAATTGGTTTACTTGGTGGAAGATCATATGTTCAGATCCTTTATGCATATTATTACTCCTCTAATTATGAACATGAATATGCTTTGTGAGTAGTTACGTTTGTTCACGAGGACATGGGTGAAGTCTTGCTATTAGTAGTCATGTGAATTTGGTATTCGTTCGATATTTTGATGAGATGTATGTTGTCTTTTCCTCTAGTGGTGTTATGTGAACGTCGACTACATGACACTTCACCATTATTTGGGCCTAGAGGAAGGCATGGGGAAGTAATAAGTAGATGATGGGTTGCTAGAGTGACAGAAGCTTAAACCCTAGTTTATGCGTTGCTTCGTTAGGGGCTGATATGGATCCATATGCTTAATGTTGTGGTTAGGTTTACCTTAATACTTCTTTTTGTAGTTGTGGATGCTTGCAATAGGGGTTAATCATAAATGGGATGCTTGTCCAAGTTAGGGCAGTACCCAAGTACCGGTCCACCCACATATCAAATTATCAAAGTACCGAACTCGAATCATATGAACGTGATGAAAGCTAGCTTGACGATAATTCCCAATGTGTCCTCGGGAGCTCCTTTCTCATTATTAGAAATTGTCCAGGCTTATCCTTTGCTACATAAAGGATTGCGCCACCTTGCTGCGCTTTGTTTACTTTATTTACTTGTTACTCGTTATTATTTATCTTATTACAAAACTATCTATCACCTACAATTTCAGTGCTTGCAGAGAAAACCTTACTGAAAACCGCTTATCATTTCCTTCTGCTCCTTGTTGGGTTCAACACTCTTACTTATCGAAAAGACTACAATAGATCTCGTACACTTGTGGGTCATCAAGACTCTTTTCTGGCGCCGTTGCCGGGGAGTGTAGCGCTTTTGGTGAGTGGAACTTGGTAAGGAAACATTTATATATTGTGCTGAAATTTTCTATTACTTGTCACTATGGAAACTAATCCTTTGAGGGGCTTGTTTGGGGTATCTTCACCCCAACCAGAAGAGCAAAGAGTTGCTCCTCAACCTACTGAACTTTATGAAAATATTCACTTTGAGATTCCTTCGGGTATGATAGAAAAACTGCTAGCTATCCATTTGCAGGAGACGGAACATTGCATCCCGATTTACACCTTATCTTTGTGGATGAAGTTTGTGGATTATTTAAGCTTGCATGTATTCCCGATGATGTTGTCAAAAGGAAGGTCTTCCCTTTATCTTTGAAGGGAGATGCATTGACATGGTATAGGCATGTGATGATACGAGATCTTGGAATTATAAGCGATTGAAGTTGGAATTTCACCAGAAGTTCTATCCTATGCATCTTGTTCATCGTGATCGTAATTACATATATAATTTCTGGCCTCATGAAGGAGAAAGCATCGCTCAAGCTTGGGGAGGCTTAAGTCAATGTTATATTCATGCCCCACTCATGAGCTCTCTCTGGAAATGATTATTCAGAATTTTTATGCTCAGCTTTCTCTTGATAATCGCAACCTGCTCGATACTTCCTGTGCTTGTTCTTATATGCTGAAGACTATTGATTTCAAATGGGACTTATTGGAAAGAATTAAATGCAACTCTGAAGATTGGGGTTCCGACGATGGTAAGGAGTCAGGTATGACACCTAAGTTTGATTTTGTTAAATCTTTTATGGATACCGATGCTTTCCGTGGATTTAGCTCTAAGTATGGACTTGACTCTGAGATAGTAGCTTCTTTCTGTGAATCTTTTGCTACTCACGTTGATCTCCCTAAAGAGAAGTGGTTTAAATATAATCCTCCTGTTGAAGTTAAAGTAGTTACACCTATTACAATCGAAGAAAAGACTATTACCTATGGTGATCCTATTGTTCCTACTGCTTATGTTGAAAAACCTCCTTTTCCTGTTAGGATAAAAGATCATGCTAAATCTTCGACTGTTGTTCGTAAGAGTAATACTAGGACTTATACACCTCCTGGGCAAATTAATGTTGAACCTAGTATTGCTATGATTAAAGATCTCTTGGATGAGGACTTAGATGGGCATGTTATTTCTTTCTTGGGTGAAACTGCTAATATTGCTAGACACGATACTAAGACACGTAGACTGTTGTAGGCATGCCCGTTATTTACATTAAAATAGGAGATCATTGTTATCATGGCTTATGTGATATGGGTGCTAGTGCTAGTGCGATACCTTATGATCTTTATAAAGAAATTATGCACGACATTGCACCCATTGAATTAGAAGACATTGATGTTACTATTAAGCTTGCTAATAGGGATACCATTAAACCTATTGGGATTGTTAGAGATGTTGAAGTTTTGTGTGGGAAGGTTAAATACCCTGCTGATTTTCTTGTTCTTGGTTCCCCACAAGATGATTTTTGTCCCATTATTTTTGGTAGACCCTTCTTGAATACTGCTAGTGCTAAGATTAATTGTGAAAAGAATATTGTCACTGTTGGCATAGATGGTATGTCTCATGAGTTTAATTTCGCTAAGTTTAGTAGACAACCTCGTGAAAGGGAACCGCCTAGTAAGGATGAGACTATTGGTCTTGCTTCCATTGCTGTTCCTCCAACTGATCCGTTAGAACAATATTTGCTAGACCATGAAAATGATTTGTTTATGAAGGAAAAGGAAGAAATAGATGAAGTGTTCCTTAAACAGGAACCTATGCTGAAATATAACCTTCCCGTTGAAATTCTTGGGGATCCCCCTCCACCCAAGGGTGATCTCGTGTTTGAACTCAAACCATTACCTGATAATCTTAAGTATGCTTATCTTGATGAAAAAGAAATATATCCTGTTATTATTAGTGCTAACCTTTCAGAGAAAGAAGAAGAAAGATTATTGAAAACTCTGAAGAAGCACCGAGTTGCTATTGGATATACTCTGGATGATCTTAAGGGCATTAGTCCCACATTATGTCAACACAAAATTTCAGTGGAGAAAGATGCCAAACCAGTTAGAGATCCTCAAAGGCGATTAAATCCCAAGATGAAGGAAGTGGTAAGAAAGGAGATATTAAAGCTCCTTGAGGCAGGTATTATTTATCCCGTTGCTGATAGTGAATGGGTAAGCCCTGTCCATTGTGTCCCTAAAAGGGAGGTATTACCGTTGTTCCTAATGATAAAGATGAATTGATCCCGCAAAGAATTATTACAGGTTATAGGATGGTAATTATTTTTCGTAAGTTAAATAAAGCTACTAAGAAAAATCATTACCCTTTACCTTTTTATTGATCAAATGCTAGAAATGCTATCCAAACACACACATTTTTGCTTTCTAGATGGTTATTCTGGTTTCTCTCAGATACCTGTATCAGCGAAGGATCAATCTAAAACTACTTTTACTTGCCCTTTTGGTACTTTTGCTTATAGACGTATGCCTTTTGGTTTATGTAATGCACCTGCTACCTTTCAAAGATGCATGATGGCTATATTCTCTGATTTTTGTGAAAAGATTTGTGAGGTATTCATGGATGACTTCTCAGTCTATGGATCCTCTTTTGATGATTATTTGAGCAACCTTGATCGAATTTTGCAGAGATGCGAAGACACTAGTCTCGTCCTGAATTGGGAAAAGTGTCACTTTATGGTTAATGAAGGCATTGTCTTGGGGCATAAGATCTCCGAGAGAGGTATTGAAGTTGATAAAGCCAAAGTTGATGCTATTGAAAAGATGCCATGTCCCAAGGACATAAAAAGTATAAGAAGTTTTCTTGGTCACGCCGTTTTTATAGGAGGTTTACTAAGGACTTTTCTAAAATCTCTAGGCCTCTGACTAATTTATTGCAAAAAGATATTCCTTTTGTCTTTGATGATGATTGTGTAGAAGCATTTGAAACACTTAAGAAGGCTTTGATCACCGCACCTATTGTTCAACCGCCTGATTGGAATTTACCTTTTGAAATTATGTGCGATGCTAGTGATTATGTTGTAGGTGCTGTTTTAGGGCAAAGATTTGATAAGAAATTGATTGTTATCCAGTATGCTAGTAAGACTCCTGATACTGCCCAGAGAAATTATGCTACTACTGAAAAAGAGTTCTTAGCAGTTGTGTTTGCATGTGATAAGTTTAGACCTTATATTGTTGATTCCAAAGTTACTATTCACACTGATCATGCTGCTATTAAATATCTTATGGAAAAGAAAGATGCTAAGCCTAGACTCATTAGATGGGTTCTCTTGCTCCAAGAATTTGACTTGCATATTATTGATAGAAGGGAGCTGAGAACCCCGTTGCAGATAACTTGTCTAGGTTAGAGAATGTTTTTGATGACCCACTGCCTATTAATGATAGCTTTCCTGATCAACAATTAGCGGTCGTCAATGCTTCTCATACTGCTTGTTGGTATGCTGATTATGCTAATTACATTGTTGCTAAATATATACCGCCTAGTTTCACATACCAGCAAAAGAAAAAGTTCTTTTATGATTTAAGACATTACTTTTGGGATGATCCACACCTTTATAAAGAAGGAGTAGATGGTGTTATTAGACGTTGTGTGCCTGAGCATGAATAAGAATAGATCCTACGCAAGTGTCACTCTGAATCCTATGGAGGACACCACGCTGGAGATAGAACTGCACACAAGGTACTACAATCTAGTTTTTATTGGCCTACTCTCTTCAAAGATGCTCGTAAGTTTGTCTTATCCTGTGATGAATGTCAAAGAATAGGTAACATTAGTAGACGTCAAGAAATGCCTATGAATTACTCTCTTGTTATTGAACCGTTTGATGTTTGGGGCTTTGATTATATGGGACCTTTTCCTGCCTCTAATGGTTATACCCATATTTTAGTTGTTGTTGATTACGTTACTAAGTGGGTAGAAGCTATTCCAACTAGTAGTGCTGATCATAACACTTCTATTAAAATGCTTAAAGAAGTTATTTTTCTGAGGTTTGGAGTCCCTAGATATCTTATGACTGATGGTGGTTCACATTTTATTCATGGTGCTTTCCGTAAGATGCTTGCTAAGTATGATGTCAATCATAGAATAGCATCTCCTTATCACCCATGATCTCTTGGTCAAGTAGAGTTGAGCAATAGAGAGCTCAAATTAATTTTCGCAAAAGGCGTGAATAGATCTAGAAAGAATTGGTCCAAAAAACTTGATGATGCATTATGGGCCTATAGAACTGCATACAAAAATCCTATGGGTATGTCTCCTTATAAGATGGTTTATGGAAAAGCATGTCATTTACCTCTTGAACTTGAACATAAAGCATATTGGGCCATTAAAGAGCTCAATTATGACTTCAAACTTGCCGGTGAGAAGAGGTTATTTGATATTAGCTCACTTGATGAATGGAGAACCCAAGCCTATGAGAATGCCAAGCTTTTCAAAGAAAAAGTCAAACGCTAGCATGATAAGAGGATACAAAAGCGTGAGTTTAACGTAGGAGATTATGTGTTATTATTCAACTCTCGTTTAAGATTTTTTGCAGGAAAACTTCTCTCAAAATGGGAAGGTCCCTACATTATCGAGGAGGTCTATCGTTCTGGTGCTATAAAAATCAACAACTTTGAAGGCACAAATCCGAGGGTGGTAAACGGTCAAAGAATTAAACATTATATTTCAGGTAATCCTATCAATGTTGAAACTAATATTATTGAAACCATAACCCCTGAGGAATACATAAGGGACACCTTCCAGAACGTTCCAGCCTCCGAAAAGGTATAGGTATGTGGTACGGTAAGCAAACCGACTCCAAAACAACTCGAAAGGCAATTTTTATCAGTTTTGGATTATTTAAGAATTTTAGGAAGAAAGAAGTAGTCCGAAAGGGACACGAGGCTCCCGCGAGAGAGGAGGGCGCCCCCACTATAGGGCGCGCCCCCTGTCTCGTGGGCACCTCGTGTGCCTCCAGGACTCCGTTTTCTTGCACGTTACATATTTTGGTTGGTAAAAATTCATTATATATATTCCCGAAGGTTTTGACCACCGTATCACGCAAATATCCTCTGTTTTCATTTCGAGCTATTTTTGTTGCAGATTTAGAGCACCATGACTTCTCCCTCCTCCAACAACGAAGACAAGGATGGTTGGCTATTGAAGATAGAGCTGAAAAGAGAGGAACCAGAAGAGATCAACAAGGATGAAGGGATCAAGAAGGCCATGGCGGTTCAAGCTCCGGTGGTGAAAGAAGAAGACATCCCTCAACCTTTACCTAACCTTTTCACTCCAACGGAGATTGAAGATTTCAAGATGATTGAGTTAGCTCGCATACAGAACAAGTATCTCACACAGGAGAATATCCTGTTGAAGGATCATATCGCCGGACTCAAGGGCATTATCCGCAAGTTGGAGGAGCTTTTACACTCGATGTGCGATTATCCACCGTCATCATCACCACCTCCATCACCTCCGAGGACATAATCACATGGGTATGGGCACTCCCCTTGGCAACTGCCAAGCTTGGGGGAGGTGCCCCGGTATAGTATCACCATCACACTCCTATATTTACCGCTTTATTTAGTTCGATCCTTTTAGTAGTATCTTGATCTAGTAGTTTGAAGTTTTGATATCAAGTAGTTTCGAGTTTTGCTTTGTGATCTGTTTATGTAATCGAGTCCGTGTTTTATCTATAATAAAGATTAGTTTTAAGTCAATGGCTTTGCTATGTTGCTATGATCTTAAGAAAGTAGAAAGAATAAAAGAGTTCATATTGATCTTATGGATAGTGATAACTTCACACATAGAAAGTATGAGGCATAAAAATCGTTGAGAGTTGATGAACGTAGGCTTGGTCATCGTTGCAATTAATAGGAAGTGATAAGGAAAGAGGGGTTCACATATAAATATATTATCTTGGACATCTTTTATGATTGTGAAGCACTCATTAAGTATGACAGGCTAAAAGAGTTGATGTTGGACAAGGAAGACAACGTAATGGTTTATGTTTTTCCGACATCTCAGTTAAAGTATATTGTCATTGACCTTCCAAACATGTTGAGCTTGCCTTTCCCCTTCATGCTAGCCAAATTCCTTGCACCAAGTAGAGATACTACTTGTGCTTCCAAAATCCTTAAACCCAGTTTTGCCATGAGAGTCCACCATACCTACCTATGGATTGAGTAAGATCCTTCAAGTAAGTTGTCATCGGTGCAAGCAATAAAAATTGCTCTCTAAATATGTATGACTTATTAGTGCAGAGAAAATAAGCTTTGTACGAACTTGTTGTGGAAGTAATAAAAGCGACGGACTGCATAATAAAGGTCCACATGCATGGGGCAATATAAAGTGACGTTCTTTTGCATTAAAATTTTGTGCATCAACCTTAAACACGCATGACAACCTCTGCTTCCCTCTGCGAAGGGCCTATCTTTTACTTTATGTTTTTACTTTATGCTTGAGTCAAGGTGATCCTCACCTTTCCCTTTTTCATTTTATCCTTTGGCAAGCTCCTCGTGTTTGAAAGATCATGATGCATATATCCAATTGGATGTAAGCTAGCATGGGCCATTATTGTTGACATCACCTAAAGGTGAATAGGCAACACAATAAGCCCCCATCTTTCTCAGTATCCGGCTGAAACTCTATAACCACAAGTATTGCGTGAGTGTTAGCAATTGTAGGAGACTACGAGATAGTTGAGTATGCGAGATTGCTGGAAAGCTCTATTATTGACTCTTTCTGATGTTACAATAAATTGCAATTGCTTCAATGACTGAGATTATAGTTTGTTAGTTCCCAATGAAGTTTTTGAACCATACTTGACATTGTGAATTGCTTATTACTTGAGCATAGGAAATCATATGACAAAATCTATATATGTTGTTGTTATTAGAATGATCATGATGCCCTCATGTCCGTATTTTATTTTGATCGACACCTCTATCTCTAAACATGTGGACATATTTTTCGATTTGGGCTTCCACTTGAGGACAAGCGAGGTCTAAGCTTGGGGGAGTTGATACGTCCATTTTGCATCATGCTTTTATATCAATATTTATTGCATTATGGGCTGTTATTACACATTATATCTCAACACTTATGGCTATTCTCCCTTATTTTACAAGGTTTACCATGAAGAGGGGAATCTTGATGGTGGAATTCAGGTGGAAAAGTAGCAAATGTTGAAACCTATTCGCACAACTCGAAAGTCCCGAAACTCCACGAAACAACTTTTTGGATTTAATAAGAATTTCGAGCGAAAGAAATAGGCCGGGGCCCACACTGTCCAGAGACAGGCGCCCCTATATAGGCGCGCCTATATCTTGGGCCCCCTGGTGGGCCTCCGGCGTTCATCTTCTGCTATATCATCACTTTTACCCTAGAAAAAAAATCATGGGCAAGCTTATGGGACGAAACTCCGCCGCCACGAGGCAGAACCTTGGCGGAATCAATCTAGGGCTCTGGCAGAGCTGTTCTGCCGGGGACACTTCTCTCCGGGAGGGGGAAACCATCACCAATGTCATCACCAACGATCCTCTCATCGGGAGGGGGTCAATCTCCATCAACATCTTCACCAGCACCATCTCCTCTCAAAACCCTAGTTCATCTCTTGTATCCAATCTTGTATCAAAACCACAAATTGGTACCTGTGGGTTGCTAGTAGTGTTGATTACTCCTTGTAGTTGATGCTAATTGGTTTACTTGGTGGAAGATCATATGTTCAGATCCTTTATGCATATTATTACTCCTCTAATTATGAACATGAATATGCTTTGTGAGTAGTTACGTTTGTTCCTGAGGACATGGGTGAAGTCTTGCTATTAGTAGTCATGTGAATTTGGTATTCGTTCGATATTTTGATGAGATGTATGTTGTCTTTTCCTCTAGTGGTGTTATGTGAGCGTCGACTACATGACACTTCACCATTATTTGGGCCTAGAGGAAGGCATGGGAAGTAACAAGTAGATGATGGGTTGCTAGAGTGATGAAGCTTAAACCCTAGTTTATCGTTGCTTCGTTAGGGGCTGATATGGATCCATATGCTTAATGTTGTGGTTAGGTTTACCTTAATACTTCTTTTTGTAGTTGCGGATGCTTGCAATAGGGTTAATCATAAATGGGATGCTTGTACAAGTTAGGGCAGTACCCAAGTACCGGTCCACCCACATATCAAATTATCAAAGTACCGAACGCGAATCATATGAACGTGATGAAAACTAGCTTGACGATAATTCCCAATGTGTCCTCAGGAGCTCCTTTCTCATTATTAGAAATTGTCCAGGCTTATCCTTTGCTACATAAAGGATTGGGCCACCTTTCTGCACTTTTTTTACTTTATTTACTTGTTACTTGTTACTATTTATCTTATTACAAAACTATCTATCACCTACAATTTCAGTGCTTGCAGAGAAAACCTTACTGAAAACCGCTTACCATTTCCTTCTGCTCCTCGTTGGGTTCGACACTCTTACTTATCGAAAAGACTACGATAGATCCCCTACACTTGTGGGTCATCAGGACCCACCAGCTTTATTACGATCCATTTTGCAAAAATATAGATTGTACCAAAGATGCTAAATTCTTTTCCTAAACATCTTCGCACGCAAGGAAGTGCCACCTTATTACGAGCAAAAAAATGATTCCCCCCTGCTAGCTGGGACTCACCAGATTTGGAGGCTGACTTGTGGGCCAACTAAGCTGACGTGTACGGGCTTTGTCGTAAGTGCCTCCTTATTACGCACACAAAAATGAAGACCCCCACTGCTAGGTGGGACCCACCATATTTGGAGGCTGACTTGTGCACCTACTAAGTTGATGCGGACGCAGGGCTTTGTCAACTTAGTCAATATAAACGATTCTAGCTGCAGTGACCGTACGATGGCGATCCAACGGCTTTCATGCTTCTTCAAGCTCTGGTCTTCTTGCTCCAGCCGCCCAAACCATCGCGGGTTGTGCCGCCTGCTCCTGCCTCTCGTGGCCGGTTGTGTTGCTACACAGGCCTCACCGCCCCCTCCTACTCCAACCGCCGGCTAGGCCATCCCTCAAGTCACCCACTACCCCTGTTATTCTGTAGCGACAGCAGCCTCACACTACAGTCGAACTAGTCAACCCTTGTGCTCCTCTCTGCGCAGGCATCCACTACCGCATCTTCGCCGGCTCCGCATCGTCCCCTTCCTAGGCCTCACTGTCGTCCACCACCTTGGTGCTCTCGGCGCGGCGTGGTCAATGTGGTCGAGGAACGACTTCCATCAGAAGAGTACTATACGTGGAGAGGATGACAGCTGGGTCCACGGCCGCAGCAAGGAAGTGCCTCCTCATTACGTGCAAAAATAATGATTCCTCCACCTGATAGCAGGGACCCACCAGACGGGCCACCGTATTTTATGAAAAAAAAACATTTCCCCCTAACAGCTGGGACCCACCAGCTACATCTTCGCACACAAGGAAGTGCGTCCATACTACAAAAAAAAGATTCCCCCTGATAGCTGGGACCCACCAGCTATATCTTCGCACAAAAGGAACATGTAGGACCCACCCGGTCGAAGTGTACGTAGCATTGTCTGTCTGGTTGCGAATGTGTACATACATACTGGTCGATCGGTCTCTCTGCAGCGATGAACTGTGGCCGAGTAAGGAGCAGCACGTGTCATAGTAGAGCCGCAGACGTAGCATGTCATGCAGTCCCGTCTATAACATTACACATACATACATCCACGCTGCAAGAAAGTAAATAAGGCGACATATGTACATACAGATGTGGTCTCGAAGGCGTACAACGGCGTCGTCTTGTTCATCGGCAGCCAACCGGCTGGGTCGGAATGGAGGAACCAGCGTCATGTTCATCGGGGGGCAACCGACTGGGTCGGAATACGTCGTGTTCATCGGGAGCCAACCGGCTTGGACGGAACAGCCGAAACGAGGTTTGGGGTACCGCAGAACGGAGGAAACGGGCCTTCTATTTGACTGCGTACGATAGATACGGGGTCCTGTTCATCGGGAAGGGTCTGGCGTAGCGCAAAACAGAGGAAACAAACTTCTGTACGAGTGCCTACGGTCGAAATGGGGTCCTGTTGATCGGGAGGGGTGTGGTGTACCACAAAACGGAGGAAACAGACTTGTGCTCGAGAACCTACGGTCGAAATGGGGTCCTGTTCATTGATGACCCACAAGTATAGGGGATCTATTGTAGTCCTTTCGATAAGTAAGAGTGTCGAACCCAACAAGGAGCAGAAGGAAATGACAAGCAGTTTTCATTAAGTTATTCTCTGCAAGCACTGAAATTATCGATAACAGATAGTTTTGTGATAGGTAATTCGTAACGGATAACAAGTAACAATAGTAACTAAGGTGCAGCAAGGTGTCCCAATCCTTTTTGTAGCAAAGTACAAGCCTGAACAAACTCTTATATAAAGCAAAGTGCTCCCGTGGACACATGGGAATTACTGTCAAGCTAGTTTTCATCATGCTCATATGATTCGCGTTCGTTACTTTGATAATTTGATATGTGGGTGGACCGGTGCTTGGGTACTACCCTTCCTTGGAAAAACATCCCACTTATGATTAACCCCTCTCGCAAGCATCCACAACTATGAAAGAAGAATTAAGTTAAATCTAACCATAGCATGAAACATATGGATCCAAATCAGCCCCTTACGAAGCAACACATAAACTAGGGTTTAAGCTTCTGTCACTCTAGCAACCCATCATCTACTTATTACCTCCCAATGCCTTCCCCTAGGCCCAAACAATGGTGAAGTGTCATGTAGTCGACGTTCACATAACACCACTAGAGGAGAGACAACATACATCTCATCAAAATATCGAACGAATACCAAATTCACATGATTACTTATAACAAGACTTCTCCCATGTCCTCAGGAACAAACGTAACTACTCACAAAGCATATTCATGTTCATAATCATAGGGGTATTAATATGCATTAAGGATCTGAACATATGATCTTCCACCAAATAAACCAACTAGCATCAACTACAAGGAGTAATCAACACTACTAGCAACCCACAGGTACCAATCTGAGGTTCTGAGACAAAGATCGGATACAAGAGATGAACTAGGGTTTGAGAGGATATGGTGCTGGTGAAGATTTTGATGGAGATTGACCCCCCTCTCGATGAGAGGATCGATGGTGATGACGATGGCGATGATTTTCCCCTCCCGGAGGGATGTTTCCCCGGTAGAACAGCTCCGTCGGAGCCCTAGATTGGTCCTGCACTGGTTCCGCCTCAAGATGGCGGCGCTTCATCCTGAAAGCTTCCTTATGATTTTTTTTTCCGGGGCAAAAGACACCATATAGACGAAGATGGGCATCGGGGGCCTGCCAGGTGGCCCACGAGGCAGGGGGCGCGCCCTCCACCCTCGTGGCTGGTGGGTGGCCCCCCTCTGGTGCTTTCTTCACCCAATATTTTTAATACATTCCAAAACTGACTTTCGTGGAGTTTCAGGACTTTTGGAGTTGTGCAGAATAGGTCTCTAATATTTGCTCTTTTTCCAGTCCAGAATTCCAACTGCCGGCATTCTCCCTCTTCATGTAAACCTTATTAAATAAGAGAGAAAAAAGGCATAAGAATTGTGACATAATGTGTAATAACAGCCCATAATGCAATAAATATCGATATAAAAGCATGATGCAAAATGGACATATCATTCATCCACCGTCTACTACCTCGCTCCAGCCTCCATGGGTACTGTTCATCCACCTTCGACCTCCTCTAGCCTCCACGGGCTACTGTTCATCCACGCCTACTGTTCATCCAGCCTCCACCGACTGCTATTCATAGAGCCTCCATGAGGTCCTATTCATCCACCCCCAACCGGCTGGGGTGCGGCGGCCTCCTCGGGGTCCTGTTCATCCAGCGACAACGGCCTACTACCACGGGGTCCTATTCATCCAACCCCCACCGGGAAATGTTCATCCACAACCAACCAACCGACTCGACTCACCACGTTTCGACTCATTCTGCGTACCGTGCGCACGGTAGCAACGGTCACTGTTCATCGAGAGGCAACCCAACACCGACTGGCTACGTCTCGCATGGGGGCTCGATCGGCTTCAGTAAGCAGTAGTAGTGATCGATCGCTCGGGTTCAGTTAGCAGCAGCAGCGAAGGAATCGCTCGGGTTCAGTCAGTAGCAAATGAATCGCTCGGGTTTAGTCAGTAGCGAATGAATTGCTTAGGTTCAGTTAACAGCCAAGGGATCGATCGCTCGGGTTCAGTAACGTGCGATCACTTGGGTTCAGTTAGCCAACGCCTCGCACATATGTGCGTACACGAGAGAAACGCGGAAACCTCCGTGCATCGCTTGGCCCCGACCACCCGCCATAACCGGGAACTCCCCAATATTTTCCTCACCCTCGCTCTACCATGATTTTTTCCATCATTGACGACCCAAAGAATGTCATGCAGGTGTGTCTCCAGCCCACCCAGGACAAAAAGCCCATTTTCTGTCATGATTTTTTGTCATAGAAGTAGGAGCCCACCACATCTATGATGATACCGGGTTTTGTCATAATTATCATCATAGAAGTGTCATAAGTATGATAGAAAAAGAATCGTTCGGCCCAAAATGTCAAGGATGTGTCTTTTTTGTAGTGACCAGAAGCATCCACGAAAACACTTTTCCACCGCCGCAACCTTCTGTACCCGTGAGATCCCATCTTGGGGCCTTTTCCGGCATCCTGCCGGAGGGGGATTCGATCACGAATGGCTTCTACATCAACTATATTGCCCTACGGGTCCATAGCTAGTAGCTAGATGGCTTCCTCTCTCTCTCTCTCTCTCTCTCTCTCTCTCTCTCTTATTCTCAATACCATGTTCTCCTCGATGTTATTGGAGATCTATCTGATATAATCTTGTTTTGCGGTGTGTTTGTCGAGATCCGATGAATTGTGGATTTATGATCACCTTATCTATGAATATTATTTGAATCTTCTCTGAAATCGTTTATGCATGATTTGATATCTTTGTAATTCTCTTTGAACTACCGGTTTGGTTTGGCCAACTAGATTGGTTTTTCTTGCAATAGGAGAAGTGCTTAGCTCGGGTTCAATCTTGCGGTGTCCTTTCCCAGTGATAGTAGGGGCAGAAAGACACGTATTATATTGTTGCCATCGAGGATAAAAAGATGGGGTTTACATCATATTGCTTGAGTTTATTCCTCTACATCATGTCATCTTACTTAATGCGTTACTCTGTTCTTCATGAACTTAATACTCTACATGCAGGTAGGAGTCGGTCGATGTGTGGAGTAGTAGTAGTAGATGCAGAATCGTTTCAGACTACTTGACACGGACTTGATTCCTATATTTCATAATCATTGCCTTATATATCGCCATAACTTTGTGCTTTTCTATCAATTGCTCGATGGTAATTTGTTCACCAACGTATTATTTGCTGTCTTGAGAGAAGCCTCTAGTTAAACCTATGGCCCCCGGGTCTATTTTCCATCATATAAGTTTTCGATCTACTATTTTCCATCATATAAGTTTCTGATCTACTATTTTACAATCTTTTACTTTCCAACCTATAAACCAAAAATACCAAAAATATTTACTTTATCGTTTGTTTAGTTTCATCTATCTCTATTAGATCTCACTTTTGCAAGTAACCGTGAAGGGATTGACAACCCATTTATTGCATTGGGTGCAAGTTGTTTGATTGTTTGTGCAGGTATTGGTGATTTGTGCGTTGTCTCCTACTAGATTGATACCTTGGTTCTCTAACTGAGGGAAATACTTATCTCTACTTTGTTGCATCACCCTTTCCTTTTCAAGGGAAAAAACAACTCAAGCTCAAGAAGTAGCAGCGGGCAGCGGTGGCAGGTGGGGCAAGGCGGCGGCGCTCCGGTGGTGCTCGAAACTCCAGCGAGTGCGGGTGGTGGATGCGGTTGGTTTCGGGAACTTTTGTTTGAGGGAATCAAGGCCAGGGGTCGAGGATATTTATAGGAGGCTTTCGGGGGCAAGGGGACAAGGCGGGGATAGAGCCCCGAGCGGACTCGAAGGTGGCCGGCGAGGCAAGCGGGAGGCCGACTCCAGGCGCGACATGAGGAGGAAGAAAGGAGTGGGGCCCGACAGTCAGTGGGATAGGGGAGACGAGCGGGGAGCGGACGACCGGTCGTAGGTTTCTCGGAGAGGGCATGACGATGGGCCTTTTAGCCGATGGGTCGTCGGGCTGTTGCTGGCTGCAATTTGGCAAGCAGCCGGGCTTTGCTTTTTTAAATAAAAATGTTTTTTTGTCTACAGAAGCATTAAAGCATCAAAATACAATAAAAATAAATTCTAAAAATCCCAGAAAAATTCACATAGTTATATGGTCTTATATATGACCTTGCGAACTTTTATCCGGCCTAAAATGCAAATTTTAAAAATGAACATTTTTGCTATTCTAACGAAATTTGCATCAAAATAATTTGCAAATAAAACCCAATAAATATATTTTGATTCCAAATTCAATTTCCAATATTTCCCTTCTGTTTTTGAAGAACCATTTATCTTCTCTCTTTATTTTATTTTTTGAAATAATGGAAGTGAATTTTGGTGAAGTCAAATTTGATCGAAATTCCAAAGTTTGAATTTTCAAAAGTGGAATTTAGGGAAACTTCCAACTCTATCTCTCTCTTTTGGTCCTTGAGTTGCTCAAACTCCCTTGGATCTGATTCAAATTGAAATCAATAGGCAAAAATGTATAAATCATGGATGCACATTAATGTTCCATTATAAACATCCAAATTAAAAATTGGGATGTTACACCTCCACCTCACCAAATGTGCCACGTCATCATCCACTAAAACTATTTTGTAATGCATGCGCATGCATACCCAATTTAATTGTTCCATTTCTAATGATCCAACGTACATGCATACTCTTTATTTAGACACAATTACTTTTAAATAATAGTTTTTGATTTAGGTCATTTGTTTCATAAAAAAATTATCAAAAAATAATCTTTAAATTTTGTAGCAACACATGGAGAAATCACCTAGTAATTGTAAAGGATTGCAAATCTCCTTGATTAGTTTTGTTTCGTGTAGAAATGAGTTATTTTAGGTGATAAATAAAGTCATAAGAGAATATATCGGGCATGGAGATCAATCTATATACCTAAATAGATGACCCCCACTAACTCTTTCTCTCAACATGCAGCCATCCACATCATCAAATGTGGCACTTCATCATCCACTAAAACTATTTTGTAACACATGCATACCCCAATTTAATTGTTCCATTTCTAATGATCCATCGTACATGCATACTCTTTGTTTAGACACAATTACTTTTGAAAATGATAGCTTTTGATTTAGGTCATTTGATTCATACAAAATGTATCAAAAAATAATCTTTAATTTAAAATTCTGCAACAACACATGGAGAAATCACCTAGTAATTGTACAAGATTGCAAATCTCCTTTATTAGTTTTATTTCCTATAGAAATTAGCTATTTTTGGTGATAAATAAAGTCATAAGAGGATTATATTGGACACGAAGATCAATGTTAATCAACGGGAGATGCAGGATAGTTTCCATATGAGAAGATGATGTGTGACTCATATTGTTGCTTGTACCATGTGCACCAACTCCCTGGCGCCATGCTTGACAACTTCCTGTGAAGGGGCCTGTGTTGATTTGTATTGGAGGTGCCCCCAAACCCTATTCCACCCATTTGCACTATATGAAGGAGAGGAAGCCCTTTCGCCGAGAGGAAGTCATTCATGAAGCCAAGAACCGCCATGCTGCCATCATGACCATTCCCATCTACAACAACTGCCGCCATCTCCATTAGCCATAATACTTGTAATCGATAGTACAACACGACAAATGTAAGACTTATAACCATTCATTTTTAAGTATCAATCTTTACAATGTCTATTTCTTATGAATTATTTGTGACGTGTGAGTAGTCCCCTCGGGCTAAGGGTTGAGGCATAGCCTTGCACTCTCACCTATGTGCGCCAAGGGATCGTTGGTTTACTTTGGTGTTAACGGTTTTTCTGTGTGTTTCACAATGTTTTTGTCTCATTTCCTTGATCATAGGAGGTACGCAACATATGGAAGATTGGACAGAGAGAGATTAAGGACAGAGAGGAGTGAACGGCTATGAGGAATGTGGGTGACAGAAAGATGGTAGCTGGAAGCGAGTCTCTGGGATAGATATTTTGCAGTCATTAAATGCCCAACTGAAAGCGCAGGTTTACTCCCAAAGGGGGGGTGAGTTTTTTAAAAATTCACCAAACTGATGATTTTGGCGAAGTTCATAGTGCAGAAATAGAAATGAGAGCGAGACTAATTTATCACACAAACATAGAGCATGCATACATGATACATACAAGTGAAGAACATGTAATCATACAAGCATTCAAGCACGAGGAAGGTGAACCGAGGAAAAGAAAAACAACATGATGAAAGTCTTCGGATCAAATTCTTCAGAAGGCAGATCACAAGTTCTTCAGCGGCGGAAAAACTTAAAGTAAAGGGTGAGGAATTTGAAACTAGTTGGGCTCGGAGATGACACGATGATTTGGTAGACTAGTTCCAGTTGTTGTATCAACTGTACGTCTTGTTGAGGCGGCTGAGTAGAACTTCGAAGACACCAAGTCTTCACTGTATTCCTCTTGAGCTAAGGTCATAGCAGACCTCGCCCAATCACTTGTGGTAAGTCTTCAAGGTAGATTTCCAAACCTTCACAGACTTGTTCACCGGCACACCACAATGACTCTTGGGTGCTCAGAACATGGCGCCTAATCATTTGGAAGAATGACAATCTTCAAAGGTAACAGGTGTTAGATCACACAGATCAATCTCTCCAGTGATGCTCAATCACTTTGGCTCTGATTGGTTTTTTTTCTCACTTAGGTTTCTCTCAAAGTCGTCCGAGGAAGGGTTGCTCTCAAACGACAAGTGTCAAGTTCTATCTAGAGCAGCCAACCAACAAGTGGTTGTAGAGGGCGGCTATTTATAGCCAGGGGCAACCCAACATGAATTGTCATAAATGCCCCTTCGGACATGACCGTTGTTAGGATAAGGATCCACTCGACAGCTAGCACGCGGCGTAGCAATGGTCGGAAAATTGAACTCTCAATTTCGCCGGGGCACTCGATTTCCTCACAGTAGGCAGTTCGCGCCAGTGAACTCCTAACTCCTCAGTCTGGCCAAATTCATCATCGACCAGAAGAACTGCATCTCTGTCGCTAGCAAATTCGTCAGCTCTGCCAGAGATTTCCAAATGCTTCACTCGAAGCTGCAAGGGTGCATATATGTTTGAGCATCACTTCGGAAATGTGATAAATGTATCACCTAGACCCCCTTTAACAATATAGTTTTTCCTATGACTCACATAATAAGAAATAACTAAGAAAACAAAGTCTTCAAGCTTCCAAGTCTTCACGTCAATTTCCTCACAGGCAGCACCAAATTCTTCACTTGAAGACATAAATTTTTATGGATGTCTTTCTTTGGTTAAACCAAATCTTCAGGGACTATAACACCTGTGTACACTCACAACTGCATTAGTCCCTTAACCTATTTGTCTTCAATAATCCAAAACTACTAAGAGGACACTTGATGCACTTACACCAACACATTGGTCCAATTATTCGTTAATATAACTGAGATAACCCCATCAGTCAAAAGGGCCTTGGTTGGACAACAAAACCTTGATCCGGCGCTAGTCGGTCGTGGGCTTATTGGTAGGCATTTCCCACAACAGTTTGTTGACAAGATATATGTTATAGTATTGACCAGTGTCATGTTGTTTATCTAGATAAGATCTGAGCACAAGTACATCTGCAGGTAAAAACTTTAGCCCTAGCCTATTTATTTTATTATTGTCTTTTAGTCACCTATTCAATTTGGTTCAAAAAACTAGAACTCTTTGAGATAACAAGTTCTTGTATAAATCTTCTTGCTAAGGATCACTTCCCGTGGGTTTGATAAACCTAGGATCTCTAGGGAAATAAGCTACTTCTGCATTTGAAACCGGATCAAAGATGATCATAAATTTAGATTTCTTTCTTTCTAAAAAAACATGGTTTATTCACCTAACAAGTTATGTTTAATATATCATTGCAGGTGCCAGCTCTTATTAGGATTTCTTATTTTGAATGTCACTTCAACTCAACATTTTGCTTTCTGGCAAATATAGATATTGGATCATTTTCAACTCCAGTTTCAGTAGTGGTGAAAATGATAGCTCATGGCCATTGTTTTGATTAGTGGGAATTTTACAGCCGCATTAGCCATACTTAATTATGTTATCCAGAGCCGGCAAATTTTTACCATGTGGATTGTATTAATTTGCATTGAGTTAGAAAATGATTTTCTAAATTTGTCATGATTTTCCATGCACATATAGATAGTTTCCATTTACTTTAGTGA
Organism: Aegilops speltoides; assembly: GCA_021437245.1. Taxonomy (NCBI): domain Eukaryota; kingdom Viridiplantae; phylum Streptophyta; class Magnoliopsida; order Poales; family Poaceae; genus Aegilops; species Aegilops speltoides. The sequence goes on from CM038145.1 coordinate 337,039,411, forward strand.
AATAATTTTCTTAATTTGCCATGAGTCAGAGAACAAATTTCTTAAAGTTTCCAACAAGTTTCCATGATTTTTAGGAGAATAAAATTGCTAAATTTGCCATGCAACTACTACAAATTTTCCTAAAGTTGTTTGTCTTTTTAGGAAAATTTTGTTAACTATTTTGACATTTGCCTTGTTTTAGGACGAACAAGGTGCGTTCATTGCCATGCTAGCAATACAATTTTTTCCAAAACTTGTCCTGATTTTTTTTGTAAATACAAAATTTTGTTAGTTTTTGACAAAGTAACCAGTACGGGCTTCTTTTCTAAATTTGAGGTTTCAGGAGAAACTCAAACTAAGTGCACTGTAGTAGCATTTCATTTGCTCTCATGTATGATCAGAGTGACAATGTACATGAAAACCTGATTTTATATGCATAAATTGCATAGTCAGTTCAGACTGACAAAATCATAGTTTTTTTTATGCATTTTTTAAGGAAAACCTGGGCAGCTTTGTTTCCAACGGGAAAACTTTGAAGTTAACAAAAACTCTACATGATACTGATCTCGAACAATACCATAGTCACATAGATTACACAAAAGACAGGTTTCTAACAAAAGGCAAGGGCTGTCAGTCGTTCCCCGTATGATCACAAGGTTCCGCTGCAGCGAAACCATCAATCCAAGACAAAATCTTTGATCAGAAGCTCCTACTGCCGATCTCACTCGCCCTAAAATCTCTAAATCATCGACGAATGTAATCAGAGAGATGGGCAGTGGGTTCGCACCACATACTGGGATCCAAGGTTTTAACCATATCACGATTTTGTCATCTTGATCGTGGGTTGTGTCGGTTGCATCCTCGACGGCGAGTGGAAGGAAGCGAGGGAGGCGAGCCGACCGAAGAGAGAGACGGTTCGATGCGTTCAACTGGCCAAGTCTAACAAAACCACGTCAGCAGGACATAACTATCTTACGCACCACAAAGCGATGCCACGTCACGCAATATTGTCCCAAAACCACTTTAAGGGGAAGATTTACCCGGTTTTGCAGATTTTGAGGTCAAACTCGTACCAAAATGGAGTTCATGGGGGCATCCTTCCCTCTGTCCGCATTCGGGGGTGAAAAGTGGACTTCTCGTTTTTCTTTTTTGAGACATGATCCATCATGGGCTGCAACGGGAGTCAACCTTGGGCTGCGACGGTTGAAGCCCGAAAGCATAATCATGGGCTTTGGTGTCATAATGGCCATGGCCGAAACCCCAAGGCCTAGGACCGCTGTAATGGAGAACGGAGCCCTTCTGTAGCGCGACACGGCAGCGAGAACGACAGGGTGCCCCGTTTAACAACCCGTCCTTCTATTTTAAACGAGTTCTAGGCTTCCGCCGGCCGCCGCCACGGAGCCTTCCCTTTCCATTTGGAAGGAGCCGAATCAGTCTAGGGCTTCCTCCCCCCCGCCGCCGGCGAGCGCAGCCGCCTCTACAACAAGACCTACCGCCCTAACGTCTCAGCTCAGGTTAGTTTTGCCGGATTCCTCCGCCGGTTCGCGTTCGACGCTCTGTTTCGCGCCAAAAGAGAAGCACCTCCCCTGTGCTATTCGCGCCTTCGAGTTCGTCTCCCGAGCTAACTGAGAATGCTGGTGGCGCAGGTTCCGGCTTCGTTTTTCGACCTCTCCTCCATCCATGGCGCTCCGGTTCGAGGTCGGTCCAAGTTTTAATGGATAATAACATGTGCTTCGCTTTCTCTTCGAGATTTCATGTTCTGTCGTTTTGTCGGTGCCCTTTGATTCCTGAGATTAGCAGCCCCGGCGGTTTCTTTGTTCGGACTGTGCAAATTGGAGTTTAGCTGAAGAAGTTAGTGGTGATGGAAGTAGATAAGATTGTACCGCTTCCGTACTCTAGCTGATAAATTAATACATATGACGTTTGGTTGTGATGCAATGTCGGGTTCGAACAAATATATTGTTCCAGATGATTTTCTGCAACCACAGACACCCATTAGGCTAATACTGTTTTATCTTAACATTGAATCATTATTGACTAATAATACTACAGTAGTACTCCTACTGTCTAGCACTCCATAGTTAATGCACCTACTGCCCTAGGCACGTGTTTTTCAGAGTTACATATTGTCTTTACCTGGTACTGTATTTGGTGCCTTTCTTATGGTAAAACCTTCATGTTTTCTTTCTTTATTGCTCTTCAGAGGCGATGCGATAGGCTTATAGTGGTCCATACCTCCATATAGTAATTAATAAGAAAAAGAATAAGGGAAATAGCAGGAGAAGGGGCTCCACGTGGCACATGCTCTCAGAATGATACAGAGAGATGGTGCAGTGGTAGTGGCACCACTGTCAGATCATATTGCAGCTTCTGCCAAACCTCATGACCTCTGTTGGACAAAATCATGGAGGGTGGCTAATTGAACCTAAGTTCTAGCAACCAGGAACATAAATATCAAAGTTTGTTTAAAGATGAAGCATTAACCATAAAGATGAATCTGGAGTGAAAATTATTTTGTTTTCTGCTTGCAGGTGTTAGGAAGATTTAATCGTGCTCGCGCAGCTCGGTTAACTCTGCCACACTTTACTTGTCAAACGCCACTTTTTATGCCTGTTGGTACCCAAGGTATTATATTTTTGGATCTCGTACCATTTCTCTGCCATATGCTAGTTCAGTCTGAAATGCAGCCTTTTCTTGTGTAACATATGAACTTGCTGTTTTTTTGTACTGTATAACTGAGTTCATACGAGCAATTAGAGGTGACTTGAATGGATGATGTCGGATTTATACATGTGCTGATGAATAATGTTCTAGCATTGTCTTATTCATGGAAATCAGAAATTCTTAGTTTCTACAGTATGTCTTAACTCTCCAATCTTCACTAAAGCAAATATCGACTTCAACAATTAGTTACTATTCTCGGCTAACCCAGCTTGGCTGTACTTGTTTCCGATTAAACTAGTTCAGTTTCATACTGTGATTAAGGGATTTTGGATGTGACACAACTTTGTCGAATGATGTGTGTGATTCTTGCATCTCACAATTATTCTGGTTTCATTCCTCTTTCTTTTTTCTTCTTCTTTTGCCCAGGTACAATAAAAGGCTTGACTACAGACCAGTTAGAGACTATAGGTTGTCAGATTATACTTGGAAATACCTACCATCTTGAACTTCGTCCCGGCTCTCAACTTATTGATGACTTGGGTGGCCTTCACAAGTTTATGAATTGGAAAAGGGCATTGCTGACTGACTCTGGTGGTTTCCAAATGGTTGCTCCAAATCATTATTATTTATTTATCCTTTCACATTAAGTGTTGTAGTTCACTATTTGAACATGTAGAACTAACTCAGCTAAGTCAATGCTAAATAAAATGTGTCATTTCCACTGTACTTGAATCTTCCTGTACTCTACTTTAAATCGTATATGATAATTGTTGATTTCTTGCAGTTGCCTAATGATATGTGATGGCTAATATTTCTGTGTGCTTCTACCAGCAATTAGTTGCTCTGCACAACAAATCTTGTTCCACTTTCGTGCAAAATTTGAAACATGTAGTTGTTTGGTAGATATTAAATGGCATGGTGGGTTCCGTGATCATTACATAGCACCGGTTCCAGTCAAATATCTATTCAAAAGTGGAGAGCTGGTGTTTGTTGGAAGATTACCACTGACATGATCACTTATTTATCTTAGCGCCCCTTTCAATTATTTAGGTTTGCTTCTGAAATGTTACTAACTTGTCAACATGGTTTTAGGTTTCTTTGCTGCATTTGGCTGACATTACTGAGGAAGGAGTTACATTTCAGGTACCCTTTATAGTTGCCTACTATCTCATACACTCGTTCTTCGTAAACACAACTTCAAATTGGTTTCTTACTTTTGTAACATGAATATCCTATAGTCAGATTAAATTAGGGTAGGGCACTGTTTTTGATTCTTGGTTTGTTGAAACAATGCCCATATTTGTTATCATATGGTAACAAAGTAATTAGGCAGGTTCAGGTTGTTTTAGGGCTGGCAAGTATTAAGATTTTGCTTTTTCATCATAAAGCTGAATTGTTATTATTTAAATGTCTTTCTATATAGTACCTTTTATTTTCTGAATTGTATTTTCATTTTCCCATGTAATCTTGTTATTTTCAATTGTGCAACTGTAATTTTCAATATGACATGGTGAATAGAAATTCAAGTGGTCCTGTGAGACTGATGTACAATTAACTGATGGTATTGTTAGTTGGCAGATATTGAATAATGACTAATCAAGTGTCATGTTGCTGCATTTTGTCATCGTGTGCAATGTCTAATGCTATCCTTTTTCTAGTCCATCTACTATGTACTATGTTAATTTTCATGTTGATGCTAAAAGCAGGAAGTTTCTTTAGCTTACTGTGTGGAAATGAATTTCCCCTGCATTTCATGATGCATTTTTACTTGTTTCTCTCGGTCCCTGGAACTTTACTGCTGCGGAGAACTGCTTTCCCTTTTGAGCATTCTCTAATTTTATTATTCTTCTGTGCCCAATCTACAGTCACCTGTTGATGGGAAACCCATGCTCTTGACGCCTGAGGAATCAATCCATATTCAGGTATGTCCTTTCCTTGACAAACTTTTTTGTTGGGTCACTGTGAACTAGACTTCTGCTATAAAAAAATCCTGATTTTACACCTTAACACTTGTGTGCCCATCCTTCATATTTCTGGGACATGAATGCAGAACAACATTGGAGCTGATATAATCATGGCTCTTGACGATGTTGTTAAGACAACAATTACCGGCCCGAGGATAGAGGAAGCTATGTATCGTACCCTTCGTTGGATTGATAGGTGCATAGCTGGTATGGTTATTAGTCTTGTGACTCTTGGCCAAATTGTATACTCATCTGGTTTTCGTAATCAACTATTTCCCATCTTCAAGTTAAAGCTCAGCATCATGCCACTCACTGCCTCTACTTATCCTATGGCTTTAAGATGTATTGAAGACCAGTTGAAACTGCGATAAGCATGGTTAATTAAAGTCTGGTATTTTTTTTCTTCCAATGTTACATGTAGCTCACAAGAAACCTGATGTTCAAAACTTATTTGGGATTGTGCAAGGAGGATTAGATCCGGTTCTGAGGTTAGTTTATATGGCTTCTTGTAGTACATGCATGAAAGGTACGCATTCATGCAATCAATGCAGTTTGATAAGTTACTTTGCAACTCTTGTAATTCCAGAGATATTTGCGTGAGGGGCTTGGTTGAGCGGAACCTTCCCGGGTATGTCAGACTAAATATTCACCCATAAATTCCATGCACAATTTTCTTATATGCAGCCAAAAGATCTTTTTCGTTTTTGCACGATCTCCAACATCTGTCACATACTTGAAAAGTTAATCCTTTTTAATATGTTTTTTTGTATTTTCCACGACTCCCTGCCATTTAAGAGTTCAGTGGCTCAAACTTTGAATTTCTTGTTGCTAGATATGCCATTGGTGGTCTTGCAGGTGGTGAAGATAAAGACTCGTTTTGGCGTGTTGTTGCCCAGTGCACCGCTGGATTGCCTGAAGATAAACCACGATATGTTATGGTAAGTTATAAACTTCTCAAATTGCTCATGTTAAGCCGATTATAGATTGTGCTTGATACGATTCACCCTTGTTTCAGCTTTCAACAACGCAGCACGCAGAACTTGTTTGGTTAACGCTTGCTGTTTTTCTGATATGCAGGGTGTTGGTTATCCACTTGATATTGTAGTATGCAGTGCTTTGGGTGCAGATATGTATGACTGTGTCTATCCAACACGCACTGCTCGCTTTGGGAGCGCACTTGTGCCTGAGGTAGGAAAATTCTGTCCCTGACAGCCCTATGCAATTCAAGCTGGATGAAGCATTTTATTCTAGCACTGATATATTTCAGTCTTTTGGCATTCAAAGAACTTATCTTACATTAGCCTGATATGGGTAAGAACAGTAACATATGCAACCATAGTCCATTCGAAATTCTGAGATCACATCCTCTGTGCTTTCCTCACTCAGCATTACTGTAGCGAACTCAAATGAGAGGTGTGTCCGTGTGAGTGAATGGGAGGGGATATTGTTTCTTCTAGAAACCCCATAAGCTGGACTTGCTGATGAGCCATTTGATGGTGTTGCAATGGGGACCCTGGCATTTATGCTTGTTGGGTATACTGTCTAAATTAACTGTGCTTGTTGTAGAAGCAGGCACATTTATAGCAGGTTTAGGCTTTAAGCTTATGTTAAGATAGTCTTAATTTCTGTAATCTAGTTTATCTACCCCTTTAACTTTAATTCCCGTCAATGATTTATTAAACTTTTTTTTCTGCATCATCTTAGGGTGTTCTGAAGTTGAAACAAAATGCAATGGCAACTGACGAACGGCCCATTGATCCTTCCTGTCCATGTATGGTATGGCTTCAACAACACTAGGAACAAAGTGGTAAACTGATTGATATAATTACAATCTTTGGAGTTCTGTAACATGGTTGTCTTGTTGTTCAGGTCTGCAAAAACTATACCCGTGCATACTTGCATTGTCTGGTCACGAAAGATCCTATGGGTTCTCAACTGCTGTCATATCACAATTTATCATTTATGGCGCGGGTATCCTGTCATTTTTTTTGGCTGAGTTGTTCATTTTGAGCATAGTTGGCTATTGTTTGATCACTCTCATTTCTGTTTCAGTTAAGTAGAGATCTCCACATGTCGATTCTTGAAGGGCGATTTCCAGAGTATGTTGTCTCATTCGACATAAATCTGCCTGATTATTTAGTTAAATTGTGTGCTGTTAAATAACAAAATTCTGCTGACATGTTTGCAGATTCGTGAGAGGATTCTTGAGAGTGCAGGTTTGTTTTGCTCTGCAATCTCTGTTCTATCATATATGATTGAATAAAAAATAGCTGAGCAACAAACTGCCTCCTTATACCATCGCCACCCAATCATCTAGAGAGCTAAAACCATACTCTTGTCTTGTTATTATCTTAGTAGTTTGTGTTACCTCTAAACACTAAAATCATGATGATGGCAGTTCCCAAAGGGCGACGTGCCAAAGTGGGTTCACAATGCAATGGAGGTTGCCGGCATCGACATATCGGAGTGCTGCACCCCGACCAACTGCCAGCATGACGCAATGGAGGCTGCCGGCGTCGACATTTCGGACTTCTGCCCTCCCACCAAATGCCCCTGACGCGCAACGCTCGGGGGCATTCATTACGGATACCACGATACCGGTTGACGATAGGGAAGGGTTGTCGCGTGGAAGTGATCCCTCATACTTAACATGACGCGTTTTCACGAGGTTTTTTTTGGGTCATAGACTGTAGGCCTGGCTCTCATCCATTGCTTCAGCATAGAATTTTCCAACAGTATGCTGAAGCTAGCCGCCCATAGGTTTTGATAGTCTCCAGGGTGTTATAGCATCTGCCATTGATTGTTTGCAAGCTGCTGCAAATGGTTTTGCTGCAAGGACAGTCCACGGAGAGTTGTAACAGCATCATTATTTATACTCACGAAAATTGTTGCTGTGACGCAGGTCATTTTGTTTCACTGATTATATTATATGGCTTCTCCAGTCTTCACACGCTCTTTTTGTCCAAACTCTGGTCTTCCTCACACTCTTTGTTGGCTTGAATGTGTATTTCGTGGAATTGTTTGCAATGTTTACTGTTTACAGGTGGTCCCGCGACGCTGCCGGTTTCATGGCATGGAAAATGTCGCGTGGGAAATGTGTGCGATCTTCCAGGAAAATGACCTTGATTGGTCATCTGGATCGTCCATTTCTCATCGAACGGCAGACGGGGCTGGCACCAGAATTCTACTGGCGCCACGTGTCGACCGTGTGTTGGCCGTCGCTTCCCGTCAAAACGCGGGGCCTCGCGGGATCCACCACCGGTGACGAGGCTGCTCAGCTCAGCCGCACCACACAGGTGAGCACCAACACAGATTCCAGCGACTGCGACTGGACCCCACCCCGAGCCCTAGTATCTCCCGGCAAAAACGTGGGCGACACAGCGCTGCTCCTTTGGCCGCTGCCAGGTGGGTCCATCCCCGGACGCCCAGCACACGGCCTCACATGTCAGTGGGTGAAATCCGCCAGGCGTTAGTTTCGCAGATTCCGCCGTTAGTATCTAGGCTAAAAATGCTTATTTCAAAAAGCAGCCATTAGGGCATGTACAATGGTTGATAAGACAGTTTTATCTTAAGTCTTGCATGTAATTTAGAGATGACAAAAAAGTATGTCTACAATGGGTTATATCTTAGCCTTATCTTCAATAGCTAGTTATTCCTTAAAACATGGTGAGAGAAATTGTGCTAAGAGATCATCTCTTGTCTTATCTTAAATAAGAGAAAGATGTTTTTTTTCTGAGTTCTCTCATCCACCTCATCATTAATCTTACGTGGCACTCCTAAGATAGCACCATTGTACATGCCCTTACAAGTCGATCTCCGGGGACTGAATTCCGAAACCACCGCCCGCCTTTGCTCCTGGACCACTCCGCCCCGCCCTCCCGCCGCCGGCGCCGATGGAGCGCCTCCGGGTCGCCGTCTCCCACCGCCCGCCTCTGCTCATCCGCGCCCCGAACCATCTCCGCCGACGCCAGCTCCACCTCCCCGCCCCGCTCGCCTCTGGCCCCCTCTCTTCGCGGCACCGCCTGCTCTCCCCCGCCCCTCGCCGCCACGCCCGGCACCTCCTCGCCTCCCAAGCGCCCGGCCCCGAATCCGGCCCCGAGCCCGACGCGGAGGCCAGCGCCGCGCCCGACGGCGCCAAGCTCGTCCCGCTCGTCGTCTCCCTGGCGGCCGGCCTCGCCGTGCGCTTCCTCGCGCCGCGGCCCGCCGAGGTGACCCTGCAGGCGTGGCAGCTGCTCTCCATCTTCCTCTCCACCATCGCGGGGCTCGTGCTGGGCCCGCTCCCCGTGGGCGCCTGGGCCTTCCTCGGCCTCACCACCGCCGTGGCCACGCGGACGCTCCCCTTCGAGACCGCCTTCTCCGCCTTCACCAACGAGGTCATCTGGCTCATCGTCATCTCCTTCTTCTTCGCGCGGGGCTTCGTCAAGACCGGCCTCGGCGACCGCATCGCCACCTACTTCATCAAGTGGCTCGGGGGCAGCACGCTGGGGCTCTCCTACGGGCTCACCGTCAGCGAGGCGTGCATCGCGCCGGCCATGCCCAGCACCACCGCCAGGGCCGGGGGCGTCTTCCTGCCTATCATCCAGTCGCTCTCGCTCTCCGCGGGCAGCGAGCCTAACGACCCGTCGTCGCGGAAGCTCGGCTCCTATCTTGTGATGACCCAGTTCCAGGTAAGTGGTGTAAATTCATTTTCATTATTCAATCGTGGTTTAAGGTTTGATGAACTTGCTGGTTGTAACTTGGTCAGAGATTAGATCGATCCTATAATCCTGCCGCCGTACATTTCTAATAAATGAATGCGCCAGACTCTCAGTTGCTAATTGTCACTATACTCGAAGTCTTGAAGGGTGCATTCCCCCGGCCATTTTTGTTTCAGAAAGGGTTCAGTGCAACTGTAACCTCTAATAAACCTTGATCGTTTCAACCTCTTGTGGAGCTGTGCTCTCCACAGGTTGAAGGCGGTGCAACATTTCTTTGTTACTGATTGGGAGATGTGAGGTGTTAATATGATTTTCCTAGGAGGAATTAGTGAAGGACCTGTAATCCTGTATGCGATGCTTGCTTGGTCAGAAGTTATTTAGTGTACACCCTTCATTGCTGAAATTAAATTTGGAGCTCTAGCATGTCAGTGTGTTATTTTGTGCATTTCAGTTTCGTGATTTCTCAACAGCCTTTATAAAGGGAGTATCCTGTCGGTTGGAGGATTCTACGGCGAAACTAGAGTAGTGCCTTGTTCATCTGATTCCTGACAGCATTATTCAGTAAATTGGTGAAGTTGAACTGAAGAAAACATTAACTTATCTGGAAATAACAAGTGACAAACAGTTAAACACAACAGGTAACATCGTTGAAATATGAAACCTAAACTTGGTCCATATCGAACTTTGGTGTTTACTAAGGTGAGCCACTGGGAGGTACGAATTAACCCGATCAACAGTAAGACCCAGGCCAGCCACTCTAAAACGTCTTATATTTATTTACAGAGGGAGTAAGTATTTGTTTTACTGGATAATGATGACAACATTTCGTGCATGGACAATGATGACCATGATTTGATCATCGAGGTAGGAAATAGATGGGGATGTTAGGAAGAAAGGGTGCCTTCCATTATAAAACCAATGTCAACCATCCTAAATGGAAAGTATACTGATGATTTCTTAAAACAGTTGTACTGCAAGTTAACTATCCTAGGAAAAAAGCTACTCGACCGTGTATATTTTGCTTCTTGCTTGCATGCTATCTTAATTAAACAGAACCCAACCTATGAGTAACAGTGCGAGTGAATCAAATTTCTTCTGTGAGGTTAAAGTCGTTTATCTACTGGCCTAGACTTAATTTGTTGTAAACAACAGCTATGCTCTAGAACTTCCATGGTATGTGCAGTTTCAACTCTCATAAAGTTCATACATGATTGAATGATTAAATTCATCCAGCATTTCTTACAACATAACTGTTATGCTTTTTGTTTCTTGGCAGGCAGCTTGTAACTCAAGTGCTCTCTTCCTGACTGCTGCAGCACAAAATCTGTTATGCTTGAAGCTAGCAGAGGAGCTTGGTATCATAGTTGCGAATCCATGGGTATCATGGTTCCAGGCTGCTAGTTTGCCAGCTATTGTGTCCCTGCTAGCAACACCATACTTGCTATATAAAATCTTCCCCCCTGAAATAAAGGACACACCTGAAGCCCCAGCATTAGCTGCAGAAAAGCTGAAGCGCATGGGCCCAGTGACTAAGAATGAGTGGGTTATGATTGGTACAATGATTCTTGCAGTGTCATTATGGATTTTCGGGTAAGCTTCTATGTTAGTAATAAAGTACCCCATAATATCGACCTCAAGTATGTCATGCGGCTTGTGGTGTTTTTTACTACCTCTGTTTCTGAATGTAAGACATTTTTGCAGTTCAAATTTAATTGCAAAAACGTCTTACATTTAGGAACAGAGGGTGTACTATGTCGTTTTCAGTTTGCACCGTTGATTGGGATTTTCATGGGTTAGTACTTCCTCTAAATTGACTACATTGATATATCAATGCAATATTCTGTTTAATCAACAGGAAATTGTTTAGAACCTTGCTTCAAAAGAAATTTTGTTTTGATAGGCGCCTACTCAAGTATGATTGGAATTAATCATATTTTATTTCAGCCTATGAATTTAAAAAAGTTCACCGGTATTGATAAAATTTTCGTCTATATATTTATAATCTTAAGCTGGAGATTACTTATTCATTGTTCAAGATGTTTGCGCTGAAACAACATTTAATCTTGAGCATGAATAGAAACCAATGGGATCCTCCTTCTGATGATCTCATATTCATCTAGTCTGCCTTTGTACGCTTGTAGTGAAAACCCATATCTCAGTACCAAACCCAACTCAGTATATATCCCATCTATACTCCTAGTCCTACTTCCAGTTCCACATGTTCGTTTCAAACGCCACCTTATTCTGCATGTTTATTTTAGTCCCCTTTAGTATGTTAAGGATACCTTATGTCTGATGACCAGAACCATGAATCAGAAAGAGCATCAGATATCATTTACAAGATATTATGCCTTGTGCCCTAAAATGCTCTGCAACTTGTCTGTATTGGACTATTGGTCATGAAGTCTCACTGCATAATCCATTTCACAATATCTGTGCAGGGATGCTATTGGTGTATCTAGTGTTGTTGCTGCAATGCTTGGGCTCTCTATTCTTCTCCTGCTTGGTGTGCTAGACTGGGATGATTGCTTGAGTGAGAAGTCAGCATGGGATACACTCTCCTGGTTCGCAGTTCTAGTTGCGATGGCCGGACAGCTCACAGACCTTGGAATTGTGTCGTGGATGTCAACTTCTGTCGCCAAGCTGCTTGAATCTTTCTCATTGAGTTGGCCTGCAGCTTTTGTTGTTCTTGAGGCCTCCTACTTCCTCATTCACTATCTATTTGCGAGTCAAACGGGGCATGTTGGAGCTCTATACTCTGCGTTTCTGGCTATGCATTTAGCAGCTGGTGTTCCTGGTGTGCTGTCCGCGCTTGCTTTGGCATTCAACACAAATCTGTTTGGCGCACTAACACACTATAGCAGTGGGCAAGCTGCGGTATATTTTGGAGGTACGCAGATTCATTTTGTTTCTGTATTTTCAACTGGAATTTCCCTGCATTTGCATGTGGCTATAGATTGACATACAGGACGGAAAAGGCAAAAAGAAAAATATCGCAAATAAACATGTAGAATGAGAAAAGCAGTTAATTTAGTTTATGCTGTATCTATCGTCTTTATATATCTATATATCATGCTAAAACAGTAAGACTGCTGATATCGATTACTCACATAGTCAGTAACCTGTTGCTTTCGTTCCGCAGCGGGGTACCTGGAGCTTCCAGATATATTCAGGCTGGGCTTTGTAACAGCCCTGATTAATGCTTTGATATGGGGAGTTGTTGGCACCTTTTGGTGGAAATTTCTGGGGCTCTATTGACAGTAGCTGCACTGTAAGTCGACCAAATCTTTCCTTTTGGAACTCACTGAACTGTCCGTGGTTCCGGAGTGATCTTCCTTTGGTGGTCTGTTGATGATAGGGAAATGTAACAGATTGTCTGTGTCAAGCCTTCGGCCATTTCCTCTCCATCTTGTACAGTTCCCCATTTTATCTCTCGGAAATGTAGATCAGGGCTGAACAGTTTGGTGCTAAAATATGTCAATCTTGTTACAGTATTCTCTATTGTTAAGAGTACTGTTCTATTTTTAAGCTTGCAATTTTTACATGCATCGTTTCCTCCCGAAAATGCTATTATCCGAGCGAAGAATCGAAGCGCTCCAAGTAGTAATTCAGGGCAACATGTGTAAAAGCAAAAAACAAATGTGCAGCTAGCACCTGCAGCAAATAGCCTGGACGCGATATGAAGCGCTTCTTTACCGAAGGGACAATTTTGTCGATCTTCCACCCCTGTGTTATGCGCACACCCAAAAGGGAAAATCACACAGTTGCATCAATCAAATGTCACAAATTGCGATATCCATCCATGCACAAAGCTAAAGTAATTTGTGACAAAGAAGTTAAGAAGATCCACAGCAATTTCAGTGGACCTTCCTCCAACATCTGCTGTAAAAACTACTTCCTCCATCCGTAAATAACTGTCCCTCAAACGGATGTAAGGTACTCATGGTTGAACTTGGCGCCGACATAAACATGCTTAAGTTAAGGGAAGAGAAAAGGAGCGCACGTATCCACGAAAAGGGGCGGAGCACCAGTACCACTGTACCAGCATCTACAAACAACCATGCCGTTTCGGACCTACACTACACATGCCGATCTACACATCTACTACGTGCGAGCCGTCGCCGTCACTGTGCACTTCACCAACTGGAGACGGGATTCTCGTGCTACGCCACCAACAGCTTCGCCCGGGCGCAACCGAAAGCCCCGCCATGAACCCGCCGCGCCGCGCCCACGTCCCATCCCGTCCCGTCCGGCGCGCACAGTGCGTGCGTACGTCGCGCCGCTCGAGACGCGCGCGAAGGTAAGCTCAGCTCAGCTCAGCTCAGCCGTATGCGCGCATGCATGGTCCAGCTCCAGCGGCCACTGGACCACCTGATCGTAACCAACTCAAAAGGCAGCGATAGGATGGTCCCGCCCGCCCGCGCCCGCGCCCGCTTCGCTGCTCCACGGACGGACGCGACGGGTGCGGGGTGCCCGCCACGCACGCACGTACGCCCACAGGTACGCTCACGTTACGTGTCCCCGTGGCCTCGTCAGCTCCTGTTGGTGCGCCCGTCTCCTGTCGCGTCGCGCATTTACCCCATCCTCGGCTCACCACCGGCCGCCAGCGTGAATGTTAACGTGATTGATGTCCATCCGGGGCCCGGACAACACAGACAGATTCTACGATGCACGTATACCCGAAGCCGCCGCCGCGCCGGAACCGGAAGCGTTGATGCGTGCCAGCGAAACGACCGAGCAAAGATCGATGCAACAACGCCTTCACCTTTACCCCTGCGACTGAACGTCTTAGAGCTGCCGTTGCCGGTGCCGATCGTGTTTGCAGGCGTCAGCTAACATCGCCTAGCTAGCCGGCGTAGGAAAACGCACTACTACTACCGCCTTGGCGCACGTCAGGCAAGAGAAGAGCGTAACGTCGCCAGCCCGGCCTAGAAAAGTCTCTGGCTAGCTAGCTAGCTAGGGCTCACCCGAAACCAAGAGAACTCGCTTTTGTGCCTATCGAAGAAGAGAAAAAGATGAGATACTCCATACGCTATCGGTCGGTCATGACAATGCCTAGCTAGTCCACCAGCACGTCCTTTTGCTCCACCCGAGCATACGGAAGTGGAAACCAAACACCGTTCGATCCCGGGGCCCCGATCGAGCTCGGGACAAACGAACGTAAAGAAACTTCTTCGCCTAGTCGACACGCACGATGATCAGTATGGGTACGTTGCGAGCATGAGCTTGACATGGCAATGGAGCTTTGATTTAATTTAGCGCTCCGTCAAGTGCCAGCCCCGGCCTAGCATAGCTAGCTGGCCGCGCTTTCCTGCACGGCTTTGTTACCGTGTCAGCGAAGAGCGGGAGCCTTTTCTGCGAGCAGCGACCGCGACGCTGAGACGAGGGCGGAAAAGGGGAGCGCGCTTTCTCCGTCCGGCGACGCGCGCCCACCCGCACGACGCGACAGCGCGGCGGCCGTGCCATGCCATGCACGCACGCAGAAACCTCGCATTTTTACCCCACCGCGCGCGGTACGCGCCATGGTTGCCGCTCTGGTCCGGCAGGGAACCGGAGCAAAAGCGAGGCTATTTCACCTATAAAGCGCGAGAGCTTTTGCCCCGTCTGCGCGGGGAAGGGGAAGGAGGAGGATGGAGGAATCCGTCGGGCCATGGGTGGTGGGTGCGTGTGGGGCACGTCGGGCGGTTCGTGCACGGCACAGTAGTAGTGTACCAGTACGTGGTGCAGCCCATCGATGCATGCTGGACGTGGAGAAAAGGGGACGATGATGGTGACGACGATGGGCCAGAGCGCGCGGGCCCAACCCACGCATCGCTTTCGCTTTCCTAGCGCGGTCCGGCCTAGTAGTGGCCCTCCTGACCGGCCGGGGACGAGGCCTTTTGGGCAGGTGCCTGCCTCTTTGCTTGCTTGCTCGGCCCGTTGCTAAGTTGCCCACGACGTCCCTGTTTATACAGAGCCTTCATTTCGTCTGGGTTTACCGGAGGGCGACATGATTCCGGGACAGGTTGGAAAGAGTACGCGCGGTACGTGGACTAAATGGGACGCGACTGCGCGGGAGGCCCGCTGCTACGTTGCTGTTGGTGCCCGGGGACAGGTGGCTAGCGTGTACCTGAGAGTAGGGGGTCCAGGTCTTTGAATACGACTAAAGCTCCATTGGACACATGCGTCATCAACAGGGTTTTCTACGGCCGCAGGCACGCGTACGTAGTACATGGGGTCGCCCCTGCCCGGCCTGTTGACTGCCATCTACCCAGCGCACTGACTACTTCGCTGCACGCCGGTTTCATTTGCACTGAAGCTGCTGTGCACTGTTCGGCCGTCCAGCGAGCGGAACATGCAGATTCATGGCTAGATTGGTGATGATCTACGTGTAAATTGGAAGAACTTCACGCTCTTCGTACTCTGGGGCGCTACACGAACGCGCGTAGAGTACATTGTTCTTCTGTATCACGGCCCGTGTGGTGCCCCCAGCCTTTCCTCGTCTCCTATGGAGCCTTGCGCAACCCGTTTGTCCGACGACGGAGAGATCGCTCACTGCTTTGCATGCAGCGGCAGGGACTTTCTGTAAGGCTGTTTTACTGTGTAGCGGCAGTAAAATTCAATCACGGCGTTGCTCCGCTGCTCCGCTGCTCCGCCGAGGCGTGAATGTCAATCCTTTCTTTCACGGTTTCACCCGCGGTAACTTATTAGGAGCCGGCGTCGCAGTCGCCGAGTTTGGTCAAGAATGTTGACCCGACCGCTGACTTGGGTAGTACTTGCGACGTGTGAACTGCACGTCCAGCCTGCTGAGATGCTCGTGCACCTGACCCCGTCTTGGAAAATGGCGTCCGCTAGCAGTAAGAATTCACACCACAAAGTACAATCTAAAACCTAAACCCTAAAAAATTCGGTAAAAAGGAGAACGGAACCAAGGCAATTCGCTGACCATGGTGATCCGTCGCGTTGGCCGGGGTAACTTGGGCCGGTAGGCGGGGGCCATGAGCAGTGCAGTACTTGGGCGTAGGCAGGCAGCGGCTACAGTGGCGTCAGTGCGGCGGAGACGGGCGGGGCAAAGGCTAGTGGGTCAGCCTGCCTGCCTGCCTGCCGCTAGCTTTCGCAGAATCGCAGTCGCTGCTGGCCACCCCGGCGCTGCGCGGGCGGGACCAGCCTCGGCCTGGTGCGCGCCCGGATGTCATCAGCCCAGTCAGGCGCGGCATATGCCTCGCCCCTCCGTCGCGCCCGAGCCCGGATCGACCGATCAGCCGCTAGGTTCCATGCCCGATTCCCACCCATGCCGCGAGCCGAGATTCCTCCTAGTTCCACGCAAAATTCACGTCCATCCCACCAGCCACCATGGGCTACGACGAACCAATGGGCGACGGCCATTCCACCGGCCGGACCCCCCGCGCGCGCTCCTCTGAGCCGGCGACGACGGTTCGGGTGGCGACAACGGGGGTGAGGTGACGTTGCCTGCCTGCCGCGACACGGAGCAAGAGGGATCGTGCACGCACGGCCCAGCCGCGGAGAGACGCATGCGCGAGACGAGACGGTGCTGCAACGATGGACGCACCGGCACATGGGACATGGCGCGCGTGACGACGACGCGGCGAGGGAAGCAAACAGGACGGGCGGGCCGAAAGGGAGGGAGACCAAAGCGACTGATCGACGGATGGGTCGGCATCCAGCGAGTGAGATGTGCGCGGGGCTGTTCCGGTCCACTGTGCGCAGCTGCGCACAGGCACAGTGGTCGGCACGGGGCTATCCGTCCTCCCGTGGTTTCCTCCGACTGCGACGAGGCCGCCGGTCGAGCCGATCCGGCCCCCTGCCTCCCTCTTGTCACTGGCCGCGCGTCGCGTCGCCACCTCTGTTTGTCCCGGAATCTCGCACGCCACGGTTCCCAGTCCTGTCCTCTCCGCCATGCAGCGCACAGCAGGCGCCCAACGTAATCTGATTTTACAGTGGCCTCCGCCTTTCCTCCGGTTTAACAAAGACGACGCGATCACGGGGCGCGGATTACGCACAACAAACTCCAAAGAATAAACGAGGAGTACTACTACAATTGGCAGCGCCGCGTAGTACGAGAGCGCGAGAAAGGTTCACACACACAACCACAACGGACCGGGGGAACATCCAAAGAATCCAGCTTTTGGGAGGAATCACTTTCAGGGAGGGACTTTTCTATGTGGAAGTAGATGGATTAAAATACGTGGCGCCGGGATCCGATGGGATTTGGGCAGGCTAAAATATTGCGGCTAAGCAGATAAGAAAACGGAGGAGGTGTCGCAAAAGCCGCGACTACTTTTTCCGCGGCGACTACAGAGGCTGGCCCTGATCGAAAACGATCCGCCCCGGTCGCCGTCTCGCCGAGGGGAACGGGGCACAGAATCTTCGGCGATTATATTAAGCCGAGTAATACTAATACTACATTGACAAAGCTTACCACGTACACCTCCTCCGGTGCTCACTTGCATCCCAGCGCAGGGCGTGGTGGGACGGATAAATTGTGGATGGAGTAGGGGTGAAAGTGGGAATTGAGGGGGGTGAGTGAAGATTTTCTTTTACTACTTTTACTACAGTGGCGGCAGCATTCCCCAGGAAAGAAAGAAAGCTGCAGTTCCGTATAGTTTGGCTTTTACCGGCCTGGCCTGCCTTTCTGATCCCCGACCAATCGAAGCGGCCCGCCTTTTCCCCCTGCCTGCCGCTGCTGCAGTCTGCAGTCTGCAGAGCGCGCGCGGTTGTCCACGCCACGCCACGCCCAGCCCGGGGCCGCGCGCGCGCACGGGCCGGACCGCACCGCCCTACGCCGACGCCGATGCCGAGCCCGTCCACACGTCCTCGTCCCACCGGCTCTGTCACGCTGCTGCGACTTGGTTTGGTTTGGTTCGCTTGCGGACGCCACCCCGACCTCGCCGTGCCTGTACCGAGGAGCAGTTGTGGGTTGCTCGCCTTGCCTTGGTGCATGGGCTTGACGCCCTGAACCTGACCTGACCGGCCTTGACCACCGCCCTCGACTAGGGTTGGTACTTTGGATGAAGTGTTTTGAGGAGGGTTAGGCCCAATCCAACGTGCGATCCCAGATGGTTTGACCGCGTCCGTTTGGGGCAAACGGGCATAACAAGCCGTCCAACACGCGGAGACAAACGAGCGTCGTTTTTCATCTGCTTTCGAATCATTTCCGGTCTAAAGTTGGACCGCGTTTGTGGCCGAACGGACACGTGCGGACGGGCGCGGCGCGCTTTCTCTGGCTCACCCGTCAGGGACACAACCATTTGTCACTTTCCTTTCTCTTCACTCCGCCCTCCGCACCCATCATCGCCGCCGCCGCCGCCGTTCCCGTCCGCGTCGCCTTCCATCAAGGTCGTTCGCCCCACAACCACGCCATGTCATAGCCGCCCCATGCCCGCGTTTCGGTGCAACTTTTTTTGCCGGCGTTCATGGTTCCTTGTTGCCGCTGGGAGAGAAGCTATGTCTGCCGGCGACGGCTGTCGACCCTAACAACTTTCGGCAGGCGCTGCATTGCGGCTGCGCGCCCACCCCATCAACACCAACTTTGCTTCGTTTCATCGACTTGCTCTTTCCGTCCGCCTCTCCACCACGACCGCAAGGTGTTCGACCCCTTGCTCATAAAGTATCATGGATAGAGGAGATGAGTTTTTTTTTTCACAACTTCATTTGTTCATGAAATGATTCGTCCTTGGATGATGAAGAGCTTGTGGCCGCTGCATTGGTCACCCACGACCACATTAATAGGAAGCGGCCTCCGACCATGTTCCAGTCTTGAGCCGCAATAGGGAGAGAGGCCATACCATTCTCTACGCTGATTACTTGGAGAATAGCACTCTCTTCAAACCTCACAAATTTCCCCGCCGTTTCAGTATGGCGAGACATTTGTCCAATCGTATTCGGGAGGGAGTGGTAGCATATGACCCATACTTTGAGTGCAAAGAGGATGCCCTTGGCAAGCTTGGCTTCTTACCAGAAATGCATTGTGGTCATCCGCATGCTTGCATATGGAGTTCATGGTGATCTTGTGGATGAGTATGTTCGTATGAGTGAGTCCACATGTCTCCTCTCAATGTATAGTTTTTGTAAGGCCGTGGTGGCAGTGTTCGGCCTTGAGTACCTAAGAGAGCCAACTGTCGCTGATACAGAGAGGCTGTTGGTGATTAGTGCCGAAAGGGGCTTTTTGGGCATGCTTGGTAGTATTGATTGTATGCACTAGGGCATGTGAAAGGTGCTACTGTCATACTTGAAGCTGTGGCTTCACAAAATCTGTGGATATGGCATTCTTTCTTCGGCGAGGCTGGTTCTCACAATTATGTCAGTGGTCTTCAGCGTTCTCCAGTGTTTGGAAGGCTTGCAAAAGGACACCGTTCGGAGGTCAACTTTGAGGTCAATTGCCACCAGTACAACAAGGGATGTTACCTTGTTGATGGTATCTATCCATAATGGTCCACTCTTGTGAAGACCATATCCAATCCACAAGGAAAGAAGAAATAGAGGTTTGCCCAAATGCAGGAGAGTGCTAGGAAGGATGTGGAATGTGCTTTCCGTGTGCTTCAGTCTCGATGGAGTATCGTTCGAAACCCTGCATTGACATGGAGCACATAGAAGCTTTGGGAGGTGATGACTGCTTGTGTGATCATGCACAACATGATCGTGGAGGATGAGCGTAATGAAATCATCTATGACCAAGGGTTTGATTTCCAGGGTGAAAATGTTGAGCCTAAGTAGCCACCTCCTGCAACCTTCGAATAGTTTGTCCATTTTCATCGTGAATTGCGGGATTGGCGTACTCATGTCCAACTCCAGGATGACTTGGTTGAGCACATGTGGACTCACGTTGGCTACCAGTAGATCTATCAGTTTAATTATTTTTCATGCAAACAAATTTCGATTGGATTGTAAGACTATTTTATATTGTTTTCTTTCGACTAGGATGTAAGACTATTTCAGACGTATAACAATTTGCTATGTTTGATTTGTACCATTTGATATGCTTCGGTATAGTGTGCTGGTTGAACGAACGAGATGCGGCCGAAATGCGGCCACACGTTGGATGCACGACCACCGCATACAAAAATCCGGACGAACACGACCCCATTGCCATCCCCAAACGGACGAAATGGACGTCCGTTTGGGGTCGCGCATTGGAGTTGGCCTTAGAGCATCTAGAATTGGACTTGGCAAATCTAGCCCGTCAAACGCCCGCGGACGTGCCCGAGCGCGTCTGCGGGCACTGACTGGGCACCTGATGACCCACAAGTATATGTGATCAATTGTAGCCTTTTCGATAAGTAAGAGTGTCGAACCCAACGAGGTGCAGAAGGAAATGAAAAGTGGTTTTCAGCAAGGTAATGTCTGCAAGTGCTGAAATTGTAAGTAACAGAGTAGTTTGATAGCAAGATAATTTGTAACGAGCAAGTAACTGTAGTAGTAACAAAAGTGCAGCAAGGTACCCAATCCTTTTGAGGCAAAGGACATGCCAAAATGGTCTCTTATGATAAGGAAAGTGTTCTTGAGGGTACACGGAAATTTCATCTAGTCACTTTCATCATGTTGGCTCAATTCGTGTTCGCTACTTTGATAATTTGGTATGTGGGTGGACCGGTGCTTAGTTGTTGTTCTTACTTGAACAAACCTCCTACTTATGATTAACCCCTCGCAAGCATCCACAACTATGAGAAAAGTATTAAGAATAAATTCTAATCATAGCATTAAACTTTTGGATCCAATCGGTCCCTTGCGGAATAGCGCATTGATACGTCTCCAACGTATCTATAATTTTTGATTGCTCCATGCTATTATATTACCCATTTTGGATGTTTATGGGCTTTACTTTACACTTTTATATCATTTTTGGGACTAACCTACTAACCGGAGGCCCAACCCGAATTGTTGTTTTTTTGCCTATTTCAGTGTTTCGAAGAAAAGGAATATCAAACGAGGTCCAAATGGAATGAAACCTTCGGGAGCGATCTTTTTGGAACAAACGCAACCCAAGAGACTTGGAGTGCATGTCAAGAAGTAGCCTAGGCGGCCATGAGGGTGCAAGGCGCGCCCTAGGGGGGTGGGCACGCCCCCACCCTCGTGGGCCCCTCGTGGCTCCACCGACCTACTTCTTCCTCCTATATATATCCACGTACCCCTAAAACATCCAGGAGCACCACGAAACCCTATTTCCACCCCCGCAACCTTCTGTATCTGCGAGATCCCAACTTGAACCCTTCGCCGGAGGGGGAATCGACCACAGAGGGCCTCTACATCATTGCCAAGGCCTCTCCTATGAGTTGTGAGTAGTTTACCACAGACCTTCCGGTCCATAGTTATTAGCTAGATGGCTTCTTCTCTCTCTTTGAATCTCAATACAAAGTTCTCCTCGATCTTCTTGGAGCTATTCGATGTAACTCTTTTTGCGGTGTGTTTGTCGAGATCCGATGAATTGTGGGTTTATGATCAAGTTTATGTATGAGAAATATTTGAATCTCCTCTGAATTCTTTTTTGTATGATTGAGTTATCTCTGCAAGTCTCTTCGAAATTATCAGTTTGGTTTGGCCTACTAGATTGATCTTTCTTGCCATGGGAGAAGTGCTTAGCATTGGGTTCAATCTTGCGGTGTCCTTACCCAGTGACAGAAAAGGTTGCAAGGCACGTATTGTATTGTTGCCATCGAGGATAAAAATATGGAGTTCATATCATATTGCATGAGTTTATCCCTCTACATCATGTCATCTTGCTTAATGCGTTACTCTGTTCTGTATGAACTTAATACTCTAGATGCTTGAGCAGAGTCGGTCGATGTGTGGAGTAATAGTAGTAGATGCAGGCAGGAGTCGGTCTACTTGTCATGGACGTGATGCCTATATACATGATCATGCCTAGATAATCTCATAATTATTCGCTTTTCTATCAATTGCTCGGCAGTAATTTGTTCACCCACCGTAATACTTATGCTATCTTGAGAGAAGCCTCCAGTGAAACCTATGGCCCCCGAGTCTATCTCTTATCATATTTGCTTCCAATCTACTTTATGATTTTGTAGGGATAACTTTCTTTGGCCATGTTATTTTGAGAAGACATGATTACTTTGATTAGTATGCTTGAAGTATCACTATTTCTTATGTCAATATGAACTTTTATTTTGAATCATTTGGATCTGAACATTCATGCCACAATAAAGAAAAATAAATTGAGAATTATGCTAGGTAGCATTCCACATCAAAAATTCTGTTTTTATCATTTACCTACTCGAGGACGAGCAGGAATTAAGCTTGGGGATGCTTGATATGTCTCCAACGTACCTATAATTTTTTATTGTTTCATGCTATTATATTACCCCTTTTGGATGTTTATGGTCTTTATTTTACACATTTATATCATTTTTGGGACTAAACTACTAACCGGAGGCCCAGCCCGTATTGCTGTTTTTTTTGCCTATTTCAGTATTTCGAAGAAAAGGAATATCAAACGGAGTCCAAACGGAATGAAACCTTCGGGTGCGTGATTTTTGGAACGAACGTGATCTAGAGGACTTGGAGTGCAAGTCAAGAAGCAGCCGAGGCAGCAACGAGAGGGTAGGGCGCCCCCCATATAGGGCGCACCCCTTGTCTTGTGGGCCCCACGAGTGGCCACTGACGTACTTCTTCCTCCTATATAAGCCTACGTACCCCAAAAACATCCAGGGAGCCAACGAAACACAATTTCCACCACCGTAACCTTTTGTATCCGCAAGACCCATCTTGGAGCCTTCGCCGGTGCTCCACCGGAGGGGGAATCGACCACGGAGGGCTTCTACATCAACACCATAGCCCCTCCGATGAGTTGTGAGTAGTTTACCATAGACCTTCGGGTCCATAGTTATTAGCTAGATGGCTTCTTCTCTCTTTTTGGATCTCAATACAATGTTCTCCCCCTCTCTTGTCGAGATCTATTCGATGTAAACTCTTTTTGCGGTGTGTTTGTCGAGATCCGATGAATTGTGGGTTTATGATCGAGTTTATCTATGAGAACTATTTGAATCTCCTCTGAATTCTTTTATGTATGATTTGTTATCTTTGCAAGTCTGTTCGAATTATCAGTTTGGTTTGGCCTACTAGATTGATCTTTCTTGCAATGGAGAAGTGCTTAGCTTTGGGTTCAATCTTGCGGTGTCCTTTCCCACTGACACCAGGGGCAGCAAGGCACGTATTGTATTGTTGCCATCGAGGATAAAACTATGGGGTTTATATCATATTGTTTGAGTTTATCTCTCTGCATCATGTCATCTTGCCTAATGCGTTACTCTGTTCTTATGAACTAAATACTCTAGATGCATGCTGGATAGCGGTCGATGTGTGGAGTAATAGTAGTAGATGTAGGCAGGAGTCGGTCTACTTGTTGCGGACGTGATACCTATATACATGATCATGCCTAGATAATCTCATAACTATGCACTTTTCTATCAATTGCTCGACAGTAATTTGTTCACCCACCGTAATACTTATGCTATCTTGAGAGAAGCCACTAGTGAGACCTATGGCCCCCGGGTCTATCTTTTATCATATAAGTTTCCGATCTACTTTATTTTGCAATCTTTACTTTCCAATCTATATCATAAAAATACCAAAAATATTTATCTTATCTTATTATCTCTATTAGATCTCACTTTGGCAAGTGGCTGTGAAGGGATTGACAACCCCTTTATCGCGTTGGTTGCGAGGTTCTTGTTCGTTTGTGTAGGTACAAGGGACTTGTGAGGAGCCTCCTACTGGATTGATACCTCGGTTCTCAAAAACTAAGGGAAATACTTACGCTACTTTGCTGCATCACCCTTTCCTCTTCAAGGGAAAACCAACGCACTGCTCAAGAGGTAGCATGCATAAACTAGGGTTTAAGCTTCTGTCACTCTCGCAACCCATCATCTAATAACTACTGCACAATGCATCCCCTTAGGCCCAAATATGGTAAAGTGTCATGTAGTCGACGTTCACATGACACCACTAAGGGAATAACAACATACATATCATCAAAATATCGAACACATATCAAGTTCACATGATTACTTGCAACATGATTTCTCCTGTGACCTCAAGAACAAAAGTAACTACTCACAAATGATAATCATGCTCAAGATCAGAGGGGTATTAAATAGCATAATGGATCTGAACATATAATCTTCTACCAAATAAAACATATAGTAATCAACTACAAGATGTAACCAACACTACTAGTCACCCACAAGCACCAATCTATAGTTCCGGTACAAAGATTGAACATAAGAGATGAACTAGGGTTTGAGGGGAGTTGGTGCTGTTGAAGATGTTGATGAAGATACCCCTCCCTGAGATGGGAGAGTTGTTGGTGATGATTGTCGGTGTCAAAGCTGGCAAATCTCAAGTAGGGGGGCCCAAGCTGTGCGTTTAAGGATCAATGGTAATAATGGACGACGGAACACAATGTTCACCCAGGTTCGGGCCCTCTTGAAGGAGGTAAAACCCTATGTCCTACTTGATTATATTCGATGAGTATAGGGGTTACAAGAGTTGATCTACCTCGAGATCGTATTGGCCAAACCCTAGCTTGTCTAGCCTATGAATATTATCATCTTGCCTGCGGACTAAACCATCCGGTTCATATAGACATCAGAGGGGCCTAGGGTTGCACAGAGTCGGTTTACAGGGAAAGGAAACAACATATCCGGACACCAATCTTGCCGTTCATGCATATAGGAGTCCTACCCGGACACGGGAGGTGGTCTTCTTCCTTTATCTTCACGGCCCATCAGTCCGGCCCATATCGAATAGTCTGAACACCCGAGGACCCTTTAGTCCAGGACTCCCTCAGTAGCCCCTGAACCAGTCTTCAATGACGACGTGTTCGGCACGCTGATTGTCTTTAGCATTGCGAGGCGGGTTCCTCTTCTTGAATATCATATGTCAGCTTCCCTTACAAAAGAATTGTATTTGGTTCTGTATAGTCAACACAACCCTTTGCCACGAAGGCAAGGTATAAAAACAGAAATAGTGTCTTTACTGAAAAATTTTTCGGGGAAGGGTCACACCCGACTCTTCAGCTTTTTGAATCGTTTTCACACTCCCGTTTTGTGTTTCGAGGTCGAGGCCCCTTTGGCCCGTCTTGTCAAAACAGAGATTATGCCCACTTATTACGGGATTCTCATCAATGGGATTTGGGTAACCCAACCGCTCCTGGCGCATGGCCTCATTGGGAATAGGCGAAGTTTAAGGCTTAAGTGGGGGACGACTAGCATTTTCACCGCCTATAAGAGGGCAAAGATTCCTCCTTTCTTGCTCAGCCTTCTTCCAGCCTCTGCCTTCCAATCTCCCAAGCTCCAGCGCCAAAAAAAGCTCCCATATTCCTCACCGCCACCACCCTCTCCAGCCATGGCCGAGTCAGGCTCCAAGGGAAGTGGGAGGCCTCCTCCGTCACTGAGAAGGACGTGAAGGAGCTCCAAAGCGCGGAGTATCTGTCTGTGAACATCGCGCACAGGCTTCCCGACAAGGACCAGGTCATCCCCACTCCGGTGCCCGGCAAAAGGGTTGTGTTCCTCCCCCATTTCCTCAGGGGGCTCGGGTTCCCCCTCCACCCCTTCATCCGCGGCCTTATGTTCCACTATGGGCTTGATTTCCATGATCTAGCCCCGAATTTCTTCCTCCACATATCGGCATTCATTAAGGTCTCCAATCTGAAGCCGAAGGTGGTCGACGGACAACATGCAGACTATGGCGGGGCCATGGTAAGCAAGTTGCCCAATGCCACATGGCCCAAAGGGGCTTTCATCGAGGCCGTCAAGGTTTGGCAGCAGGAGTGGTTCTACATCACCGAACCCCGTCAAATGGGTGGCAATTCCGGAGTTCAGATCCGGACCCCCTACGAGGCTTACCTCGTGGACTACCAAGGGCCTCGATTAGGGGTCCCAGACGGAGGTGAAAATGTTGCAGAAGCGCATCACCAACATGCTGGGCACAAACATCGGTCTCACCAACATGGTGAAGATCATGCTCTTCTGCCGTGTCCTCCCCTACCAACGCCGGGCCTCCCCCATGTGGGAGTTCAATCCGGAGGAGCCGCAGACACTGAAGCGCTTATTTGGTACTACACATGAAGAGATATGGAAGCTGCTCTTCAAGGCCCAGAAGAGCTGGCCCATGAAGACCGAGGACATCGGGCTCGACATCGAGAATCCGGCCTCAAAGGTAATTATCAGCTTATATGGAAGCTGCTCTTCAAGGCCCAGAAGAGATGTCCCATGAAGATCGAGGACATCGGGCTCGACATCGAGAATCTGTCCTCAAAGGTAATTATCAGTTTTTCCAAAGACCTATTCAGTGAACGCTTTAATTGATAGAAATCTTATCAGCTCCCTTCCTCACAAGGTTGGACAACAAAGGTGGAGCGGATCGACAGTCTGGCTCTGCTGTCAGAGAACCCAGCCACACCCTAGCTAATAGAGATGCTGGTTCCGGCATCCTATCAGGCGCCGGAGAAGAAGGGCAAGGAGGCCAAGGGCGGCCCCCGCTGCAGAGGCCCTTCGGACGCCGTTTCTAGAAAGACCGAGATCGTCTCCTCTCACGAGGGAGACGAGGAAGAAGAGGAGGAGGATGAGGAGGTGGAAAGCGATTCCCCCCGCAAGGGGAGGAGGAAGAAGAGGATGACCTTCGAAGATTCGGAGGTGGTGGTGCCGAAGAGGGGGAAGATAACCCTCTCAGACAGTTTGGACTCAAAGTCCGAACACATCCCCCAGAGACCTCCCAGGGTGAAGCCCCTGGCCGAATCATTAGTATTTGTAATCTTACTATTCGTTTTCTGCTTACCTACCTCTATTACGTGAGTTACATTAGTATTTGCTTTTTAGCTCTCCCCGTGAGATTCCGAACAACCCCCTCGTCGGAGGGGAACTCCCTGCCGCCTGAGCAGGAGGAGAGCGATGTGCTGTCACGAGCCCCCTCGCCTACTACCATGGAGGACACCGAGGTGTTGTCCCGAAGGACTTCTCCTGGCCGAGGAAGGGCGGCCGAGGCCGTCGAGAAGGCGCCGGAGGTTGACACCTCGCTCGCCGAAGACCTGGGGGAGGCGACCACCATGACAACCAACAACGGAGAGCCCCATCAGTCCGGGCCCCCGCCGCACACCATTCCGGAGGCCAATGCGGCTCCGGGAAGGGATGTGCAACCCCCTTCGAGAGAGGGGGGAGGAGCAATAGAGCCGTCAGTGGCCTTCATTAATCCGGAGGCTGCTCATGCTCTGGAGGAAGTGCTGCAACGAGCTTCCATCATAGAGGAGCACCGCACCCTGATGGGTGCGATTGTGGAGAAGGTTCAGTCTGCAAAAAGCGGACTGAACGAAGCCTTCAACAGCCTACTAACGGGCTTTGAGGTATGCGATGTAATGCTCTAGAAGACTTTTCATATGAAAGGATGAACCCGTGTATATACAGTAGCCCCTGAGACTCTGTCCGGACTAGAGCAATCTGGACAGAGGATCCGAGGATAATTCGGACATTAATATACTGTTCTAATGTGTGTACCAAGCATCCATGTTGGCAGCTACCGCCCAGGCCACAGAGGTTTCCGAGCTTAATCGGAAGCTTCGAGTGGCCGATGAGGAGCTCGACCGCATCAAAAAGCGGTCCGAGTTGACGCAAGGTATGCACAAGTTATATATCAGAAGTGATATGTATAGTGAGTCTTTTAACTCATTGGATTTTGTGATTATGATCACAGTTGGCGTAGCCGAGGTCGAGTTCCTCAAAGGCACGTTTTCCGAAGCCAAGAAGGAGGCAGAGGCGAACAAGACAACCGCTGACAAGGCTGCTAAGGAGCTGGAGGCGGAGCAAACTGCCCACTGCCAACAGGAAGCTCGGGTGGCCAAAATCGAGCAAGAGCTCAACGACGCCATCAACAAGTGCGAGTCCTTGGAGCAGAAGACTTCGGACGAAGCGTCCGAACTTGCCAAGGCTCTCCAGGATGCCAAAGATGCCCGGGTTGAGTCCAGATTGCTCGTGAGGAGATCCAGCAAGCGAGGCAGATAGCGGCTGGTAAGGCCTTTCTTCTGCAGAGTAAATTTGGAAGTAAGAGGTATATCTTGCTGACCCGAATTTGGAGTTTTGCAGGCGCGTTTGCGGATCTTTCGAGGAGTGTCGCCGACACCGCACAGTTCTTCCAAGCCTAGGAGGGGAGCTCGACCGAGAAGCTGTTCTGGCCGTAGTATCTCGCGCCAAAGCATCCGACGCCTCTGTGCGACCAGCTGAAGCAGCTGACCGAGCTGCATAGGGTGGCCGGTTTGGCCATGAAGGATCTAATAGTCCAACTTTGGCCAGCCGAGCCCATGCCCAGCAGCTACTTTGGCCTCGTGAAGCAGCTTGTCAACGTGCGTCCTCAGATCGACGCCATAAAGCGGTCGGCCTGCATAGAAGGTGCCCGGATGGCCTTCGCCTGCGTTAAGATGCAATGGGTGAAGATGAAGGCACCGAAGTGGCGACCGCAGTTCCGCTCGAGGGCAAAGATCATCGGAAGCCGAAGAGGTACTTTGAAGATGTCCTAGAAGGGGCCCGAATAGTAGAGGGCCAGTGTTCAACGGACATTATGTTCGATTAGATGGATTCAGGTGGAAGAAACAATGTTATGAATCCGCGCTATGATTGTGCCTTTTGTGTTAATTTATCCTCTTGTGCGGCCGTTTATTGTTTATATTGAAGGTTGCTAGTCGTCGGCTTCTGCCCCCATGTAAATATTGCAGGGGTGTTCGGGAACGCGTAGCCACACTTTATCCAACATCTTAGTCCATAGAGGAGGCGTCCGCGAGGTGAACTAGGCAATCAGACTATGTGGCTTTATTAGCTTCACTTAGCCATAGGAGTCTATTGGTGGGGCTAAGTACTAGCCCCTATTGCATTATGCGGCCATCCAAATTACGGTGCCTTTGCAACGCGGCTGGTCGAAGCCCAGCCCCTCGTGTGACACGGCAAGAATAGCTAACGATTGTAGTATAACACCAAGTCACCGGATCGCTGACCAGTTCTCACTTTTCATGATGGTCAGTTTTTGTCTTTCTCTATTGAGGTACTTAACCAGACGAACCAGAAATACAATCGCAGTAGTTCTCCCTTCACTACCTTAGCCGAACTGGCGGAACATAAGGTGGTAAGCACAGGAGCCGGGCAACCCAACTATAGACCCAAGACATGATTCGGAACCGATGCATATAATGCAATATCCGGGACGCCGAAGAGCTCCCTATAGGTGTTCGGTCTTTAGAATGTGCAAGTCCGAATACAGCCCCCGGAGTGAGGGCCGGGCTAAAGCACGTATGTCAGTCAGAAGTAAGGAGGGAATACAGATGATAATATAACATGCGTACCGAACAAAAGGTGGTGATCATTTGCTTCCTTTATATCCTTATTAATACATCGAGACGTGTTTAGACAGATAATGCCATGAATATTGAGGTCATGTTACATGCCAAAAATTTGCATAAGGGAAAGGTTTACACATGGCCTAAAAGTAGTGATTTGAAGATCCCAATGATGCCCTGCTGCACGTCTGCGTTGTTTCTCCTTAGTAATGAATCCTTTGAGTCACAGCCCTAGCTTAGTCCTTGCCTGACTCTGCATAAGCATCCATGCACCATGTTTAAATTCCTGAAATTTGATTTGAGGATTGTTGAAACCTTAGAAATTGACTTAAAAGAACCCTGGAAAATGCATTCAATGTTTCCAAAATGGCCTTAAATAATGTTGGTTATATTTTGGCAAAAGTTTTGCACCAAACCAAAAAATAATGAACATTTTAAGGAATATTTTGGGCACTGAATTTAAATCATTATTTTAGTTGCATTTGGAATTATATTCATAATATGTATAGAATATATTTTCAAATACACTGGAACATTTTATGTGCATTTGGATTAGTCCATTCAGCAACATAAAAATATCCAGAGGATAATTTGCACTGTTTTTGAATCTGTTTTGATTTTAAATAGTGGCAAAATTAATTAAAACAGAAGAAAAAAAAGAGAAAAGGGAATTAATAGAGAGAGAGAGAGAGAGAGAGAGAGAACTGACCTGGCGCCCACTGGTCCAGCCCAGCATGGCCCAGTCCATCTGGCCGTGCCAGTCGTCCCCTTCCTTGGGACAGAAGGACGTCGGGCGTGTGCCCCTTCGACGTGGCCACGTGCCCCGGCCACCTCCTGCTTCCCACCGCCTCCCCGACGTTGCTTTGGACGCCACGTAGTCCCCTGCTTCCCCACGACCTCTCCCCTTCACGCAGCTCTCTGTTTCCCCTCCTCTGCTCTCCTCCCGAACGGAGCTCGTCGACACCGACGACCACCACCACAGCCACCGGCCACCCCACGCCTTGTCGACGTGCCAAGAAGCTTCGCCTCGTCCCCCTCTTCCTCCTCACCGGGCCACATGGCGCCTGAAGGCCTTGGATGCCGCCAACACTGCCGTTTCCCCCGTCGGTCACCGTGGATCTCGCCGTCGATTCGGGAGCTACAACGCTTCCTTAACCTCGCCGTCGCCTCTATTAGCCCTGCCGTGAGCTTCTATCTCTATCCCCCGTATTATCTCACTCCAGCGCGTCCTCTAGCCGTTGTTTCCGTCAAGGCCGAAACCAACCACCGCACGAGCTCAACACTGGCGTCACCCCGGTGACCATTTGGTCACGCGCCAGCGTCCACCGAGCTCGTGGCCGCACGTAGAGCTTGGCTAGCACGTTAGTTGGTTCGTTTGCGAGCTGCAACACCGAACCCGCGACCACTCGAGCTCCAGCCGCCGCAGTCGTGCTCGCCGCCGTTGACTCCGACCATCCCAGGCCCGGCCACCGCCACCTTCCAAAGCGCTGTCGCACGAGCTTTCTAGAAAGCCCATCGGCACATCGATCCGTGCCCTGTAGGCAATTTCCGAGCCACCCCGCCGCTGCGGCACCTCGCCGGCGGCCTAACTCCAGTGAAAACGCCATTAGGCACTAACCTAATGACCCTCTAGGTCACTTAGATGCGGGCCCATGCCCCATTGACACTTTTAGTTAGGATTATTTTAGCATTAACAATGTTTGTTAATTAGCTAGGACACTAACATGTGGGGCCCACTGTCAGGTTTGACTCTGGTTAGGCGCCGATGACTGCTGACGCATGCATGATGCAGTGCTGACGTAGTAAATGTTTTCTGGAATTTAAATAAATCTTAAATGATCTATTATTTTTAGAAAATACTCAAAACTTCTAAAAATCATAGAAATTCAACCGTAGCTCCAAATGAAATAAGTTATATATGGAAAATGATCAAAAAATCCAATCTATCCATCTGTACCATTTCCATGCGTGTTAGAAACAACTTATGACTACTGTTTAGGACAATTCAATTAAATGGCATTTAAGAGATCATAGATGGAGTTTGAATTTGAATCTTGGATTCAAACCAACCTCATTTAACTTGTTGCTAGTTGCATTAGCTCAAACCACAGCATATTGACATGTCGTAATCATGCATCATATTTTTGCATTGCATTGATTGTGTTCCTTTCTCTATTGCCGGTAATTGTCCCCTCTCGATAGACGTGTTTCGACGATGAGTTTGATGTCGCCGATGAAGGGCTATACTATCTTCAGAAGTGCCAGGCAAGCAAAAACCCCTTGTTCATTCTGATACAATCCCACTCTCTCGTTCGTGCTCTCTTTTACTGCATTAGGACAACAACAGTTCATCTGTTACATGCTGCGGTAGTTGAACCCTTTCCTGTGCATGACTTGTCATTGCCACAGTAAATAGATGAAACCCACTAGCATGATTAGGATTTGTTTGAGCCCTGATGTGCCTACTCATTCATGCTTGTTTGTTATGCCTGCTATGCTTAGAGTTGAGTCAGGTCTGATTCATCGGGGATGATTTGGAATGTGGTGAACATGTCCTACTATTGAGAGCTAAGTGTGTGAATACGATTTGGTAAAGGTAGCGGTGAGAGGCCATGTAGGAGTATATGGTGGGTTGTCTCATTTAAACCGTCCTCAGGAACTGAGTTCTGTGTTTGTGATCCATGAACAGTTATGACCACGCATTGGAATGCTTAAGTGCCTCTCTCGACTTACTAAACCCCTATCCTCTGTCCAGGAGTTGCAAGAAGTTTCTGGTGTTTGTAGTATGCTGGAGGCCGTGCGCAGCGCTGACCCAAGGGTTGGGCTATGATGCGGTAGGCACATGGCATGGTGCACCGGGACGCCCGTTGGTGCCTCGGAAACCCTGCACACATCGTTTGGGGCCGTATGTGGAAACTTCGGCCGGACTCCCTGCGGATGGAACCTGAATAGGCGATAAACCTGGACTAGAGACTTGTGTGGTTAGTCAGGTCGTAGCCGACACCCTCGCCAGGCTTCTGCTTGAAGGTTGCCGAGATACATGATGTGTACATGGCGGTAAGTGGCGGGAGTGTGTGTGAAGAAGTACACCACTGCAGGGTTAACATCATCTATTCTAATAGCCGTGTCTGCGGTAAAGGACCTCTGGGTTGCCTATACAGTTCATAGACAAGTGAAAGTGGATACTCTAAAATGCGCAAGATAAGCATGAGTTCTATGGATGGCGTTCTCGTACGAAGACGGGAGCGGATCCATAGTGGTGTATTGCCATGGTGAATATGTGGACTCGTGTGCGGCACCTCAAAGAGTTACTTGTAGTCGTAGTTCAGGATAGCCACCGAGTCAAAGCTGGATTGCTGCAGTTAAACCCCACCATCCCTTTGTTGATAATGATGCATATGTAGCTAGTTCTGATGTAAGTCTTGTTGGGTACATTTGTACTCATGTTTTCTTATTTTTATGTTTTGTAGGGAGACTTTAGTCTCGCTAGTAGTTCCGTGTGGACTTCGACGTTTAGCTTGTTACCTTAGCTACAATCTTGTACCCTTGGGAGGATCTAGTAGATAGTCAGGCTTCTCAGCCCTTTTCATTTGTAGTTGTCTTTACTCAGACATGTTATGCTTCCGTTGTTTGTATGCTCTGAATGTTGGGTCATGAGACCCATGTTTGTAATACTTGGCTCCTTGGAGCCTATTGAATAAATACTTTGAGTCGTAGAGTTTTGTTGTGATGCCATGTTGTATTTGCACATATCGAGCATATTGTGTGTATGTTATTGAAATGCTTGGTATGTGTGGGATCCGACAACCTAGTTGTTTATTCTTGGTAGCTTCTCTTACCGGGAAATGTCTCCTAGTGCTTCCACTGAGCCATGGTAGCTTTCTACTGCTCCGGAACACTTAGATTGGCGGGCATGTGTCCTTCTTCGTTCCTATGTCTGTCCCTTCGGGGAAATGTCATGCGTTGTCCCTTTAAGTCCTTGTAGCTTGCTACGACTTGGGTTCATACGTTGTTGATCGACACGTTCGTTGCTGGGTCATGAATGCTTGTCCCTGTAAGTTAGCGCCACCTTGGGTTTACGACTAGTCATGCCAGCCCGGGTTTTTTGTCATATGGATGCTAGCGGCACTATCATATACGTGAGCCAAAAGGCGTAAACGGTCCCGGGCCAGGTAAGGTGGCATCCGTGGGAATACCATGCGTGAGGCTGTAAAGTGATATGATGTGTTACATGCTAGATCGGTGTGACTTAGGATCAGGGTCCTGACACTTTGAGAGGAGGATTAGTTGGTTGTCTGTAAGAAGAGAAAGAGGGGCCGAGGAGGGAGCCCTCATGCAACCATACAGTTGGCAGGTTTTCGAATGAACCTGTAGTGAAAGAAAAAAAGGTATGTGGGGTCCGAATAGGGTCGAACCGTACTATGGACCTTTTTCGCAGTGTGCCTTTGGCGTTGCCCAAGGTATTTTAAGTGCGTAGTTATGTACGCGCGGTACATATACCATGACCTTATGGGGTAGTCGACGGAGGCAGAACTACTATTCGAGGTCCAGGTCCACCACTACAAAAAAATACACTTCCGTGATGATACGTGTTTGTCACAGTAGGTCGCATTTTTGTCATGCATGTACGTCCATGATAAATTTATGACAGAATCAAGATAGTCATACTTGTGCTGTCGTAGAAGTGTTCCATGACATTACCAAAATTATCATCACGGAAGTGTCCACTTCCATGACGATAAATCGCGGGTCACAGAAGTGCTTTCGTCAAGGGTGACCGACACGTGGCATCCACCATAACGGAACACCGTTAAGCTATCGGGTCGGGTTTTGGATCCGACAACCCGTTAACAGCCCCGACCAATGGGGATTTTCCACTTGTAAAATCATCATTGGATGGAGGAGACACGTGTCAGGTCCGCGTTGGCACAGGTGTCACTCATCCAACGGGCGAGACGTGCCTATGATATGTTGACACGTGACCGGCCCATCAAGTTTAAATGGGCCGGCCCAACTAAAGGCCCACAAGATTTTGCGGACCATAATGGGCCGGCCCAGCTAGAGGCCCACAAAATTTTGCGGACCATAATGGGCTAGCCCAGCTAAAGGCCCACAAGATTTTGCGGGCTATAATGGGCCGGCCCAGGTAAAGGCCCACAAGATTTTTGTGTGCCATAATGGGCCGGCCCAGGTAAAGGCCCACAAGATTCTTGCAGATCATAATGGGCCGGCCCAGCTAAAGGCCCACGAGATTTCGCCGACATTAATGGGCCAGCCCAGCTGTAGGCCCACAAGATTTTGAGGACCCTAGTAGGCCGGCCCATTAACTCCCTGCCATGTTTTGGGCCAAATGTCGGCCCATATTTGATCCGGTCCATTAATGGCCTGCCACGTTCCGGGCCTAATAATGGACCATATGAGATCCGGCCCATTAAAAGCCTACCACGTTCTGGGCCAAATTACGACCCAGATCAGGTCCGGCCCTTTAAGAGGCTTTGGGCTCAATTATGGCCCATATCAGATTCGGCCTGTCAACTGGACACTATGCTTTTGGACCCACTTGCTAAAGGCCCACTTAGTAATTCGGCCTGATATTAGTTTTGGCCTGTTAAGGGCCCGTTTAACATTTCGGCCCTATATTAATTTCGGCCTGTTAAAAGCCCGTCATATAGTTGGACCTAACTACGGTCCGGTTTGCATCCGGCCTGCTCGTAGCCGATATCTGATTGGGCCAAACAAGGACCGAGACAATTTTGGCCTGTTAAAAGCCCGTGATTTGATTCGCACAATCATGGGCCGGGGTCCATTTTGGGCTGCTGCCGGCCGGTGAGCTGTTCGACATGTTTCAGGCCCAACCTACATCGTGATTGCATGACGACCCGATTATGTACCGTAATTTCATAGTTTGGTCGGTTTATTGCGAAGACAGGATATATATCAAGTAAAATAACTGCAACATCGTGAATAAGAAAAAACCTAGACTATACAATAAAGAAATTACGGTATATTACATCCACTGGGCATCAAAGTTTGCCACTATGATAAAACAGCACAAGCAGACATCAACTTACATACACTGGGCATCAAAGATCGCCACTAGTGCAAATAAACACGCCGACAAAATAATATACAAAACCGACAGCACTTTAATAGATTTAAAGAAAGGTTAGCCCTGCTGGGGAGCTGCAGCGTAAGCAGCTGAGCAAGATGATGAGACTGCACTTGTTCAACACTTATATCTTCCTCACTCTGAAAGATAAACAAGCAGACAGATGACAAGTTTTTCACATAAAAGTATCAGTGCTGACAATTCATCACATTTCTTACTGACGAATAAAGTGACACCGTTTAAAATTGCATTAACACAATATGGTATTGTTCAGGTCAAGACATGGCAGGAAATGACATTGTGAATGAGTTGGCAGCTTCACGACACCACTGGATTACAGCTCAAGAACTCATAAGTATCAATGGTTAGTGTGCTGTCAATTTATCCCATTTCAGATTGGCAAATAAGGAGACGGTTTAAATAATAGTAGAACGATATGACATTGTTCATAATTAAGACATTGCAGAATATGTTGGGGAATGTAGTAATTTCAAAAAATTTCCTACGCACACGCAAGATCATGGTGATGGTATAGCAACGAGAGGGGAGAGTGTTCATCCACGTACCCTTGTAGACCGTAAGCGGAAGCGTTAGCACAACGCAATTAATGTAGTCGTACGTCTTCACGATCCGACCGATCCAAGCACCGAACGTACGGAGCCTCCGAGTTCAGCACACGTTCAGCTCGATGACGATCTCCGGCCTCCGATCCAGCAGAGCTCCGGAGATGAGTTCCGTCAGCACGACGGTGTGGTGATGATGATGATGTTCTACTGGCGCAGGGCTTCGCCTAAACTCCGCGATGATATGACCGAGGTGGAATATGGTGGAGGGGGGCACCGCACACGGCTAAGGAACGATCCGTAGATCAACTTGTGTGTCTATGGGGTGCCCCCCGCCCCCGTATATAAAGGAGCAAGGGGAGGCCGGCCGCCCTTGGGCGCGCCAGGATGAGGAGTCCTCCTCCTAGTAGGAGTAGGACTCCTCCTTTCCTACTCCTAATAGGAGGGGAAGGAAGGGGAGAGGGGAAGGAAGGGGCGCCCCCTCCTAGTCATTCGGACCGGAGGGGGGCGCGCGGCCCATGTTGGCCGCCCTCTCTCCTTTCCCCTAAGGCCCATAAGGCCCAATACTCTCCCGGGGGGTTCCGGTAACCCCCCCGGCACTCCGGTTTTCTCCGAAATCACCCGAAACACTTCCGGTGTCCGAATATAGTCGTCCAATATATCAATATTTATGTCTCGACCATTTTGAGACTCCTCGTCATGTCCGTGATCACATCCGGGACTCCGAACAAACTTCGGTACATCAAAACTTATAAACTCATAATAAAACTGTCATCGTAACATTAAGCGTGCGGACCCTACGGGTTCGAGAACTATGTAGACATGACCTAGAACCATTCTCGGTCAATAACCAATAGCGGGACCTGGATGCCCATATTGGCTCCTACATATTCTACGAAGATCTTTATCGGTCAAACCGCATAACAACATCGTTGTTCCTTTGTCATCGGTATGTTACTTGCCCGAGATTCGATCGTCGGTATCCAATACCTAGTTCAATCTCGTTATCGGCAAGTCTCTTTACTCGTTACGTAATGCATCATCCGTAACCAACTCATTGGTTACATTGCTTGCAAGGCTTATAGTGATGTGCATTACCGAGAGGGCCAGAGATACCTCTCCGACAATCGGAGTGACAAAACCTAATCTCAAAATCGCCAACTCAACATGTACCTTCGGAGACACTGTAGTACTCCTTTATAATCACCCGATTACGTTGTGACGTTTGGTAGTACCAAAGTGTTCCTCCGGTAAACGGGAGTTGCATAATTCTCATAGTTACAGGAACATGTATAAGTCATGAAGAAAGCAATAGCAGTATACTAAATGATCAAGTGCTAGGCTAACGGAATGGGTCATGTCAATCACATCATTCTTCTAATGATGTGATCCCACTAATTAAATGACAACACATGTCTATGGTTAGGAAACATAACCATCTTTGATTAATGAGCTAGTCAAGTAGAGGCATACTAGTGACTATAATTTTGTCTATGTATTCACACATGTATCATGTTTCCGGTTAATACAATTCTAGCATGAATAATAAACATTTATCATGATATGAGGAAATAAATAATAACTTTATTATTGCCTCTAGGGCATATTTCCTTCAGTCTCCCACTTGCACTAGAGTCAATAATCTAGATTACATAGTAATGATTCTAACACCCATGGAGTCTTGGTGCTGATCATGTTTTGCTCGTGAGAGAGGCTTAGTCAAGCAGTGCGCAACATTCAGATCCGTATGTATCTTGCAAATCTCTATGTCTCCCACTTGGACTTGGTCCCGAATGGAATTGAAGCGTCTTTTGATGTGCTTGGTCCTCTTGTGAAATTAGGATTTCTTTGCCAAGGCAATTGCACCAGTATTGTCACAGAAGATCTTCATTGGTCCCGATGCACTAGGTATGACACCTAGATCGGAAATGAACTCCTTCATCCAGACTCGTTCATTTGCTGCTTCAGAAGCAGCTATGTACTCCGCTTCACATGTAGATCCCGCCACGACACTTTGTTTAGAACTGCACCAACTTACAGCTCCACCGTTTAATATAAACACGTATCCGGTTTGCGATTTAGAATCGTCCGGATCAGTGTCAAAGCTTGCATCAACGTAACCATTTACGACTAGCTCTTTGTCACCTCCATATACGAGAAACATATCCTTAGTCCTTTTCGGTATTTGGGATGTTCTTGACCGTTGTCGATGATCCACTCTGGATTACTTTGGTACCTTTCTGCCAAGCTTATTGCTAAGCATACGCCAAGTCTGGTACACAACATTGCATACATGATAGAGCCTATGGTGAAGCATAGGAACATCTTTCATTTTTCTCTATCTTCTCTCGTGGTCGGGCATTGTGTTTGACTCAACTTCACACCTTGTAGCACATGCAAGAAACCTTTCTTTGCTCGATCCATTTTGAACTTTTTCAAAATTTTGTCAAGGTATGTGCTTTGTGAAAGTCCTATTAAGCGTCTTGATCTATCTCTATAGATCTTGATGCCCAATATGTACGCAGCTTCACCGAGGTCTTTCATTGAAAAACTTTTATTCAAGCATCCCTTTATGCTATCCAGAAATTCTATATCATTTCTAATTAATAATATGTCATCTACATATAAAATCAGAAATTCTCTGAGCTCCCACTCACTTTCTTGTAAATCTGAGCTTCTCCA
The DNA here is from genome assembly GCA_021437245.1 of Aegilops speltoides. Taxonomy (NCBI): domain Eukaryota; kingdom Viridiplantae; phylum Streptophyta; class Magnoliopsida; order Poales; family Poaceae; genus Aegilops; species Aegilops speltoides. The sequence goes on from CM038145.1 coordinate 337,078,398, forward strand.
AAAGTCTCAGATAAAACCATATGCTTTGATCACACTATCAAAACGTTTATTCCAACTCCGAGATGCTTGCACCAGTCCATAAATGGATCGCTAGAGCTTGCACACTTTGTTAGCACCTTTTGGATCAACAAAACCTTCTCGATCGCATCATATACAACTCTTCTTCTAGAAATCCATTCAAGAATGCAGTTTTGACATCCATTTGCCAAATTTCATAATCATGAAATGCAGCAATAGCTAACATGATTCGGACAGACTTAAGCATCGCCACTGGTGAGAAAGTCTCATCGTAGTCAACCCCTTGAACTTGTCAAAACCTTTCGCAACAAGTCGAGCTTTATAGACAGTTACATTACCATCGGCGTCGGTCTTCTTCTTAAAGATCCATTTATTCTCAATGGCTTGCCGATCATCGGCAAGTCAACCAAAGTCCATACTTTGTTTTCATACATGGATCCCATCTTAGATTTCATGGCCTCTAGCCATTTTGCGGAATCTGGGCTCATCATCGCTTCCTCATAGTTCGTAGGTTCATCATGGTCAAGTAACATGACTTATAGAATAGGATTACCGTACCACTCTGTGCGGATCTTACTCGTAGACCCACGAGGTTCAAGAGAAACTTGATATGAACTTTCATGATCAATATCATTAGCTTCCTCACCGATTGGTGTAGTTGTCACAGAACCGGTTCTTGTGATGAACTACTTTCCAATAAGGGAGTAGATACTGATTATCTCATCAAGTTCTACTTTCCTCCCACTCACTTCTTTCGAGAGAAACTCCTTCTCTAGAAAGGATCCGATTTAGCAACGAAAATTTTGCCCTCGGATCTGTGATAGAAGGTGTACCCAATAGTCTCCTTTGGGTATCCTATGAAGACACATTTCTCCGATTTGGGTTCGAGCTTATCTGGTTGAAGTTTCTTCACATAAGCATCGCAGCCCCAAGCTTTAAGAAACGACAACTTTGGTTTCTTGCCAAACCACAGTTCATAAGGCGTCGTCTCAACGGATTTTGATGGTGCCCTATTTAACGTGAATGCGGCCGTCTCTAAATCATAACCCCAAAATGATAGCGGTAAATCGCTAAGAGACATCATATATCGCACCATATCAAGTAAAGTACGATTACGATGTTCGGACACACCATTTCGTTGTGGTGTTCCGGGTGGCGTGAGTTGCGAAACTATTCCGCATTGTTTCAAGTGTAGACCAAACTCGTAACTCAAATATTCTCCTCCACGATCAGATCGTAGAAACTTTATTTTCTTGTTACGATGATTTTCCACTTCGCTCTGAAATTCTTTGAACTTTTCAAATGTTTCAAACTTGTGTTTCATTAAGTAGATATACCCATATCTGCTCAAATCATCTGCGAAGGTGAGAAAATAACGATACCCGCCGCGAGCCTCAACATTCATTGGACCACATACATCAATATGTATGATTTCCAATAAATCAGTTGCTTGCTCCATAGTTCCGGAGAACGGCGTTTTAGTCATCATAAGGCATGGTTCGCAAGTACCAAGTGATTCATAATCAAGTGATTCCAAAAGCCCATCAAGATGGAGTTTCTTCATGCGCTTTAATCGATATGACCTAAACGGCGAGTGCCACAAATAAGTTGCACTATCGTTATCAACTCTGCATCTTTTGGTTTCAACACTATGAATATGTGTATCACTACTATCGAGATTCAATAAAATAGACCATTCTTCAAGGGTGCATGACCATAAAAGATATTACTCATATAAATAGAACAACCATTATTCCTCGATTTAAATGAATAACCGTCTCGCATCAAACAAGATCCAGATATAATGTTCATGCTCAACGCGGCACCAAATAACAATTATTTAGGTCTAAAACTAATCCCGATGGTAGATGTAGAGGTAGCGTGCCGATTGCGATCACATCGACTTTGGAACCATTTCCCACGCGCATCGTCACCTCGTCCTTAGCCAATCTTTGCTTAATCCGTAGTCCTGTTTCAAGTTGCAAATATTAGCAATGTAACCGAGATCAAATACCTAGGTGCTCATGCGAGCATTAGTAAGGTACACATCAATAACATGTATATCACATATACCTTTGTTCACTTTGCCATCCTTCTTAACCGCCAAATACTTGGGGCAGTTCCGCTTCCAAAGTGTCTAGTGCGCTTGCGAAGAGAAGCACTCGATTTGAGCTTAAGTCCGGACTTGGGTTTCTTCTCTTGAGCAGCAACTTGCTTGCCGTTCTTTTGAAGTTCCCTTCTTATTCCCTTTGCCCTTCTTCTTGAAACTGGTGGTTTTGTTAACCATCAACACTTGATGCTCCTTCTTGATTTCTCCTCCGCAGCTTTCAGCATTGCGAAGAGCTCGGGAATAGTCTTGTTCATCCCTTGCATATTATAGTTCATCACGAAGCTCTTGTAGCTTGGTGGCGATGATTGGAGAATTCATCAATGACACTATCATCGGGAAGATTAACTCCCGGTTGAATCAAGTGATTATTATACCCGACATTTTGAGTATGTGTTCACCGATGAACTATTCTCCTCCATCTTGCAGCTATAGAACTTATTGAAGACTTCATATCTCTCAATCCGGGCATTTGCTTGAAATATTAACTTCAACTCTGGAACATCTCATATGCTCCATGACGTTCAAAACGTCATTGAAGACCCGGTTCTAAGCCGTAAAGCATGGCACATTGAACTATCGAGTAGTCATCGACTTTGCTCGCCAGACGTTCTTAACGTCGTCGGTTACATCAGAAGCAGGTTCGCACTCAGCGGTGCTTCCGGGGCGTAACTTTTACATGCAACAATGAGGATAATCCTCGAGTTAAGGACCCGATCCGTGTAATTGCTACCATCATCTTTTAACTTTGCTTTCTCAAGGAACACATTAAAATTCAACGGAACAACAACACGAGCCATCTATCTACAAACAAACATAGACAAGCAAAATACTATCAGGTACTAAGTTCATGATAAATTTAAGTTCAATTAATCATATTACTTAAGAACTCCCACTTAGACAGACATCTCTCTAGTCATCTAAGTGATCATGTGATCCAAATCAACTAAACCATGTCCGATCATCACGTGAGATGGAGTAGTTTTAATGGTGAACATCGCTATGTTGATCATATCTACTATATGATTCACGTTCGACCTTTCGGTCTCCGTGTTCCGAGGCCATATCTGTATATGCTAGGCTCGTCTAGTATAACCTGAGTATTCCGCTTGTGCAACTGTTTTGCACCCGTTGTATTTGAACGTAGAGCCTATCACACCCGATCATCACGTGGTGTCTCAGCACGAAGAACTTTCGCAACGGTGCATACACAGGGAGAACACTTCTTGATAATTAGTGAGAGATCATCTTAAAATGCTACCGTCAATCAAAGCAAGATAAGATGCATAAAGGATAAACATCACATGCAATCAATATAAGTGATATGATATGGCCATCATCATCTTGTGCTTGTGATCTCCATCTTCGAAGCACCGTCATGATCACCATCGTCACCGGTGCGACACCTTGATCTCCATCGTAGCATCGTTGTCGTTACGCCATCTATTGCTTCTACGACTATCGCTACCGCTTAGTGATAAAGTAAAGCAATTACGAGCGCTTGCATTTCATACAATAAAGCGACAACCATATGGCTCTGCCATTGCCGATAACCGGTTACAAAACATGATCATCTCATACAATAAAATATAGCATCATGTCTTGACAATATCACATCACAACATGCCCTGCAAAAACAAGTTAGACGTCCTCTACTTTGTTGTTGCAAATTTTACGTGGCTGCTACGGGCTTAGCAAGAACCGTTCTTACCTACGCATCAAAAACCACAACGATAGTTCATCAAGTTGGTGCTGTTTTAACCTTCGCTAGGACCGGGCGTAGCCACACTCGATTCAGCTAAAGTGAGAGAGACAGACACCCGCCAGCCACCTTTAAGCATGAGTGCTCGTAACGGTGAAACCAGTCTCGCGTAAGCGTACGCGTAATGTCGGTCCGGGCCGCTTCATCTCACAATACCGCCGAACCAAAATATGACATCTTTGGTAAGCGGTATGACTTGTATCGCCCACAACTCACTTGTGTTCTACTCCTGCATATAACATCAACGATAAAACCTAGGCTCGATACCCCTTTGTTGGGGAACGAGTAATTTTAAAAATTTCCTACGCACACGCAAGATCATGGTGATGGTATAGCAACGAGAGGGAGAGTGTTCGCCCACGCCCTCGTGAGACCGTAAGCGAAGCGTTAGCACAACGCGGTTAATGTAGTCGTACGTCTTCACGATCCGACCGATCCAAGAACCGAACGTACGAAGCCTCCGAGTTCAGCACACGTTCAGCTCGATGACGATCTCCGGCCTCCGATCCAGCAGAGCTCCGGAGATGAGTTCCGTCAGCATGATGGCGTGGTGATGACGATGATGTTCTACCGGCGCAGGGCTTCGCCTAAACTCCGCGATGATATGACCGAGGTGGAATATGGTGGAGGGGGGCACCGCACATGGCTAAGGAACGATCCGTAGATCAACTTGTGTGTCTATGGGGTGCCCCCCGCCCCCGTATATAAAGGAGCAAGGGGGGGAGGCCGGCCGGCCCTTTGGGGCGCGCCAAGGATGAGGAATCCTCCTCCTAGTAGGAGTAGGACTCCTCCTTTCCTACTCCTACTAGGAGGGGGAAGGAAGGGGGAGAGGGGAAGGAAAGAGGCGCCGCCTCCTAGTCAATCGGACCAGAAGGGGGGGGCGCGTGGCCCATGCTGGCCGCCCTCTCTCCTTTCCCTAAGGCCCATAAGGCCCAATACTCTCCCGGGGTTCGGTAACCCTCCGGCACTCGATTTTCTCCAAATCACCGGAACACTTCGGTGTCCGAATATAGTCGTCCAATATATCAATATTTATGTCTCGACCATTTTGAGACTCCTCGTCATGTCCGTGATCACATCCGGGACTCCGAACAAACTTCGGTACATCAAAACTTCTAAACTCATAATAAAACTGTCATCGTAACGTTAAGCATGCGGACCCTACGGGTTCGAGAACTATGTAGACATGACCTAGAACCATTCTCGGTCAATAACCAATAGCGGGACCTGGATGCCCATATTGGTTCCTACATATTCTACGAAGATCTTTATCGGTCAAACCGCATAACAACATACGTTGTTCCCTTTGTCATCGGTATGTTACTTGCCCGAGATTCGATCTTCGGTATCCAATACCTAGTTCAATCTCGTTGCCGGAAATTCTCTTTACTCGTTACGTAATGCATCATCCCGTAACCAACTCATTGGTTACATTGCTTGCAAGGCTTATAGTGATGTGCATTACCGAGAGGGCCCAGAGATACCTCTTTGACAATCGGAGTGACAAAACCTAATCTCGAAATACGCCAAGTCAACATGTACCTTCGGAGACACCTGTAGTACTCCTTTATAATTACCCAGTTACGTTGTGACGTTTGGTAGTACCCAAAGTGTTCCTCCGGTAAACGGGAGTTGCATAATTCTCATAGTTACAGGAACATGTATAAGTCATGAAGAAAGCAATAGCAGTATACTAAACGATCAAGTGCTAGGCTAACGGAATGGGTCATGCCAATCACATCATTCTTCTAATGATGTGATCCCACTAATCAAATGACAACACATGTCTATGGTTAGGAAACATAACCATCTTTGATTAATGAGCTAGTCAAGTAGAGGCATACTAGTGACTATAGTTTTGTCTATGTATTCACACATGTATCATGTTTCCGGTTAATACAATTCTAGCATGAATAATAAACATTTATCATGATATGAGGAAATAAATAATAACTTTATTATTGCCTCTAGGGCATATTTCCTTCAGAATATGACATTGTGCTGTAGTGGGTAGGTTCACCACACCACTGGATTACGGATGAAGAACAGAAGCATACATGAGGTGCAAAAGAAGATCACTTGCTTTGTATAGTTTAATTTACATGGTATGAAGAAGGAACTTGATTGTACAACTGAAAACTTAAATTGAGAAGAACAAACTTTTGTTTATGAACTACATAATAAACTTTAAACATGCAATTTGATGCAAACACCAAAAATAAACAGCTATTGCAGTCATGCTAACCAAATATATACAACAAAGTTTCAAGGCTTGAGATGGACAAACTTACATTATTGGTGAAGACAGGCTCTATAAAGGCCTTGACCATGCTGATGGGGGGGGGGCAATTCAAGAAGTTTACCACATAATCTTCTTCATAAGCATTGCCTTTATTCTACATTTTGTTAAGAGTAAATATAGATGTGATAATATACGAAAAAATGGAGAATATTTATAAGATGAAGAGTGATGCTACATAACCAAGTAGCTATAAATGTAAGTGCAGCAATACAGGCAAAAGGTACAGCTAATAGCAATGCACAGCTAAACTTCTTCAGTACCAACCTTATGGTAAGAGTAAATATAGATCTGTTGTGTAGAAAATGGAGGGCAAAGGAAAATAAGCTGCAGAGTGATGGTACATGGACAACTACCTGTCATTATAGGTACACTGATAAAGGACAACATGTACTTACAAGAACAATGCAGAGCTAAAAAAACATTTGCATTGGATATATTCTACACTAATGTAACCATTCATACAGATCAGATAATTTGGAGCGAACAATTGATAAGCAAGCTATCATGCATACTGCTCTCACATAATGAACCAGGTATGTATGCAAGTACAATGATACATGACAACAGGTACTAACAAGAGCAAAGCAGCGGGCAACATATTTGCGATATCCTGTCGTTCTTTTCAAATCGGAATTCTTCTTCGAGCAGATTTCCTGCAAAAAAGATCCGTAAGGCACATGCGGAAAAGTAGAAGTTCAAATTGTGATGTGATTTCATAGACAGTACCTCATCCTGGGAATGAGACCAGTGCATAACAAGGTTTTTCCATTCAATGTCTTCTAAATTTAGCACAGGAGACTTCACCGAAAATTCGTTTATAGACTTGCCATCAAAGTGTGATTTCCTCAGGTAACACTGATACTGCTGCAATGCTTCCTTGAAAAGCACAAGCAAGCTTTGCTCGTCATGACTATCCAGATTGACCCTCGCCTAGTTACAACAATGTAATGTGTTCAATCAGCAGAAAACAGGAAAATAATAACCATGAATAATAGCACTTACACGTAAGTTGGACAGGAAGATGTGAAAATGGTGTTTGTCTTCACAATAATCTTCCCATGACGGGAATATATGCACGTAGTCCCTAACAACATTGAAAGCATTGTCTTTTAAACTGGGAATAAATGGAATGAGGTTCCAATCTGCAGGAATTCTCCGTCTCTGCAGTTGGGATAGGTCTTCGGCCGGTGGACTTGCTGTACCTTTTCTTTGGGTGGGATTTTTACGTAGTGCAGGTGGTGCTATGGCAAATGAAATCGGTATACTGTTCTTGGAGTGCATGTCCTGTTTGGTGGGGCTAGTGGTGTGGCCTTTGAAGTATGGGTACAATCACTTTGGAGTCGGTCCTACGTTTTGTGTCCTTTGGTTGTACAACCAATATAAGTGGGTGTCTTGTCGATTTCTCCGGCACCACCACGTTTTCAAGGACTTTCTTTGGTGCTCCTTGAGTTCGCAATCACCCTCTTCTTTTTGATGTCTGATGCACAAGAACAACATTTGAGTGGAAAAACATGGTATGATGACAGATGGAATATGTATTGATAATGGATGGGCATGGCATCTCAACATATATGATGAGTAAACTAAGAAGATGGCGGTGCAAGAAAGTAGAAGAAATGCAAGACAACATATGCAAGATACCCGCAATCAATAAAACATTGCCAAATTAGAACATGCACCTTGATGGGTGAACATGACAGGCCATCTGCCTTTGACTCTTCGACGTTAGAATAGTCATTAGGATCATATTCTGAACAAGAATCAACAGGTGGGGAGCGTACGAGTTTCATTGCATCCAGAATGGAACTCAATGCCTTGGTGCCAATTTTGTAAGTCATTGTAGTGTTTAGCTTCAAGAGTGCATTGCTGCTAGTGCGACACAAAGGAGCTACACAGATCATAGTGTAGATATAACGGGGAAAACCGTAAGCATCAGAGTAAAATCAGCAAAGTGGAACTTGCTGGAATATATGTGCTAGTATTGCCGGTATGGCTAGAAAGGCTTCGGATACCAGCTCTCTTCAAGTGAGCGTGCTTGATCTTGTTAATATCGATGTAACTCTCAAAGGCTGACAGAGCTCCGCATTTCCTTGCTATTCTTATAGGATTCAAGTGGGCAGGTGACTACAAATCCTATTCCCATGTTTACAAAATCCTACGAATCAAAGAGGCTCAAAGTGTCCATCACAACCGACCGTATAGACCTCTACACTGCAAATGTCCCTGCTCATCTTCAGTACAAGGAACATACTGTACTACTATCATACTCCCTCTGTTCCAAATTATAAGTCTTGGTAGAGATTTCCACTATGGATCACATACAAATGTATCCAGATACATTTTAGAGTGTAGATTCACTCATTTTGCTCCATATGTAGTCCATGGTGGAATCTATACAAAGACTTGTATTTAGAAACGGAGAGAGTACATATTAAAGAAGAACGGAAGAGGAACATGGTCAAGAAGAGCAAGCAGATTTTGGATAATAAAATGTCGGTTGCCCAGTGCCCACACAAGATGAACCAGAGCGCATTAAGAATGCAACTCCCAGCTGTCTCTCGACCATTTCAGGCGGTTGGATGAAGATCCTACGTCTCCTAGCCCATCTTCTTCCTCATCTCTGTTTCTTCCATCTGAGAACAAGACGGGCCGTGGCGGACCATCGGCCCCTGCCGCTAGTGTTCCTCTGCCACCCCCACCCCCACCCCCGCCCCAACCCCCACCGTGTCGAGTTTTCTTAGTTCGTGAGGCCCCACAACTACTCGAGCCCCTTCATTCAAGACTGCGAACTCCGACGAGTCTGAAAAATCGGTGACCCAATTTTGAAATTTAGTCTCTGCGATTTAACTAGTGTGGAATATAAAAGGGGAAAACCATAAGCATTGGGAGTATAGTGTTGAGCGTGCCATGGCGGATCTGAAGGTGCAAACCGGACAAAGGCAACTTCGCAACCAAGACAAGAAATCAGAGTAAAGCAGTGACGATCTATTTTCTTGCTGCGATAAATAAGTTGAGCAGATATGAAAGAGTACCGCCTCTGGTGCGGTGTACGCATCTGCTGAGAATTTGACGGTGCTGCGGTAGCAATGGCTGTCGGCGACTGTCGGTGTCAAAACCGGCGGATCTCGGCTAGGGGGTCCCGATCTGTGCGTCTAAGGCTAATGGTAACAGGAGGCAAGGGACACGATGTTTTACCCAGGTTCAGGCCCTCTCGATGGAGGTAAAACCCTACTTCCTGCTTGATTGATCTTGATGATATGAGTATTACAAGAGTTGATCTACCTCGAGATCGTAGAGGCTAAACCCTAGGAGCTAGCCTGTGATGATTATGATTGTGCCTATATGGACCAAACCCTCCGGTTTATATAGACACCGGAGGGCGGGAGGGGGCTAGGGTTTACACAGAGTCGGTTACAAAGAAGGAGATCTATTATACGGATTGCCAAGCTTGTCTTCCACGCAAACAAGAGTCCCATCCGGACACGGGACGAAGTCTTGAGTCTTGTATCTTCATGGTCCATTAGTCCGACCAAAGTATGTAGTCCGGCTGTCCGGATACCCCCTAGTCCAGGACTCCCTCAGTAGCCCCTGAACAGGGCTTCGTGACGATGAGTCCGGCGCGTAGATTGTCTTCGTCATTGCAAGGCGGGTTCCATATCCGAATACTTCAAAGTAATTACCGAACGCTTAAATCATGTCCGGATATGCAAGATGATCTTCACATACCACCATAGAGAGAACGATATTCCACAAATGTAATCTGCTGACAACTTCAGACAACGTGACATGACACTACGGTCGAGTCATTATTCGAACCGTTTTCCCACAACCAGCCACAACGCATATTGCGAGGCGGTTTCCTCGGCACGTCTTGTCGAAGCAGAGATCATGTCCCCTTATCACGGGATTCCCATCAATACGTGTATGGGTAACCCAACCGCGCCATCAATCATGGCACATGGGAAATAAGCGATCTTCAACGGGCAAGTGGGGAGGCGCACCGTTTTTGTCGCCTCTGTAAAGGGATAAGGATTCCCCATTTTTACCCACGCCTTCTTGCTCCTCCGTTTATCCATTCTCGCACCCTCGAGCTCCAGCGCCCTAGTTCACGCCTTCTCCGCACAACCAAACATGTCCGGAGCAGGAGGCAAGTGGGTGGCCTCCACCATCAAGGAGGAGCATATTACGAAGCTCTGGGCGGCCGGATACTTGGCCGCAGATATCGCACACCGGCTGCAGGACACAGGGCAGATTATTCCAACTCCGGGACCCCATGAGAGGGTCGTGTTCCTTGCCCACTTTGTCCATGGACTGGGATTTCCACTTCATCTGTTTGTCCGCGGGCTCATGTTTTACTATGGTCTGGACTTCCATGATCTAGCCCCAAATTTCGTCCTCAACATCTCGGCATTCATCATCGTGTGCGAGGCCTTCCTCCGCATCAAGCCCCACTTCGGCTTGTGGTTGCGAATCTTCTGTGTGAAGTCGAAGATTGTGAGCGGCCAACAAGCAGAGTGCAGAGGCGCCATGGTGGGCAGGATGCCCAACGTCACCTGGCTTGACAGCTCCTTCGCGGAGACTATGAAAGGGTGGCTATCGGGGTGGTTCTACATCACCGAGCCGTGTGATGCCAACTGGGCGGCGGCCCCCGAATTCCGATCCGGAATTCCCATGCGGCTCACCTCCTGGGAAAAGAAGGGCCTGGCCTGGGGTGAACCTGCGGAGCTGACCGGACTTCAGAACTACATCAAGAATATGATTGACAAGAAAATCAAGCTTGTCAACGTGGTCCAGGTCATGCTCGTTGAGGGAGTCCTGGACTAGGGCGTGTCTGGATAGCCGGACTATCATCATCGGCCGGACTCCAAGACTATGAAGATACAAGATTGAAGACTTCGTCCCGTGTCCGGATGGGACTTTCCTTGGCGTGGAAGGCAAGCTTGGCAATACGGATATGTAGATCTCCTACCATTGTAACCGACTCTGTGTAACCCTAGCCCTCTCCAGTGTCTATATAAACCGGAGGGTTTTTAGTCCGTAGGACAACAATCACAACAACAATCATACCATAGGCTAGCTTCTCGGGTTTAGCCTCCTTGATCTCGTGGTAGATCCACTCTTGTACTACCCATATCATCAATATTAATCAAGCAGGAGTAGGGTTTTACCTCCATCGAGAGGGCCCGAACCTAGGTAAAAACATCGTGCCCCTTGTCTCCTATTACCATCCGCCTAGACGCACAGTTCGGGACCCCCTACCCGAGATCCGCCGGTTTTGACACCGACATTAGTGCTTTCATTGAGAGTTCCTCTGTGTCGTCACCGATAGGCTTGATGGCTCCTTTGATCGTCAACAACGACGCAATCCAGGGTCAGACTTTTCTCCCCGGACAGATCTTCATATTCGGCGGCTTTGCGCTGCGTGCCAATATGCTTGGCCATCTGGAGCAGATCGAGAGCTATGCCCCTGGCTATCAGGTCAGATTTGGAAGCCTAAACTTCACGGCTGACATCCGCGGAGACTTGATCTTTGATGGATTCGAGCCACAGCCGAGCGCGCCGCACTGTCTCGATGGGCATGATCTAGCTCTGCTGCCGGACAGTGCCCTGGAGGCCGCACATGATCCCGCTCCGATCCTTAATTCAGAGCCGACCGCGCAGATCGAGGACGGGTGGCTAGACACCGCCTCGAGGGCTACGACCTCTACGGCGATGGAGCCGAATACTGACCTTGTCCCTTGCGACGCTCGTGACTCCGAGGTGCCGGACTCCTCGCCGGACTCCGAACCTCCCGCGCCCCCTCCAATCGAATCCGATTGGGCGCCGATCATGGAGTTCACCGCCACGGACATCTCTCAACACTCACCTTTTGGCGACATTCTGAATTCGCCAAGGTATCTCTCGCTATCAGGAGAGCCCTGTCCGAATTGCGGTCAGGAGGGTTGGGATGCGGACGATGAAGAAATTCAAAGCCCACCCACCACCTACTTTGTAGCCACTGTCGACGATCTAACCGACATGCTAGACTACGACTCCGAAGACATCGACGGTATGGACGATGATGCGGAGACGACCAAGAACCAGCGCCCACGGGCACTGGAAGACCACCTCGTCATCGACATATACATGGTGGACATCCCAAAGGATGGGAATGGCGAGAAAAGCGGAGGCAGATTCCTCCAAGAAACAGCCCAAGGCCTGGCGTCGTGGCGCCGCTCTAAATCCCGCCACAGCAAGAATGGAGATTCCGCACCGGGGATAATAACACCCCGAGAGTGCCAAAGACAACCCTCCAAAGCAAGATTCAGACGGGAGGGCGGAGAAGCCAGCCCTCATGAGAGAGCGGCATTTAAGAGGTAGAGGATGATAATTACATGCCTCCCTCGGGAGACGAGGCAAGCCTCGGCGACACTTAATTCGTCGTGCCGAGGATCTGTCGAACAAGAGCGTTTCAAGCGCGGGCTTATGGCCACGGCGAACAGCCTAAATAAAAGCAGCAACAGCTTAGAGCTGATCAAGACACGCTAGCCGACGGATGGGTGAAGTCCTTGCGGCGAAGAGTATGAACTCGAACGCCCCTCCAAAAGCTACCCCAAACGCAAGTTGCTCCCCCGATTATAGGAGGAGGCATATATACCTGCATCACCAGAGCACAATACGGCTGACCGACCACCTCGTGGCCGCGATAGAGAGGCCTTTAGGCCCTCCACTAGAACCGTACCCCGGCATCGCTCGAAAAGCACAAGGCCACAGGGGAACGCTCCGGACTTGCGAGACATATTGGAGGATAAGGCAAGACAATCAAGATCGATCTACGGATCGCGTGGGCGCCCCATGGCACGCGACGACAACCGTCACACCGGACACAGCAAGTCCGGCCGGGCCGAACACAGTAGACAAAGCTCGTTTGAGCTACGTCGTGATATAGCCCAATATAGAGGCGCCGCACACCCACTATGCTTCACAGATGAAGTAATCGATCATCAAATCCTCAAAGGGTTTAAACCCGTGAACATCGAATCCTACGATGGCACAACAGACCCCGCGGTTTGGATCGAAGACTATCTCCTTCATATCCACATGGCCCGCGGTGACGATCTTCACGCCATCAAATATCTCCCACTCAAGCTTAAAGGACCAGCTCGGCATTGGCTTAACAGCTTGCCAAGAGAATCAATTGGGTGTTGGGAAGACACGAAGCCGCATTCCTTGACAACTTCGGGGCACATATGTGCGACCACAGACGCCGATGACCTAAGCCACATAATTCAGCAGCCAGATGAATCGGCCAGACAGTTCTGGACACGGTTCTTAACAAAGAAAAACCAAATCGTCGACTGTCCGGATGCAGAGGCCCTCGCAGCCTTCAAACATAATATCCGCTACGAGTGGCTGGCCCGGCACCTAGGACAGGAAAAGCTGAAATCCATGGCAGCCCTCACATCACTCATGACCCACTTCTGCGCGGGAGAGGACAGCTGGCTAGCCCGCAGTAACAACCTCAGCCAAAATTCTGGTAGTCCGGATACCAAGGACCACAATGGCAGGTCGCGTCGAAACAAAAACAAACGCCGCGTTAACGGTGATAACACTGAGGATACGGCAGTCAACGCCGGATTCAGAGGCTCTAAACCCGGTCAACGGGAAAAACCATTCAAAAGAACTACTCCGGGCCCGTCCAATTTGGACCGAATACTCGACCGCTCTTGCCAGATACATGGCACCCCCGAAAAGCCAGCTAATCACACCAACAGGGATTGTTGGGTATTTAGCGAGCGAGCAAGTTAATTGCGAAAACAATGACAAGGGGCTGCATAGCGATGACGAGGAAGAGACCCGGCCGCCGAACAATAGAGGACATAAAGGTTTCCCCCCACAAGTGCGGACGGTGAACATGATATACGCAACTCACATACCCAAGAGGGAGCGGAAGCGTGCACTCAGGGACGTATACGCGACGGAGCCAGTCGCCCCAAAGTTCAACCCATGGTCCTCTTGCCCAATCACTTTTGATCGAAGGGACCACCCCACCAGTATCCGCCACGGCGGATTCGCCGCATTGGTTTTAGACCCAATCGTCGATGGATTTCACCTCACTAGAGTCCTGATGGACGGCGGCAAGAAATTGAACCTGCTTTATTAGGATACGGTCGCGCAAGATGGGCATAGACCCTCAAGGTTAAACCCACAAAACGACCTTCAAAGGCGTGATACCGTGTAGAGGCTAATTATGCAGGCTCGGTTACACCGAAGTGGTCTTGGATCCCGGACAACTTCCGGCGAGGAGTTAATCTTGATATAGTCCGTTCATGGCAGCTATCATGCTCGCTCAAAGCGAACCACATTTGCAAAGTTCAACGCGGTGCCGCACTACGCATACCTAAAGCTCTAGATGCGGGCCCTCGAGGAGTCATCACGGTCAGCGGAAACATCAACGCTCCTCCGAACGGAGGAACACACAATGCTCTCATGGCGGAAATCTGAGCAGCCTCTTAAGGCAATTTTCGAGTCCGGCCAAGGTTTAACCGGACACGGACAAACGCGCCCGGAGTAACCTACAACAAGACCACAGCACGCCCGAGCACGCATAGCAATGCAGCCCCAACCCCAGCCCTTGCATAATTGCAAGACTAGTCGCCAGCGTACATCATTACGCTCTGGAGATACCATGGGCATAGGGGAGGGCACGACCATAACAGCCCAGTGCGGCTCAACCACACCAGGGCTCCCTAGTGTGTCGCTTTTTTTCTTTTTCTTACCCACAGGACTCCGTTCACCAGAGGCCCTGTCCGGCAGTAGACCTGCCGAACTCACGATGCAACAGCCAGGGAAGGAGAAAGGCTACGATGAACACTCAGGTGGTCTCCATTACGAGCATTAAATCTGTTTAATACACCATTCCGCAGCCTACCCCTGGAGGGGGGCATATTTAATAGTCCAATCCCTTGCTTACCGCACTATTTGTATCGTTTTGCATTCATGGCAGTATTTCTGGAATAAACAATGCATCGCTTTTGCTTACAAGTGCGGCACCCCGAACTTATAGCATTATACGCATCGGCTCCGAATCATGTCTTGGGTTAATAGTTGGGTTTGCCCGGCTCCCATGTTTTGGTACCTTACGTTCCGTTGTATCGGCTAAGGTAGTACTGGGAGAACCACTGCGATTGCGCCCGGGTTGAGCTGGCGGCGCCTCGATGAGAAAGCTAAAATTGACCGTCATGATAAGGCGAGAGCTGGTCGCTATTCGAGAGGTTTTTCGAGTCCCTAAAGACTTATGCCGCTTAGAGCGAGGAACGGCTTCGTCCGGCCCAGCGTGGATAGCGCCCGAACTCGGTCTTCGAACACTAGGGGCTTCGCCGAAATTTAAAATTATAGAATTCTATGGCTAAGTGAGAGTGTTCAAGCATTATAAGTCTAGTTGCCTCGTTCGTTGTGTTGAGCGCCTCCCTAGATGGACCCAAACATGGGAACAAGAGCGCTCAAGTTTATCCCGAACACCCCAGCACTAGTGGCATGGGGGCTGAAGCCAACGACTTGCCATCTCTCAGATTTGATAAACGGCCGCACAGAACGTAATATTTTAAATTAACAAGCGTTGCTTAGCGCATATGAACAAATTTTTCAGCGCACAGGATAACAAAATGCGAGTCTACTCAAATATTACATCTTTGGAGCACTCACCCGCAATCATGCGGGCACCCTTCAGGACACTCTTATAATACATTTCGGGCGTACGATACTCCTTGCCCGCCGGCGGCGCGTCCGTCAGAAGCTTCTCAGCGTCCATCCTGCCCCAGTGCACTTTTGCACGGGCAAGGGCCCGACGGGCACCTTCAATGCAGGCAGAGTGCTTGACAACCTCAACCCGAGGACATCGCCCACCGGCCGCCGCACCGGGCGAAGTAGCTCGAGGCATGGCCTCCTTGGGCCACAATCGAACTATGAGGCCCTTCATGGCCTGTTCGGCTACCTTGTGGAGGTCGACCAGCTGCTTCACTGGTCGCAAAGGGGCACCGGATGTCCGCCTCGACATCTTGAGACCGAAGACCTTCTCCGTCGAGCTCCCCTCCTCGGCCTGGTAGAAAGCGGCAGCATCTGACACGCTGCAGGGCAGATCCGCGAACGCTCCTGGAGAGCTCCGAATTCAGGTAAGTAATAGGTAATTCACATTCACATGCTTGCTTTGCATGAAAAATGCCTTACCCGCTGCTATTTTCTTCAAATCCTCGATCTCCTGGAGGGCCTTGTGGGCTTCGGCCTTAGCGGCTTTGGCGCTCTCAAGAGCCGATGCAAGCTCGGACTCTCGAGTCTTTGAGTCGCGCTCCAAACTCTCATGTTTTTCCATGAGAGCCTGGAGCTCTTGCTGCACCTCCGCCACCCGCGCCTCCTACTTCTCCCGCTTGACTCGCTCTGCGGCCGCATTGCGTCCGGCCGCAGACACCGCCTCCTTCAGGGTCGCCACCTCGTTCGTGGCCCCTGTAGTACCCATGTTATCCTTGTTATTTCTCTTGCAACCAAATCCTTTTCTGTATGGTACAAATTTAATACGGTGTTACTCATCTTCCTTGTCCTCGAACTGCTTCTTGGCATGGCCGAGCTCGCTCTCGGACCGCTCGAGGTTCTGCCTCAAAGCATCGACCTCCGCCGTCAGTGCGGCAGAGGTCAGCAGCGCAGCCTGCAATCCCATATTGACATATTTTTTATAACTCTTGCATAAATCTTTTTAGATCCTCAGTCCGGCTTTTCTATCCAAACACCGAACCGAGCATCAGGGGCTACTGTCTATGCGGTATTATATTACATATCTTACCTAAGCCTGTTAGAAGGCTGCTGCAGGCTTCGGTCAGCCCGCTCTTGGCGAGCTGAACCTTCTGAATCACCGCACTCATGATAGTGCGGTGTTCTTCTTTGATGGAAGCGCCGTTGAGCGCCTCCAGCAAGTTATCCGGCGCCTCTGGTTGGACAGAGGCCACCGGCGTCACAGTCTTGCCCATCTTACGAAGGGGCCGCTCGCCAGACTCCCGAACCACTGCAGGTTCTGGTGCGGAGTCCGGTGCAGAGTCTGGGAGGTTGCCTGGCGGCACCTCCGGGGCCTCCTCCTCCTGGCGGGTCCCTTCTCGGGATCCCACCTCGGTGTCGTCAGCGTCACGGGGAGTTGAGGCAGTCGGAAGGGAATCCATATCCGACGTGTCTAAGGACCCGCTGGACGAAGTGGGAAGATCGCCCTTGGTCGGACTACAGGTTGTATGCGGCATTAGAAAGAACCGTGTGGCAAAGTGAAAAATTATAAACTATCTAGGAGTCCGGATACTTACGATCTTGCCAGGGGCTTGGCCCTTGAGGGCCACTCCTCGTTGCCATCGCCAACGTTGGCGGAACAGTCCGAGGGAAGGGTCCTTCCCTTCTTGGACCCTTCGGCCTCCCTCACTGGGGAGGCCTTCCTCCTCTTCTCTCCCCCACTAGGGGAGAGTCTTCTTTCTTCTCCTCCTCGTCCTCAGGGGAGGAGTCCGCCTCGGAGTTATCGGACGATGAGTCCGATACCACCTGACGCCGGGAACTCCTTTGGGTTCCCGTGGCCTTCTTCTCCGGCACCACGTAAAGTGCCGGGACCAGCAGCCCGGTCAAACGGGTGTCCGCTGGGTCTTCTGGAAGGGGAGCCGGACAGTTAACCTATCCGGATGTCTTCTGCCAGTCCTGTTAAAGGCATTGGGAGTTTAGATCCCACATAGAGTCAAACTATGAAAGAAATGAGTGTCCCATAAAGGATAACATAGCTTACCTCGCCGGCCGGGCGCTGCGTGCTGAATCCGTGATCTTCAGCGGATGCGGGGGCTTCTCCGCCCTTGAACAGCACCCTCCAGGCAGCTTCGTACGTCGTGTCGAAGAGCCCGCTCAAGGTCCGGTCTGTGCGGATCAAACTCCCACAAATTGAAGGCCCGTTCTTTGGCGGGGAGAATCCGTGACGAGCATGACTGGATCACATTGACAAGCTTGAGCTTCTTGTTCACGAGTGGTCTGGAGAGCAGATCGAGTCCGTCGGCTCCTCCGAACTACCCCATAGTAAGCCCTTCTCTTTCCGGAGGTGAGCTGCATGGGGATGCAGATCTGAATTTGGGGGCGCTGCCCATTTAGGGTCACGCTGCTCGGTGATGTAGAACCACCCGATTGCCACCCTTTGATGGATTCCACGAAGGCACCCTCAAGCCAAGTGGCGTTGGGCATTTGCCCACCATGGCGCCTCCGCACTCCGCTTGGCTGCCCTTCACAACCTTCGGCTTGACATTGAAGGTCTTTAGCCACAAGCCGAAGTGGGGCTGGATGCAGAGGAAGGCCTCGCACACGACGATAAACGCCAAGAAGTTGAGGATGAAGTTTGGCGCCAGATCGTGGAAGTCCAGGCCGTAGTAGTACATGAGCCCCCGGACAAAGGGGTGAAGTGGGAAGCCCAGTCCGCGAAGGAAGTGGGGAAGAAATACGACCCTCTCATGGGGCCTGGGGGTGGGGATGAGGTGCCCCTCGTCGGGCAGGCGGTGCGCGATGTTGTTGGATAGGTATCCGGCGCCCCGCAGCTTCTCGATGTGCCCCTCCGTAATGGAGGAGGCCATCCACTTGCCTCCCGCTCCGGACATGGCTGGAGAAGGTTGAGGTGAGATGTGCGGACTTGGGCGCTGGAGCTCGAGTGCGCGGAGATGAATAAGCAAAGGAGGAAGAAGGCGTAGGTAAAAGAGGTGGATCCTTATCCCCTTATATATGGGCGGACGAAGATTATGCGTCCCCACCGGCCTGGTAAAACTCGCTTATCTCCCAAGCGCCACAATCAATGGCGCGGTTGGGTTACCCACGTCCGTATTGATGGGAATCCCGGAATAAGGGGAACACGGTCTCGCTCGACAAGGCGTGCCAAGGAAACCGCCGCTAAACGCTACCGAGGTGGTATAATAAAAGCGATTCAAGTAAAGGCTTGGTGGTGGTGTGACGTCACGCCACAAAATACGTCAGCGGATTGAACTTGTGTAAATATTATTCTCTCTACGGTGGTATGTGAAATTTATTTTGCAGAGCCGGACACTATCCTGGTGTTCACAATCTTCTACGAATTATTCAGAGGAGGAACCCGCCTTGCAATGCCGAAGACAATATGCGCGCCGGACTCGTCGTCATTGAAGCCTGGTTCAGGGGCTACTGAGGGAGTCCTGGACTAGAGGGTGTCCGGATAGCCGGACTATCATCATCAGTCGGACTCCAAGACTATGAAGATACAAGATTGAAGACTTCGTCCCGTGTCCGGATGGGACTTTCCTTGGCGTGGAAGGCAAGCTTGGAAATACGAATATGTAGATCTCCTACCATTGTAATCGACTCTGTGTAACCCTAGCCCTCTCCGGTGTCTATATAAACCAGAGGGTTTTTAGTCCGTAGGACAACAATCACAACAACAATCATACCATAGGCTAGCTTCTCGGGTTTAGCCTCCTTGATCTCGTGGTAGATCCACTCTTGTACTACCCATATCATCAATATTAATCAAGCAGGAGTAGGGTTTTACCTCCATCGAGAGGGCCCGAACCTGGGTAAAAACATCGTGCCCCTTGTCTCCTGTTACCATCCGCCTAGACGCACAGTTCGGGACCCCCTACCCGAGATCCGCCGGTTTTGACACCAACACTCGTCCGCCGAATTCTTCCGTGCCAAAGACGGGCATTTAATCTGTGGGAGTTCGTCCCGGCCGAACACCAGACACTTCAAGAGCTCTATGGCACGACACACAAGGACGCATGGAAGGTGTTGTTCAAGGCCTCCGAAATACCTCCTCCCACATCCGAGGACCACGGACTTCATGCCACGCGGCTCCCCCGTCCGATGAGTTTTCTAACCATCACCAAATGTAGTTTTCCCCGCATACTCATGGGAGGATTATAAGTCATCGTGTGTACTTAATCAGGAGTACGTGGTGATGGCGGAGCGGATTAACTGTCCGACTCCACTGCCAGAAGGTCCAGCGACCGCTCTCCTGACGGAGATGCTAGTCCCGGCCTCCTACAAGGCGCCGGAAAAGAAGGCCGAAAAGAAGGCCCCGGGGACCAGGAAGGGTCTCCGGCGTAAGGTCGTACCGGACGCCTCGTATGAAGACGACGAGGCACACTCCTCCCATGAAGGGGAAGAGGAAAAGGTGAGGGACGCCCCATCCAGGGAGGCCGATGGGCCTAAGAAGGCGGCCCAGGGGACCAGGAAGGGTCCCCGGCGCAAGGCCGTCATAAACTCATCGTCCGAAGACGACGAGGCAGATTCCTCCCGCGGAAGCGTGGGGAAACACGAGGAAACTCCGCCTCCCTGCACTGGGGAGGAGAAGAAAAGGAAAGCCGCCCTGGAGGGGGAGGCTAGGACGCCCAAGAAGGGAAAGGCATCCCTTCCGAATTACTCCACCACGGCCGCCTACAACGAGGAGGAGTGGCTGCCTAGGGGGAAGCCCCTAGTAAGATCGTAAGTATTCGCACTCTGTTGTACTTTAGTGCGACTTTGCTTCATAGTCTGTTATAACGCCGAACACGCATATGCAGTCCGGCCAGGGCCCATCCCGAGGTATCCTCTTTGGATGGGTGTTTGAGCGATTCGGCGATGAATTCGCTCCCAACAGCCACTTCCCCTCGGCCTGCGGATGACACGTAGGTGTTGTCCCAAAGGCTCCCAGAGCAGGGGGAGGCGACTCTGGAGACGCCCCAAGGAGAAATTCCAGACGTCGAGCACACGGGGTGTAAAATTTCCTCGGATTTATGCCGACGAGAGCTGTGGCAAGTTGGGTTCTCAGCCGGACACTGTACCGAAACCTCCAAGGGTTCCAGATTCGGGCAGGTAGCCCCTTGCTAAGGAGGGCGGGCCGGCCGTGCCGATGATTTCCGTTGCACCAGAGGTGCCGGATAGTCTGCTAGAAGTGCTTCGCGGCGCTTCCACGGATGAAGAGCACCATACTCTTATGAGTGAGGTGATTCAGAAGGTTCGGTCCGCCAAGAGCGGATTGACCGAAGGCTGCACCAGCCTCCTGACCGGCTTTGAGGTAAGTAATCAAAAGTGTGTGAAAGTATCACCCAATAGACAGTAGCCCCTGATACTCTGTTTGGTGTTCGGAAAGAAAAGCCAAACCGAGGGTCAATTTTAATCCGCATGAGTCTAATAGTAGGTGTCTATGTGAATAAGCAGGTGGTGCTGCTTGCCGCAGCTGCCCGCACAGCAGAGGTCACCGGACTTAAACGGGCCCTGGAGCATGCCGAAGGGGAGCTCCGCCTCATGAAGAGGCAGCTCGAAGAGAACAAAGGTGAGTGATACCCCGTTCACATATCACAAAGGATAGAAAAAAATTGGTGACGCTTACAAAAAGGCGTTTGATTTTGTAATAGGGGCCACGACCGAAGTGGCGTCCCTGAAGAAAGCGCTATCCAAGGCCGAAAACAAGGCGGCCATAGAGCGCATTGAGTGTGAAAAGCAAAATGCTAGGGTGGGCGAGGTACAACAAGAGCTCCAGGAGCTCGGCAAGAAGTTCGAGTCCTTGGAGCGTGACTTCAAGACGAAGGAGTCTGAACTTGCGAAGGCCCTTTTGAGCATGAAAGACGCCAAGGCCGAAGCCGAAAAGGTCCAGCAGGAAATCCAGGCGGCCAAGAAGATAGCGGCGGGTAAGACATTCTTTATGCAAAGCAAGCATGTGGATGAGACGTTTCTTTTACTTACCCGAATTCAGAGCTCTCCAGGGGCATTCGCAGATCTGCCACGTAGCATATCGGATGCCGCGGAGTTCTACCGTGCCGAACAGGGGAGCTCAATGGAGAAGCTGTTTTGGTCCCAGTATGCTGGAGCCGAACACCCGATGCCTCTGAGTGACCAATTGAAGCAATTGGTTGAACTCCACAGGGCGGCCGAAGTGGCTATGAAAGATTTCATAGTCCGGATGTGGCCTGGTGAGCCCCTGCCCGCCAGCTACTTCGGCCTGATAAAGCGGATGGTAAATGCCTATGCGCGGCTTGAAGTGATCAAGCGATCCGTTTGCATTGAGGGTGCCCGCCGAGCCTTTGCCAATGCAAAGGTGCATTGGGGCAAGCTGGATGCGCCGAAGCTGGTGAAGGATGGACCACCGGAGGGCAAGGCGCATCGCTATCCCGAGAAATATTATGATGGCGTTATGAAAGGTGCTCGCCTCGTGGCCGATGAATGTACCAAGGACACGATCTATGAGTGAATGTACTCCTGTCGTTTTTGTAATATAAAAAACGAAGTTATTTGCGATATATAGCGCTTTGTTGATTTAAAATATTACCTTCTATGCGGCTGTTTATAAAATTCTGAAAGTAGGCTACCGTCGGCACCTTTCACGTAACTAATCTTGGGGTGTTCATGGAAAACCCAGACACTCTTTATCCAAATATTTGGTCCCTGAAGGAGGTGTTTGGCGCAGCGAACAAGGCAATCAAACTATGCGGCTTTATAACTTTCACTTAGCCATAGAAGTCTACAATTTTAAATTTTGGCGAAGCCCCTAGAATTCGGAAAGCCGAATTGGGGCGCTATATACGCCTAAATCGGACGAGGCCGATTCCTCGCCTAAAGTGGAAAAAATCTATAAGGATTTTAAGACGTCTCGAACAGCGACCAGCTCTCGCCGCATCATGCCAGTCAGTTTTTGGCTTTCTCTACTGAGGTGCTCGTCCAGAAGAACCAGGACACAATCGCAGTAGTTCTCCTGTGCTACCTTAGCCGATATAACGGAACATAAGGTACCAAAACAAGAGAGCCGGGCAAACCCAACTATTGACCCAAGACATGACTCAGAGCTAATGCATATAACGCTATAAGTTCAGGGTGCCGCACTATTGAAAGTGTTCGGACTTATCTTGCCGTATTATGGGGCGCCATAAGAAGCCCCTGGCAAACTGAACGTACCAAAGTGTACAGATTCAATGTTAACTAAACATTTTTAGAAAAAAATGTGAAGATAGGAATAATAAGCTGACGCTATATTATCTCCCATTGATAAATAATACGTCCAAGCATATCTTTACAATTAATGTGTTGAGCAGGAGTAAAGAGGACTATTTGACATGTCCTATCCAAGGGCGGGCCGCGTGTAGGTATATAAAACAGGTATAACGATCATTAACAGATACCACCTGGGTATTCCCTTTGTGCGCAAAGGCTTTTGCCTCCTTGGTTCTCCCCCCTGTGAGGAGTCCGATGATCCGGTTCTCTGAAGAGGCTGCTCGAGAGTAGGGTCCTGAAAGATAAAGAGGGTTATTAAAGTATGCTGCGGCTGAACCGCGTCACTATTGCGCCCCCGCCTGTGCCCATGGTATTTTGAGTGCGTAAGTGTGTACGCGCGGCATGAATGCTGCCTGAATGGGACTGGGGCGGAGGCCAGGCTGCTAGTCGCGCTCTTGGCGTGCCTGGCGATCCTGTTGCAGGGTACTTCGGACTTGCTTGACGGTGTTCGGGGTTGTTGTCGCCGGATTGGTGGTTTGCTGGAGAAGGCTGCTTTGTACTTCTGCCGCGAGGGCTGCAATATGCTCTTCTGTACGGAGAGAGCGGTCCGTGTTTCCATTGACTGTTATGACCCCGCGAGGTCCTGGCATCTTGAGCTTGAGGTATGCATAGTGTGGTACCACATTGAATCGAGCGAATGTGGTTCGTCCAAGCAGTGCATGATAACCACTACGGAAAGGGACGATATCGAAGATTAACTCCTCGCTTCGGAAGTTATCCGGAGATCCGAAGACCACTTCCAGTGTTATGGAGCCTGTGCAGCGGGCCTCTACTCCTGGAATTACACCTTTGGAGGTGGTTTTGGTGGGCTTTATCCTTGAAGGGTCGATGCCCATTTTGCGCACTGTGTCCTGATAAAGCAGGTTCAGGCTGCTGCCGCCATCCATAAGGACCCGCGTGAGGTGGAATCCGTCGATGATTTGGTCTAGGACCAATGCGGCTGAACCGCCGTGATGGATGCTGGTAGGGTGATCCCTACGATCAAAGGTGATCGGACAGGCTGACCATGGGTTGAACTTTGGGGCGACTGGCTCCATCACATAGACTCCCCGCAGTGCTCGCTTTCATTCCCGTTTGGGAATGTGGGTGTGCTACGTCTTGAGCATGCGTTGGTTTTCCTCGAAGAGGAGAGGGTGATGCAGCAAGTGTAGCGTAAGTATTTCCCTCAGTTTTGAGAACCAAGTTATCAATCCAGTAGGAGGCTCCTCAAAAGTCCCACGCAGCTACACAAACAAGCGAGAACTCGCAACCAACGCAATAAAGGGGTTGTCAATCCTTCACGGCCACTTCATGAAAGTGAGACCTAATAAAGATAGTATGATAAGATAAATATATTTTTGGTATTTTATAATATAGATGCAAAAAGTAAAGATGCAAATAAAGGTAGATTGAAAGCAAATATGATAAGAGATAGACCCAGGGGCCATAGGTTTCACTAGAGGCTTCTCTCAAGATAGCATAAGTATTATGGTGGGTGAACAAATTACTGTCGAGCAATTGATAGAAAAGCGCATAGTTATGAGATTATCTAGGCATGATCATGTATATAGGCATCACGTCCATAACAAGTAGACTGACTCCTGCCTGCATCTACTACTATTACTCCACACATCGACCGACTCTTGCCTGCATCTAGAGTATTAAGTTCATAAGAACAGAGTAACGCATTAAGCAAGATGACATGATGTAGAGGGATAAACTCATGCAATATGATATAAACCCGATTTTGTTATCCTCGATGGCAACAATACAATATGTGCCTTGCAACCCTTTCTGTCACTGGGTAAGGACACCGCAAGATTGAACCCAAAGCTAAGCACTTCTCCGATGGCAAGAAAAACCAATCTAGTAGGCCAAACCAAACTGATAATTCGAAGAGACTTGCAAAGATAACTCAATCATACATAAAATAATTCAGAGAAGATTCAAATATTATTCATAGATAAACTTGATCATAAACCCACAATTCATCGGATCTCGACAAACACACCACAAAAAGAGTTTACATCGAATAGATCTCCATAAGAGAGGGGGAGAACATTATATTGAGATCCAAAAAGAGAGAAGAAGCCATCTAGCTAATTACTATGGACCCGTAGGTCTGTGGTAAACTACTCACAACTCATCGGAGGGGCAAGGATATTGATGTAGAGGCCCTCCATGGTCGATTCTCCCCTCCGGCAGAGTGCCGGCGAAGGCTCCAAGATGAGATCTCGCGGATATAGAAGGTTACGGTAGTGGAATTTGTGTTTCATGGTGCCCCTGGATGTTATTGGGGTATGTAGGTATATATAGGAGTAAGAAGTACGTCCGTGGCCGCCCGAGGGGCCCACGAGACAGGAGGGCGCGCCCTAGGGGGGCCCTATCTCGTGGGGCCCTCGGAAGCTTCTTGGCTTGCACTCCAAGCTCTCCGGATCACGTTCGTTCCAAATATCACGCTCCCGAAGGTTTCATTCCGTTTGGACTCCGTTTGATATTCCTTTTCTTCGAAATACTGAAATAGGCAAAAAAACAGCAATATGGGCTGGGCCTCCGGTTAGTAGGTTAGTCCCAAAAATGATATAAATATGTAAAATAAAGCCCATAAACATCCAAAATGGGTAATATAATAGCATGGAACAATCAAAAATTATAGATACGTTGGAGACGTCTCAAGCATCCCCAAGCTTAATTCCTGCTCGTCCTCGAGTAGGTAAATGATAAAAAGAGAATTTTTGATGTGGAATGCTACCTAGCATAATTCATAATGTAATTTTCTTTATTGTGGCGTGAATTATCAGATCCAAATGAATCCAAAATAAAAGTTCATATTGATAAAAGAAATAGTAACACTCCAAGCATACTAATCAAAGTAATCATGTCTTCTCAAAATAACATGGCAAAAGAAAGTTCATCCCTAGAAAATCATATAGTTAGGCTATGCTTCATTTTCGTCACACAAAGATGTTCCCAACTTCTATACCCCCGATGACAAGCCAAGCAATTGTTTCATACTTAAATAATCTCAAACTTTTTCAACCTTCGCGCAATACATGAGCGTGAGCCATGGATATAGCACTATGGGTGGAATAGAATATGATGATGGGGATTGTGTGGAGAAGACAAAAAAAGAGAAAGTCTCACATTGACGAGGATAATCAACGGGCTATGGAGATGCCCATTAATTGATGTCAACATGAGGAGTCGGGATTGCCATGCAACGAATGCACTAGAGCTATAAATGAATGCTCAACAAAAGAAAGCTAGTGGGTGTGCATCCAATTTGCTTGCTCACAAAGACCTAGGGCATTTGAGGAAGCCCATCGTAGGAATATACAAGCCAAGTTCTATAATGAAAAATTCCCACTAGTATGAAAAAGACAACTTATGAGACTCACTATATGAAAAACATGGTGCTACTTTGAAGCACAATATATGAGACTCACTACATGAAGAACAAGGTGCTACTTTGAAGCACAAGTGTGAAAAAAGAGATAGTAACTTTGCCCTTTTTATTTATTTTCCCTTTTTTATTTTTTATTTTTCTTTTTTCTTTCCTTTTTTTCTTTTTCTTTTGGGCCTTTATTTTTTTCTTTTGGCCTTTCTTCTTTATTTTTCTTTTCCTTTTTTTTCTTCGGGCAATGTTCTAATAATAATGATCATCACACTTCTATTGATTACAACATAAGAACTACAACTCGAAACTAGAACAAGATATGACTCTATATGAATGCCTCCGGCGGTGTACCGGGATGGTGCAGTGCATCAAGAGGCTAGCAAAGACGGAAAGGTAAAAGTACGTATAATCCATGGACTCAACATTAGTCAAAAGAACTCATATACTTATTGCAAAAATTTAGAAGTCATCAAAAACCAAGTACTACGCGCATGCTCCTAGGGGGATAGATTGGTAGGAAAAGACCAACGCTCGTCCCCGACCGCCACTCATTAGGATGCACAAGCCAGGTACACTTCATGTTTCAAATTTGTTACACAACTTTAACCATACGTGCATGCTATGGGACTTGCTAAATTCAACACAAGCATTCTTTAAATTCATAATCACCCAACTAGCATGACTTTAATATCACTACCTCCATATCTCAAAACAATTATCAAGCATCAAGTTGATCATAGCATCCAATTCACTTCCTATGATAGTTTTTATTATACCCAACTTGGATGCTCATCATTCTAGGACCAACTTTATGATAATAGCAAATACCATGCTGTTCTAAAACTCTCAATATAATATAAGTGAAGCATGAGAGACTAGCAATTTCTTCAAAATTAAGACACCACCGTGCTCTAATAGATATAAGTGAAGCACTAGAGCAAAAACTATCAAGCTCAAAAGATATAAGTGAAGCACATAGAGTATTCTAGCAAATTCTAATCAAATAGGCTTCTCCCAAAAGGTGTGTACAGCAAGGATGATTGTGTTAAACTAAAAAGCAAAGACTAATATAATACATGACGCTCCAAGCAAAACACATATCATGTGGCGAATAAAAATATAGCTCCAAGTAAAGTTACCAATGAGCAAAGACGAAAGAGGGGATGCCTTCCCGGGGCATCCCCAAGCTTAGGCTTTTGGATATTCTTGAATATCTTGGGCTTCCATGGGCATCCCCAGGCTTAGCCTCTTGCCACTCCTTATTCCATAGTCCATAAAAGCTTTACCCAAAACTTGAAAACTTCACAACACAAAACTCAACAGGAAATCTTATAAGCTCTGTTAGTAAAAGAAAACAAAACCACCACATAAGGTACTGCAATGAACTCATTATTTATTTAATTTGGTGTTAAAACTACTGTATTACAACTTCTTTATGGTTCATAGACTGAATTACTAGCCATAGATGCATTGAAATTAGCAAACAACACACGGAAAACAGAATCTGTCAAAAACAGAACAGTCTGTAGCAATCTGTAACTAACGCAAACTTCTGGAACTCTAAAAATCCTACCAAAATAGGAAGTCCTGTAAAATTTGTTTATTGAACAAAAGAAAAGAGAATAAACTCAAAATCACATTCCTGTGATTTAACAAAATTATATTCGTGCATGCAAAGTTTCTGTTTTTCAGCAGAATCAAATCAACTATCATCGTAGGTTATCCTATAGGTTCTACATGGAACAAACACTGAGATAAAAACACGTCTAAACAGAAGGTAAATGCAAGATTTATTACTAAACAGGAGCAAAAACAAAAAACATAAAGGAAATTGGGTTGCCTCCCAACTAGCGCTATCGTTTAACGCCCCTAGCTAGGCATAAAAGGCAAAGATAGATCTAACGAGTGCCATCTTTGGCACTAAATTCATAACTAGCACACATGATGGATTCATAAGGTAGTTTGACTTTCTTTCTTGGAAAGTGCTCCATGCCTTTTTTAAGGGAAATTGGAATCTAATGTTCCCTTCCTTCATATCAATAATCGCACCAATCGTTCTAAGGAAAGGTCTACCAAGAATAATAGGGCAAGAAAGATTGCAATCTATATCAAGAACGATAAAATCTACGGGCACCAAATTCCTATTTGCAACAATAAGAACATCATTGATCCTTCCCATTGGCTTTTTAATGGTGGAATCCGCAAGGTGCAAATTTAAAGAGCAATCTTCAAGATCATGGAAACCTAGAATATCACATAAAGTTTTCGGAATCGTGGAAACACTAGCACCCAAATCACACAAAGCAAAACACTCATAATCTTTAATTCTAATCTTTATAGTAAGTTCCCACTCATCATTAAGTTGTCTAGGTATAGAAACTTCCAAATTAAGTTTTTCATCATAAGATTGCATCGAGGCATCAACAATATGTTTGGTAAAAGCTTTGTTTTGACTATAAGCATGAGGAGAATTAACAACAGATTGCAACAAGGAAATACAACCTTTTAAAGAGCAATTATCATAATCAAATTCCTTGAAATCCGAGATAGTGGGTTCAATATTATTAGAAGTTGAGGATTCTCCAATATCACTTTTACCAAATTTAACATTAAGATCTAAAGACTCCGAATTTTTGGGACGCCTTCTAGGCAAAGTTGATTCACCATCAGTCCCATAATCATCAAAATTCATATTGCAAAACATAGATCTAATTGGAGACGCATCAATAACTTTAAGATCCTCATCATTATTTTCACGGAAACTAGAAGAACACGGTTTTATAAAGCTTTCTTTCTTAGCACGCAATCTAGCGGTTCTTTCCTTGCACTCGTCAATGGAAATTCTCATTACTTTGAGAAACTCATTGATATCATGCTTAGGAGGAGAAGATCTAATTTTAAGAGAATTAACATCAAGTGAAAGTCTATCAACGTTCCTTGCCAAATCATCAACTTTGACTAATTTTTCTTCAAGCAAAGCATTAAAATTCTTTTGAGAAATCATAAATTCTTTCACACTATTCTCAAAATCAGAGGGCATATTATTAAAATTACCATAAGAATTATTGTAGGAATTTCCATAATTATTAGAGGAATTACTAGGGAACGGTCTAGTATTAAAATTTCCTCTATAAGCATTGTTTCCAAAACTATTCCTACCAACAAAATTCACATCCATATATTCATTATTATTCTCAATCAAGGAAGACAAAAGCATATCATTGGGATCAACAGGAGTATTTTTAGTAGCAAACATCTTCATAAGTTCATCCATCTTTCCACTCAAAACATTGATTTCTTCTATGGCATGCACTTTTTTACTAGAAGATCTTTCGGTGTGCCATTGAGAATAATTAGCCATAATATTATCAAGCAATTTTGTAACATCTCCTAACGTAATTTCCATAAACGTGCCTCCCGCGGCCGAATCTAAGAGATTTCTAGAAGCAAAGTTCAAACCGGCATAAAAAATTTGTATGATCATCCATAAATTCAAACCATGAGTAGGGCAATTGCGAAGCATCAATTTCATTCTTTCCCAAGATTGGGCAACATGCTCATGATCAAGTTGTATAAAATTCATAATATCATTCCTAAGAGTGATGATCTTAGCGGGAGGAAAATACTTAGAGATAAAAGCATCTTTGCACTTGTTCCAAGAATCAATACTATTTTTAGGCAAAGACGAAAACCAAACTTTAGCACGATCTCTAAGTGAAAACGGAAATAACTTCAATTTGACAATGTTGTTATCCGTATCTTTCTTCTTTTGCGTATCACACAAATCAACAAAATTGTTTAGATGAGTGGTGACATCTTCACTAGGAAGGCCGGCAAATTGATCTTTCATAACAAGATTCAGAAAGCGGTATTGATTTCACAAGACTCAACATCATTAAGAGAAGCAATCGGAGTACCAAGGAAATCATTATTATTGGTATTCGAGAAGTCACACAATTTGGTATTATCTTGCGCCATGGAAACAATTAATCCAACACACAAGCAAGCAGAAAAACGGCAAGCGAAAAAAGAGAGGATGAGGTTGGGAAAGAGAGGGCGAATAAAACGGCAAGGGTGAAGTGGGGGAGAGGAAAACGAGAGGCAAATGGCAAATAATGTAAATGCGAGGGAGATGGGTTTGTGATGGGTACTTGGTATGTCTTGACTTGAGCAAAGACCTCCCGAACGGCGCCGAAATCCTTCTTGCTACGTCTTGAGCTTGCGTTGGTTTTCCTCAAGAGGAGAGGGTGATGCCGCAAGTGTAGCGTAAGTATTTCCCTCGTTTTGAGAACCAAGGTATCAATCCAGAGGAGGCTCCTCAAAAGTCCCACGCACCTACACAAACAACCGAGAACTCGCAACCAACGCAATAAAGGGGTTGTCAATCCCTTCACGGCCACTTGCGAAAGTGATATCTAATAAAGATAGTATGATAAGATAAATATATTTTTGGTATTTTATAATATAGATGCAAAAATTAAAGATGCAAATAAAGGTAGATTGAAAGCAAATATGATAAGTGATAGACCCGGGGGCCATAGGTTTCACTAGAGGCTTCTCTCAAGATAGCATAAGTATTACGGTGGGTGAACAAATTACTGTCGAGCAATTGATAGAAAAGCGCATAGTTATGAGATTATCTAGGCATGATTATGTATATAGGCATCACGTCCATAACAACTAGACCGACTCCTGCCTGCATCTACTACTATTACTCCCCACATCGACCGACTCCTGCCTGCATCTAGAGTATTAAGTTCATAAGAACAGAGTAACACATTAAGCAAGATGACATGATGTAGAGGGATAAACTCATGCAATATGATATAAACCCCATCTTGTTATCCTCGATGGCAACAATACAATCGTGCCTTGGAACCCTTTACATCCTTTGGTAAGGACACTGCAAGATTGAACCCAAAGCTAAGCACTTCTCTCATGGCAAGAAAGACCAATCTAGTAGGCCAAACCAAACTGATAATTCGAAGAGACTTACAAAGGTAAATCAATCATACATAAAAGAATTCAGAGAAGATTCAAATATTATTCATAGATAAACTTGATCATAAACCCACAATTCATCGGATCTCGACAAACACACCGCAAAAAGAGTTTACATCGAATAGATCTCCACAAGAGAGGGGGAGAACATTGTATTGAGATCCAAAAAGAGAGAAGAAGCCATCTAGCTAACAACTATGGACCCGTAGGTCTGTGGTAAACTACTCACAACTCATCGGAGGGGCAAGGATGTTGATGTAGAGGCCCTCCATGGTCGATTCCCTCCTCCGGCAGAGTGCCGACGAATGCTCCAAGATGAGATCTCGCGGATATAGAAGGTTACGACAGTGGAAATTGTGTTTCATGGTGCCCCTGGATGTTTTTGGGGTACGTAGGTATATATAGGAGGAAGAAGTATGTCCGTGGCCGCCCGAGGGGCCGACGAGACAGGAGGGCGCACCCTAGGGGGGGCCCCCTATCTCGTGGGGCCCTCGGAAGCTTCTTGGCTTGCACTCCAAGCTCTCCAGATCACGTTCGCTCCAAATATCACGCTCCCGAAGGTTTCATTCCGTTTGGACTCTGTTTGATATTCCTTTTCTTCGAAATACTGAAATAGGCAAAAAAAAACAGCAATATGGGCTGGGCCTCCGGTTAGTAGGTTAGTCCCAAAAATGATATAAATATGTAAAAGAAAGCCCATAAACATCCAAAATGGGTAATATAATAGCATGGAACAATAAA
Source organism: Aegilops speltoides (assembly GCA_021437245.1). Lineage (NCBI taxonomy): Eukaryota > Viridiplantae > Streptophyta > Magnoliopsida > Poales > Poaceae > Aegilops > Aegilops speltoides. Next base: position 337,110,730 of record CM038145.1, read on the forward strand.
AAATTGTAGATACGTTGGAGACGTATCAGGGTGGCGTAGATCATGTTGACCATTTTCACCCGGGGAGGAAATTTCTTCTGTCCCCCCGTGTTCGGACGCCGGGGCTCCTCGTCATCATCGCTGTGTAGCCCCTTGTCCTTGTTCTCGGCATTTATTTTACCGGCCTGTTTGAACACCCAACAGTCTCTGTTAGTGTGGTTTGCTGGCTTATCCGGGGTGCCGTGAATTTGGCACGAGCGATCAAGTATGCGGTCTAGACTGGACGGTCCTTGATTGTTTCTTTTGAACGCCTTTTTCCGCTAACCGGATTTTGAGCCACTGAATCCGGCGTTGACTGCCGTGTCTTCAGTGTTGTTGCCATTGTTCCGACGCTTATGTCTGTTGCGCCGTGGCTTGCCGTTATTATCACGGACATCTGAAGTGCCGGAGTTTATTGGCATGGTGCTACTGCGAGCCAACCAACTGTCCTCGCTTGCGCAAAAGCGGGTCATGAGTGTCGTGAGGGCCGCCATGGATTTTGGTTTTTCTTGGCCAAGGTGTCGGGCGAGCCACTCATCGCGGATATTATGCTTAAAGGCCGCCAGGGCTCCGGCGTCCGGACAGTCGACAATTTGGTTCTTTTTAGTTAGGAACCGAGTCCAGAATTTTCTGGTTGACTCTCCGGGCTGTTGGGTAATGTGGCTCAAGTCGTCGGCATCCAGTGGTCGCACGTATGTGCCCTGGAAGTTGTCGAGGAACGCGTCCTCCAGGTTTTCCCAACTACCAATGGAATTTGCAGGCAGGCTATTTAGCCAGTGCCGGGCCGGTCCTCTGAGCTTAAGGGGAAGATACTTGATGGCGTGTAGATCATCGCCGCGGGCCATGTGAATGTGGAGAAGGAAATCTTCGATCCATACTGCGGGGTCTATTGTGGCATCGTATGATTCAATGTTTATGGGTTTAAACCCTTCTGGGAATTCATGATCCATCACTTCGTCAGTGAAGCAGAGGGGGTGTGTCGCGCCTCTATGCCGGGCTATGTGGCTACGCAGTTCGAATGAATCTGGTTGGCTATGTTCGGCCCGGTCGGACTTATCGATAGTGTATCCGGCGTGACAATCATCGTCACGTGTTGGGGGGCGCCCCCGCGATCCGTTGATCGATCTTGGCTGTCCTGCCTTGTTTTCCAGTATTTCTTGCAGGTCCTGCCTATTGCCCCGGGACGTAGTGTATTGGCGTAGGGGTGCGGGCTGGTATTCGGGCTGATACACCGTTTTATCCCGGCCACAAGGTGGCCGGTCAGCCGTGTGGCGCTCGAGTCCATATTCCTCGGTCGCCAGGACTTCAGTCCATCTGTCTGTGAGCAGGTCTTGATCAGCTTGGAGCTGCTGCTACTTCTTTTTCAGGCTCCTCGCAGCGGCCATAAGCCGGTGCTTGAAGCGCTCCTGCTCTACGGGGTCCTTAGGCACGCCGAACTCATCGTCGCCGAAGCTAATCTCGTCTTCGGAGGGGGGCATGTAGTTGTCCTCCTCCGGGTATCCGTCCGTCGCCTGTTCGTCTGGGCTGACCCGCTCGTCTTCCTGTTCGGCCTGCTCGAAGGCAGGCTGATTGGGGTTGTATTCATCTTCGACACCATCCGGATTGTGTTCGTCTCCTGTGCCGGTATTGCTGTGGCAGGGCTTGGAGCGGCGCCGACGACGCCCATGCTTTGGTTTCTTCCCTGAGGGGTTATCCTCCATTGCCTCATTGCCATTGGTTTCTTTTGGAGTATCCACCATATATATATCATATGAGGAGGTGGATGTCTAGCGCCCCATGGGCAGTGGTTCCTGTTCATCTCCTGCATCATCGTCCACACCGTCTTCAGAGTCGAAGTCAAGCACGTCGGTCAAATCGTCGATTGTGGCAATGAAGTGGGTGGTGGGTGGGCAACGAATTCCCTCGTCGCCTACTTCCCACTCGAGACGGACATAGTTCGGCAAAGAGTCTCCTGACAAAGAGAGAGACTTTAACGAGTTCAGCATGTCGCCAAAGGGCGAGTGCTGGAAGATATCCGCAGCGGCGAACTCCATTACCGGAGCCCAGCCAGAATCGGCGGGCTCGGGGGCGCGCGGTCTGGGGCCTACAACCGGACATGAGTCCAGGGGTCCGGAGACACAAGCTTCCTTGGGGGTGAAGTCTGTGTTCGGCTCTACCGCCGATGAGTGTGCGGCCTCTGGGTCGGGGTCCATCCACCCATCCTTGAATGACGCAGTCTGCCCCGGATTTAGGTCTGGGGCTCCTGCAGGTGCGATATCCCGAGTATTGTCCGACAGCAGGTCTAAGCCGTGCTTATCGTGACTGTTCGGCGCTCCTGGCGCAGGCCCGAATCCATTGAAGATCAAGTCTCCGTGGATATTGGCCGTGTAGTTCAACTTTCCGAACCTGACCTGATGTCTAGGGGCGTAGCTGTCGATCTGCTCCAGATGGCCGAGCGAATTGGCCCATAGTGCGAAGCCGCCGAACATGAATATCTGTCCGGGGAGAAAGGTCTCACCCTGGACCGCGTTGTTGTTGATGATTGAAGGAGCCATCGAGCCTTGCAGCGACGACACAGAGGAACTCTCAATGAAAGCACCAATGTTGGTGTCAAAACCAGCGGATCTCGGGTAGGGGGTCCCGATCTATGCGTCTAAGGCTAATGGTAACAGGAGGCAAGGGACACGCTGTTTTACCTAGGTTCAGGCCCTCTCGATGTAGGTAAAACCCTACTTCCTGCTTGATTTATCTTGATGATATGAGTGTTAAAAGAGTTGATCTACCACGAGATCGTAGAGGCTAAACCCTAGGAGCTAGCCTATGATGATTATGATTATGCCTATACGGACCAAACCCTCTAGTTTATATAGACACCGGAGGGGGCTAGGGTTTACACAGAGTCGGTTACAAAGAAGGAGATCTAATATCCGGATCGCCAAGCTTGTATCCCACGCAAAGGAGAGTCCCATCCGGACACGGGACGAAGTCTTCAGTCTTGTATCTTCATGGTCCATTAGTCCGGCCAAAGTATGTAGTCCAGCTGTCCGGATACCCCCTAGTCTAGCACTCCCTCAGCGGCGTGGAAGCAGATCTAGGAGGGTAGACGGTGGCGGCAGGGCGCAGTGGACGAGACGGTCCTAGGAGCGGCGCCGACAAGGTGGACGACGGTGGGGATGAAGCGAGAGGACGGGATACAAGGATCCCGGTCCGAAGCTGTGGATGAGAGAGGTCGATCTCTTGTAATGGACGAGGGCGTCGGGGTATCAGCTCCGGCATGGTGGAGGAGGACAGCTATGGATGGGGTGGCGGACGGCGGCAGACGGAGGAGGGTGTTTTGGTGCCCACGGAGTACGAATGGGGAAAAGGGAGGTAGAGAGGAAGGGGGAACCATGTATTCAGGGCGCGCTTGTCTCAAATGCAAGGAAATTTACAAACTTAGCCCCCGTTTCAAATTTCTACTACATTACAGCAACATTAGTCGGTTGGGGATAGGACGGTAATCTCGCATACACCAAATATTTGCCGACGAGAGTTTGTTTTTGGCGCCCACCGTGTATGAATATGAATCAGGGAGGGAGTCGATTTCGACCGAGGACACACTGTGTTTTGGCGCCCACCGTGTATGAATCCGGGTGAGAGGCGGTTACGTCACGTTTGGGTGAAATTACAAACCTACCCCTATTGAAACCTATAGAAATCCAGCAGATAGGCTTTGCGTGGCGAGGATAGGCGATAGTAATTTCCATCTCGCAGATTTTGGTTTGAGGTGATTCTCGCGACTTTCCCGCTTCGTTGAAATTTTGCGAGTGCACGTTTACCGTTCAACTCAATTCGAATCCCGTTTGTATTCTATTTTTTCAAAGGGATCCATTTTCAATTGGAATTGCATTCTATATACATCATTTTTTTATATATACTTTCAAAAGCACAACAAAGAATTCTTCTCCTTTATATGTATAATATGATTTACAAAAACAACGATCTCGAAATCTTAAGGTTGAATTCGAATTTTTTTAACCAAATTATGTTCTACTAAAATGTATGGATCAGTAATATCTACATATTAAAAAACATAGATGCGCGTGAATTCATATGAGTATGCATGTTTGATAGATTAATTTTGGTTCGAGTATGGATTACATGTATCATCATCTCGAATTCAAATATTTGAATCCCTTTTTTGTTCACTCCTTTCACGCCCTGCATGCTCCTTCAGGTAGCTATCACTCCTCTTTTCTCCAGCTCACCCGCACGCTCACTTCATGTTTCTCCTATCCTCGCAAACATGGTCTCTTGACGTCTCCCTTGAGAAGTGTCACACTCTCCCTATCATTATACATTACATGGTTTTCATTATCTCTCACGTCTCTACTGTTCTCTGGTATCACTCGGTACCTAAGCTTTCTTTTTCACTGCCACACACACAGTGTCCACTCGTCTTTCACTTTGTCTTTCTCTCTATGGGATTCTGGGATTCTCTCACACACCCTATATGTCTCTACATATGACTCATACCACTAAAATTACTCTCTCTCTCTCTCCTATAGACACAACATTTGTTGCGGTCTCCTTTTCGTCTCCATCCCAGACTGACATTATTCATTTGTTTACTGATCAGACAACCCCGACTACCGTCTCCTCTCTCTCACACAAACACACACACACACAACTCCTGCTTCCACTCCCCTTCCCGACTACCGTCTCTCTCTCTCTCACACACACACACAAAACTCTCGCTTTCGCACCCCAACTCGTATTTCTCTCACAAACATTTATCGACTAGCTAGCCTCTAGATAGGTTTATACACCCGCACACTCGTGCTTCCACCATCGCATACATGTCTCTCTCCCGCTCCTTGTATCTATGTAGATTTTTCTTCCCTTCTTGAGACACACCCTCTCGATCGTGCACACACACACTATCGCCTCATTTTAAGATGATACCTATCGCACACACACTCCTTGTGTCTTTGTCACATATGCACTCCGTCCTCCTCCACTCTCCCTCTCTCTCACACACACATGGGCTTTTTGCAACAACTAGCAAGATGCCCATGCATTGCATGGAACATCAAGATGCATTTTTATGAGTAGTTTATCTTGTGGGGGAAAAGGATGAACGAGGGAAGGCCTTATTTGCAAATGTGGAGAGGGGTGTGGTTATCTTTTTGCAAAATTGCCATAGTTTCCTTCCTATCCATCAGATATGGATCGGACGGCCTATATTGCAGGATGGCAGGCACACGATCATCACCGACAATGCTTTTTATAAGAGTAGGGATAAAAAATAGAGTTGGTGATGATGGTGGGCCTGCCATCCTGCAATGTAGGTCGTTCGATTTATATCTGACGGATAGGAAGGAAAATATGGCAATTTACCCACACTCTTTCCCACATTTGCAGATAAGGCCTTCCCTCGTTCATCCTTTTCTCCCACAAGATCTTGATGTTCCGTTCAACGAACGGGCATCTTGCTAGTAAGAGTAGATATTAGACCTATACCACTTCTCGAATCTTGAAACAAACAACATTCCTCCCTTATCTCATCAAAACCGCCAAAGGAATATATTTTGAGTGAAACATAACATATTTTTAGTGATATACGTATTTCAAAACTAGACTTTTTTCTATCAAATCGGTGAATATGTATTAATCTACTTTGATCGTGTGGCAACGCATTGGCACATTGCTAGTAGTTATTATAATTTTTTCGACACCAGACAAACGGTGGAGTACATATACAAAGAGAAGAGGCGTACGCACGCAGTCGGCCTCTCGCTGTCTCGCAAACATGAGTGTTACGTAAAGGCGATGTTAACAAATAAACCCTAAAACCCTAGGTGCACGATTGCTGCATTCGCGGGGTATGTGGTGGGGCACCTTTGTAGGAATAGTCAGCTCGCGTGATAATTTGATCCGTAGGAGTTGATGGTCGGGACCACACATGAACGACTTGGAGCACGATGGCTCGCTAGTTGCCACAGATCGAGTAACCACGTTTAAAATATCGTTTTTTAGCGGGGTTAAGAGTTCCGATTTTCAATGGCGCGTTATAAGTAGTAACTAGTAGTTTTTAGAACGATTGGTATGGAGCGAAAATGGAATTCATAGTACTACGTACCTCCTTAGCGCATGGTTGTATGGGTTTATGTTGCGAGATGTTGAACCTGGTAGTTCTAGGGCAAATACTATGGTTTAGATTTAGATGCTGGTTTTCAGTAATGAAAATCGGAAGGGGAAACCCTTCTTTGATTAAAAAAAACTACTACCTCCATTCTGGTTTACTAGTCCCCATCGTACTTTGGGTCAAAGTTTGTCCATGAATTTTACTTGTAAAATGTGAATGGAAAGTGAGATTTTGTTATACCCAAATAAAAAAGGACTGGAGGGAGTGATTGCTCGACACAGACGCGATCTCGATAAGCGCATGCATTGAACGGCGTGCCGCCAGAGGGCACTTTTCGCTGCGAGCCCAGTGAGCACGCCTCCTTGCCGCGTGCAACCAACTTAAGACTGCCCCTTTGCCTTCATTGAATCCGTGTGTGTGCGCAACACGTCCTTCCATGAGCAAGCAGGCATTTTAGAACACAAAATGACTAAAATATAATTAATTTACGCATGGTCTTGACTTGTTGTGCTTGCACTGGTAGCAGGAACTAGTAGAGGTTTTTCTTTATTTATAACTCTCCTCACATTTTTTTGGCTTTGAATTGAATCATGGCTATGGACATTATGTATGAATGTGCAGATATCTGTGAACATGAGTTTGATGTGGAAGTTGAACTTGGAATGTCGGGCTTGCGCGTGAACTATACCATGTCCAATGCTTCGTCTGTTATTGTTTGGAAAGTAATTGCTGTTATTACATGACCCAAAAATAAACATTTTGTGCCACATCAATAGATGCACAGACATCACAAAAGGTATGCTGACTGGATAAAAAATTGAACCTAACTATTATGAAGGAAATTTTGTATTGACAACAGTTTTATATAGCAGGAGACGCCTAGCCTGCTCTGCCTCTACTAGCTTATTTCTGGCTTCTTCCATCTCTTCTTTGGCTTGGGTGAAGAGAGCATTTGATTGCTCTTTTCGCTTCATCAGGAACTCAGCTACATTCTCAAGGGCTGTTGCACGCTTTCTTTCAGCCTTTACTAGTGCCACGAGGACACGAACAGCTGACGACTCCACCTGGCTTGTGTGTAATCCAGCATCATTTGGGGATTTGCACCTTGTGTCTAATCCAACATCATTAGGGAACTGGCACCTTGTGTGTAATCCAGCCTCATTTTGGAAACATGATGTCGAGGTTGACCATACTTCCCTCCTTGCAGGAACTGCATCCTGACATGAAGGTACTTCTTTTTTAGATCAATACTCAGAGCAACCTAGATCCATTTAGTAGAAGCCAGATAAACAAAACTCGGAGAAGTGAATTCAAAAGGAAAAAAAAATATAAAAACTGACTACAAAGTGAGAACACCTACTTCCTACATCAAGCTAAAAATGAAAGCATTAGGACGATTAAGACTCTTGTTATTACACATCGAAGAATACCACGCTTAAGAGAAACAGAAACTACAACATATACACATCGAAGAACACGAGGCTAAACGAAAGTAATTGAAAGGGTGTTACGTACCAAAGCTCGTTTTACAGGTTCGGTGCAACTCCTCTTTAACTTGCCATGCTCCTTGAAGATGTCCCGAATATCCCGTGTTTGGTCTTCATTGCTCCTCTGCATGTTTGCACTCATGGTTTTAAAATCTCAACATGGCAAGAAAAATATACTACTAGTAATACTCACGCATCTTGTGGGCAACATTAAAGCACTCGTCTGCCATGTTAGAGCATCTCCAACAGAATCGCAACACGCGGCGCTTGAAAAAAGCGTTTACAGTGCTGAGATCGAGAAGTAGATACTAGAGAGTAGAGGATAGTTCTTAGCATAGATAGATAAAAAAAGATAATTCAACTACTCCTTGTCGTCTGACTCCTCCTCGATGATGTCCTCCTCCGACATCTGATTGTAGGCGTGAAGATTCCGATCGTCGTCGGATTCCCAGGGCAACGCTGCTCCTAGCCTCATGTTGAATTGAGCGTCCGCTTTTCGCCTACGCTTGTCCTCGTGATAGGCGGCTCGCTCCGCCCTCCTCTTATCCCTCTCCGCCCTCCTTTGCGCGTAGAACTCGCGCTCGTTGATGATGTCCTGCGGGAAGTGTTGGTGCCACAACGACATGGCTTCCTTGTCCATCTCGGCGATGCCGAGACGGTGCTCCCGCCTCCGGTTGTTGCGACGATCCTCGTCGGTGCTAAGCCGCGGCAGAGGCGCGAGCTCCTGCACCCGCTCCGGCGTTGGCACGTTGGGGAAGTTCAATGTTCTATGAGGCCACCGGAGGCGCCACGCCGCCGCGTCGTACACGCAGGCGGCCTCGTTGGCGGTGTCGAAATTGCCGAGGCCGAGGCGCATCCCGCGGAACCGGATCTCGGCGGAGAAGCCGCCGGAGGGCCGCGCGCGGACGCCGCGGTATCCCCAAGTTTCCCGGCGACGCGGGGGCATGGTGGCGTGGCGGCAGCGAGGCGAAAAAGAGCGGGGAGAGAGCGATGGAAAGGCATAGAGTGGGGAGAGAGCGGTGGCAAGGCATAGAGTGGTGGGAGGGCGTTGGATTTTATAAAGCGCGCCGGACGCCGCGCGCCAAAACTAGCGCACGCCCGACCGCTTTTTCCTGCGCACGCGCGATCCTTTCCCGATGTCTCTGCTATCTCTACTCTCTTCTCCACTGTTATATTTATTTTATATTTTATATTTAATATTTATCTCTACTTCCTCTATTGTCTACTTTTTTTTCTCTATACTTTTTTCCCTTGCAATATAGGCTGTCCGATTTATATCTGACAGATAGGAAGGAAACAAATGGGAATTTTGCAAAAAGATACACATACCCCTCTCCAGATTTATGAATAAGGCCTTCCCTCGTTCATCCTTTTCTCAAACAAGATAAACTACTCATAAAAATGCATCTTGATGCGTGCAACGCATGGGCATCTTGCTAGTTCTAAAAACTTTTCCATCATTTGCCACACTACTGGTTGCAGATGAAAACCTACCCAAGCACAGCACGATACAGGAGCGATGCACAATTACAAGCTGATATTCTGGTGGACAATGGAGGCTATAACCAATTACTTTTACGGGAACAATAGCACCGAGGAAATTTGAAGGGTAGGTATGAACAAAATTGGGCGCACATCATCGCTAAGTGATTCAATACACACATTACCAATCGAGGAGGAGAATGATGGTCGCGGCGGCCTCTGTGAGTCATGGTCGGCAATGGGAGTCAGTTCATTGTCCACGACGGTGGTACTTCTGCGCTCGGCGTCGGCTTCCGGGAAGCAGATCCGAGTCCGTGGAAGACGATGTCGGGGAAGAGGCTCCGTGTACGACGACGACAGTGGACCGGCTCCAGTGCGGCGTACAAGGTCATCGATGAGGCAGATGCGCTGCGGTGGACGAGTGCGTCGATGTAAAGGGGAGGAGCATGATGGCTGCGGTGCCGTGGAGAAGTCTATTTTGCGGTGGGGATAGAAAATGGGGAGTATTCATGTGTACTACTCTGGGTGCCGGGGTGGGGTTGGCTGGGTAGGGTGAACCTAAAGTTACGAAAACAGCCCCCTACCAAGCGTCATCCGTAGGCCTATTCCGAAGGCTATGATGGTAACTTTCCACTGCTCGAATCAGGGTCGAGGGAGATTTTCCCGCCGACCTCAAAATTTTGTGACACTGGACTCCCCGTGTGGCGTGTTGAGTGATTCGGCTAAGCAACTAGCGAGTTGTAATAGTAAACTCTGCATATTAGGTTTGACCGAAGTCAAACTTCCTAAAGTTTGACCAAGTTTATAGAAAAATATAAACATTTACCGTAACAAATATGTATGATGTGAAAGTACATTCAATAATGAATCTAATGGTATTTATTTGTTATTGTATATGTTAATATTTTTTGTTATAAGCTTTCTGAGAGTTTACGAAACTTGACTTTGACCAATGCTAATATGCGGACTTAAATAAAAATGGAGGGAGTACACATTTGTTTTCTTAGTTTGTAGTGAACTTCTCATTTGTTGAAATTGTGAAATGAATATATTAGGCTATTGACTTCGAATGTAATGGTCTATACAATTCAATAGTTACAATCATTGTCGAATCCCAAGATGTATACAAGGTCTATAGTACTTCACAACATGCTCAAACTCACATAATCCCAGTCAAATGAGAATCTAAATGCATTTCATAGTTATTACTTTGTAGGATGCTACAAAAACAACCATAACTCTACATCAGCCATTATAGAAGCAACATTTTGACATATCCCAATGTGTGAATGAAACATGCAGAGAGAGCTTTTGAAGATGGAGCAGATAGGGTGGGAAAGATTGTATGTATGTGGACGAGAGAGTAGGAGACAAACCTAACGAGACAGACAGAGAGAGAGAGAGAGAGAGAGAGAGAGAGAGAGAGAGAGAGAGGAAGAAGTTAGGTATGTGAGAAAGATGGAGACATGTAATATACGTGAGATGCGTGTGCATCCGGATTCTATATACGTGGAAGGAGAAGAGACAAAATGTTTGATGAGAGAGCTAGAAAAACATGGACGAGAGGGGAAGGATCTCGTGGGTTGAGGGATTGACAATTTTGTGCGGGGGAGAGAGGGATTGGTAATTTTGTGCAAGAGAGAGAGAGAGAGAGGGTGGGGGGAGGAGTCAGTCAGCCGTCGTCACATCACCCTGCTTCCAAATGACCCCACATTCTCTAGCGCTGTGTGGTCGCTGTCTTCGATCTGCTCGATGCCCTCTTTGAAGATTGAGGTGTTGTGCATGTTGGGGTGCAAAGAAGCACAAGTGAGAGTGGTCGCCGTATAACCTTGGATGGGGATGAATTGTGTGCTCGGGGGAGTGTGTGTGTGTGTGTTGTGCTGCGTCTCTCTGCTCTCTCTCTCTCTCTCTCTGTGTGTGTGTGTGTGTGTGTGTGTGTCAGATATTGAGAGAAAACAAACCTAAGGAGAGAAATGGGTATTCACGAAGAGATTGTGCGGGCCTTGAGGTGGGCAGGGGTCGCGTGAGGGTGTCAAAATGTGCGCGTTGATGCATGTGTTGCATGCGATCGTGCGAGGGACGGACGAATCGAGAGAGATGGTTGTTGTGTTACAGATGCTCCTCTCTCTCTCTCTCTCACACACACACACACACACACACAAGTAAACTAGAAGACCGTTCTCTCATGTATACACAACGTATCTGCATCTGTCTATGTCTCACTCATGCATGATCATTTGCACATTCACACCTCTCTATGTCAGTATCACACGCACACCGTCTCCACATTACCCTTCCGCCACAACACACATATGGACACATACACACGTTCTCTCTCAGTCACACTCACAAAATCAGTATTAAAAAAAAACTAGGGCGCACCTAAAATGTCCAAATCCAAATAAACACGAACTGGAGCTAAATTCAAATATATGGAAGTATTGCAGCGTCAAGAACTTTCCCAGGAAAAAAAGTTGAGTAATATTCGAGGATTGTTTTCACACACACAAAAAGGTTCGGTGGATGTCCTTCGAGCGCGACACGGTGACGCGCCGTTGGATCGACCGCGCGGCCGCGGTTCACGTGCTTGCACAGGATTCTGTATCGTGGTTGTGGCATTAACTAATAAAAGCGCTGCCTAAGTCTAATGGTTACGTGTACTAGTACGGTTTTCTTTTAAGTTTGACCAACCTTATATAAAACAAAAGTAAGCTCCCACACGCGCACTCATCAATATGTCGCCGCCGTTGCGCATGCCGGTGCCCGCCTGCTCCGGCCAACAATTTCTCGCCCATCCCCGCCGTGTCGCCGCCATCCCTATGCCATGAAGCCTAAGGCTCACTCGCTCACGTCGTCTGCAGTCCCTCCTCACGATGCCGCCGCGCTGCCAAGCACGCGAGCAGCTGGTGGAGCCGCGTCTATGCACGCAACGTACAAAGAGGAGGACGAGCATGTGCTCCAGCACGCCGGCGAGGAGGAACTTGTCGGCGTTCTGGGAACGGGGGTCCCCAAACTTGCCTGCCTGCGGCCTGCGGCGTGGCTCAAAGGGGGCCCAGCGCGGCCCATCTTCGTCAATACAAGCTCAAGACCCTCGCAAGGGGCCAAGCCTCGCGAGGCGGACGACAAGGAGCTTCCTCAGGCACGGCCTCATCAGGCTTGCTCACGAGGAGGCGGAGAGTTCAAGGCGGGGTACCTTGCGAGGTGCCCATGACGCAAGACATGACGACCAGGCGCCGATCAGGCGCCCGGCCGCGTGATGTCCTCCTTTCCTCTTTGGTGAAAAGGGAGCAAGCGCAGGCGAGAGCATCAAGCAAAGGCATCCATTTCGGTGCAACGAGACCAAGACCAGCCCAACGGCAGGGAGGAAGTCATTGTGGAGCCCAAGCAGGCGTCACCACCAGAGCCTTTGACGGGCGAAGACCAACTTTAGTCAGGATAAGTGTACCCGCTGTTCCCCTTCCAAATGGCCAATTGTTGGCGCCCTTCCCGCTCAATATTTGGGAGGAGGCCCAGGGCCTTTGCCTATAAATAGGACTAGCCACCCCCTGGGTAGAGGCATCTGGATCCTCACCAAGAAACCAATAGATAGAGCGATTGAACTCCTCCTAGCAGTTCATCACACCAGCCAAGAACAGACCCTCGCGAGGCTGTTCCTCCTTGTATTGTTCATTATCAGCCCAAGAGGCAATCCACCACACCACACACTGGAGTAGGGTATTACACCACAATGGTGGCCTGAACCAGTATAAACCTTGTGTTTCTTGTGTTGTTCTGTTCGTAGTTTAGGTTCTAGCGATTCAGCGAGGAGCAGGTAGGCAGAGGGCGAAATCTCCGCGCGCACCCCAGTGTTCGAACCTCAAGGGTCTGTCGGAACCTGAAATCCGACATTTGGCGCGCCAGGTAGGGGTGCGCCGGAATTTTCCTTCCGTCGTCTTGTTCTTCTCCGACCATCGCATCCATGTCTGACGCTCGCCGGGCTCGCGCCGAGCGCCGAGCCGCCCTCGCTTCCCGCGTCGCCCAGACGACTCCCGTCGCCGGGCGCCCTCGTCGTTCCCCGTCACCTGCCGTCAACGCCGCCACCGGCCCGGCGGGGAAAGAGCAGCAAGCATCGTCCCAGCATCCATCCATGAGGCGAGACGGCCGCACTGCTACACCCTCGGTCACCCCCGCTGGTTCTTCGTCCCACGCGCCCCGCGCGTCCATGGAGGCTCGAGCTGCGCTCATCGCGGCAAACGAGCTCTTGCGCTACCTCCCAATCGACGACGTCTACAAAGAGTGGCTCGACCGAAGTCGCCCGAGCTTCGCCTGCGCGCGGCTGGGGCTCCCAGCGCCGTCCTTCTCGCTGCACGCGCCCGCTTCGCTGGCAATGAAGCTCTGGGCGCGCAGCCGCCTCCCCCTCAAGAAGGCACCTGGCCCCAAGGCGCGGCGGCCTGGCGGAACCCGCTCCGTCGAGCGCCAGTAGCAAGCAAGCAGAGCCGCCAAGAAGTCCCTCGCCCTCGAGAAGCTGCCCGAGCGCTCCCTGCTCCAGCACGTCAAGACCCTACGCTGCTCCCAACTGCAGCGCACGGGGACCCGCAGGACCAAGCTCTTTGTCGCCCAAGGCCTCGTGTGGCCACGGCGGGCTGCCGCGCCTTCACCTCCGGCTACATGGCGTCGCGTGGCCGGCAAGTTCAAGCAGACCTGCCTCCTCGCACGACAGCTCTACCGACCTGCAGAGTTCCTCCAGTTCACGGCTGGGCATCAAGGCTGCCAAGGGGCGAGAAGGTCATGGCCCTGGTTTCCCATGGCGCTCAAGGACGGGCCCGCTTTGGCTCTGAATCTGCTCGTGCAGGATCTCCTGCAGGACGAGATCGCACCCTCTTCATCGCCAACTTCTAGGGTACTCGCGACCGCCACCGCCGTGGCGACATGCGCCGTATCAAGCAGCAACCAGGGAAACCTTGCAGTAAATCCAGCGCTTCAACAACGCGCCTCAAGATCCCCAAGGTAGCGGAGGAGGCCATCATCTCAGCCTTCTCCGGCGGCGTCTTGTGACGTCAAGATGAAGGAGGAGTGGCGATGCATGAAGACCATGCACCTCCTTAGAGCTGTTCAACTTGGCGACAAAGTGCGCCGAGGGCTGAGGAAGGACGCCTCTCCTCCTTGAGCTGCTGCCGAGACCCGTAAGAGAAGAAGCCCAAGGCCAGGGCGTGAAGCGCAAGGGGCTGCCGTGCTCATGGCGAGCGGACACCAAGCGGGCGTAGATCAGCCCGAATCCTCCAAGGCGGTCGGTATGCTGCGTGTACCACGACCTCCACACCCACAACACCAATGAATGCCAAGAGCTCCGGGCCGTGCGTGAAGGAAGGGTCGGCCGACGTCCCGACCACAGCGACCGGGGCTACGGCCGAGGAGGACGAAGGAACGCAGGACATTGGGAAGACCACGGCCCACGCCAAGGATGGCGCGACCAACCTCGCGAGGATCGCTGGCAAGACCCACCTCGTGAGGGAGGCTGGAGGGATCAGCCTCGCGAGGATCGCCAGCAAGGGAACGCAGGCCTCCCTCCGCTGCCGCCGCAGCCAAGGAGAAATGACGACCGTCATCAGGACAAGGGGGCTGGGGGCTTCTAGGAACCACGTGCAATCGCCTGCATCCTGGGCGGAGCTCAAGCCCCAGCATCTCAGTGCATCTTCAAGCAGTTCGCCCGCGAAGTGAATGCAGTCCTCCCCAAGCTCGAGGCCACGCACCCTCTCAGGTGGTCAGCATGCGCCATCACACTCAGCTCAGTGGATCAACTCAAGTGCGCGGCCATAGCCGGAGTTCTCCCGATGCTTTGTTCCCTAATCATCAGTAACGTGCTAGTCACCAGGACCCTCATCGACGGTGGGGCAGGGCTCAATGTCCTGTCCGTGGAAACGTTCAACAATCTCCAAGTGCCCTACAATCAGCTTCAGCCAACCAAGCCTTTCTCCGGAGTTACAGCGGCTCCTTTATCCGATTGGGCAGGTGCGCCTTCTGTCACCTTCGGGCACGCGACAACCATCTGCACCGAGCTCGCCGACTTCAACGTCGCCCACATTACTTTGACGTACAACGCCATCCTCGGGTACCGTGGCCAAGTTCATGGCTGTAACTCCACCACGGCTACAACATCCTCAAGATGCGAAGTGGTGGAGTCATCATGGTGCCTGCGAGGAGAGACGCGATGTGCTCCACGGAGCGAACCTTTCGAGCGCATCCTTTGGAAGACCCGGATCATGAAGCAGGAGGCTTCCCGAGGCCGCCCCAAGAAGAAGAAGACATCGTCCGGCCCGGCCCATCGGGAGGCAGGCCCTCGGGGCCAGCGCTTTGCTCCGGGGAACCTCCTTCCATCGCGATAGGAGAAGCGCCGGTGCCCTCCTCGAGGCAGGCTCGGGGCTCTCCCGAAGGCCGCCGACCTCGCCAAGGTCACGAGGGAGGCACTTGGGCACTGCGTGGGCGTGTTTGAAGCACGTTTCCCTCAAGAAGGAGCAAGGCAAGGAGGGCCAAACCCTCACGAGTTCGTCGGCCAAGGCCATTCAGAGCCACAGGAGTCAAGAGTCATGAGAGGCAGCCGCCGCTTCAGCTGTGGCCCCCATCCAGGCGAGGATGGTGGGCTCTTGCGTCTGACATACCAGGCTCAACCAGAGCAGCGTCTCAGAGCACCTCCGCCCTCGCAAGTGGGACGCTGCGAGGGTCCGCCCGCCAGCTACGTTCGCATGCCTTATGGCTTGCCGAACGCGGCTGTCGCGTACCAGCGCCTCATGAGGGCCATCCTGGAGGCTCAAGAGGTCAGGCATTCCGTAGCCCTGGTGGAGATGGAGATGGTCCGCAAGGAGCCGCCAGCGCCTCCAGAGCCTCCCGAGGCCCCTGGGCCTGGGGGTTCGTAAGGATCGGCTCCCGTAGCCCACCGAGTCTGCTACACCAACACCCCCTCGTCCCCAACATCATTAGGTGACACCTTTCAAGTTTCATTTCCACCTGGGAGCGCCCTCAGGGCCGCATTATTTCCAGGCCGCATGGGTCCATCCCTGTGGCGTGTATCCCTTTTATTTCATGTTCTTAGCTTACCTTATTGGGGCGCCCCACGGGCTGCATCATCCCCAAGTCGCTCGGGTCTGACCCAGCGGCGTGTACCATTCTTGCGTTTATCTTAGGGCCATGCTTTCGACCCATCATGCTTGTTATTTGTTGCTGTCCGTGGCACCTTTTCTTCCTGGATGTCGTAGCTTGCGCGTTAAAGAAGTGCACGATCATCGCGACTCGGGGCTCCTACCGGCTCTCCGACCCTCACCCTCTGGTCTTGTCCACGGCATCGCGACACGGCATCGATCGGCCAGTGAGACCAGCTCGAGGGCAGGACACGAGGGCGTGGAGTTTTGACATCTAACCCGACTTGCGCGTTAAAGGGGTGCACGAGCATCGCGACTCAAAGCTCCTACCGCTCTCGACCCTCACCTTCGGTCTTGTCCACGACATCGCGACACAGGCATACCGGCGGCTAGTGAGACCAGCTCGAGGGCGGGACACGAGGGCGTGAGTTTCGACATCTAACCACCTTGCAGCGTTAAAGGGGTGCACGAGCATAGCGACTCGGGGCTCCTACCGGCTCTCCAGCCCTCACCCTCTGGTCTTGTCCACTGACATCGCGACACAGCATACCAGCGGCGGTGAGACCAGCTCGAGAGCCGAGACCCGGGGCGTGAAGCACCGGCATCTAGCCAAATTGCAGGAACATACTCCAAGATGAGGCCCAGGCCAGCGCAGCCTGCCTTGAGGTAGGGCCCGTGAGTCCTGCTACTGCCCAGGTGCCCAGATACACCTCGGCAAGCCCCAGTGCCCGGCCACGTGTCGAGGCAGGGCTGTATCGCCCGGGGCTCCTCCGGAGAGCCCCCTCACGCGCCTGATGGAAGCACCATGCTCCTTGTTGGACGACACCGCCAAGGCGGCTATGCCCGTACACATCTGAAGCGCTATGCTCCGCGCTGGTGATAAACAAGCGAGGTGGCCCCGGGCGCATCAACCTTAGGGACCCCGAGGCTCGGTGTCTAGCCTCATCGCAACACCTCCCCTCGGAGTGCCTTGAGTGGGCTGGGCACGGGGGCTCTGCGCCTGGGTCACGCCAGACGCCACGCCACCCAGGCCCCGGGCCTGGTTCGTCAGACGTCCCTCCCGGCGGAGCCAAAGGTACGAAGGCCGTTTGGCGTCAAGGGACTCCTGAGCATCGCGACTCGGGAGCCTAGCTGGTCACGTAGCCCTCACTCCTTAGTTACAAAAGGCTAGCGGCCGGTTTGAGGTATCATGGGGCGGGCTCTGCGAGGCGTGAACAGCAGATCCACCGCATCTCACCTCCCTAAGAGTCACCCCCATCTCACCTCCCTACTTGCTGTTCGGCGCCAAGGGGGACTCCTGAGCATCGCGACTCAGGAGCCTAACTTGTCACATAGCCCCTCACCCCTTGGTCCCGTCTGGTTTCGGTCCAGACTAACTTGTAGGTGAGGTATCTGTGAGGGCAGACTCTGCGGCGTAGAACATAAGCAAGTAGGAAGGAATAGCGCAAATTTCAGGGAATTCAAAAGCAAATATTACAGTCCATACGGTTATCACAACAAGTTTTAACGCCTCCCCGAGGCATGGTGCATGTGCAGGAATTAAAAGCAGAATGGGAGCCACGACGAAGTCACTTGCCGGCGGTACGCGGAGAGGGTTCGCCTTGTGGAGCAGCGGGGCTAGCAGCGCTCGCTTGACAGTCTTGAAGGCCCGGAACTTCCCAGCAGAGCCTCCGCGCTGACCCTTCCACGGCCTCAATAGCGGCGGCTGCACGCTCGCATCACTCGCTGGCTCAATGGTAGGTCGAGATTGATGTTGGGGTCGTGAAGATAGATGTGGTGAAGACCAGCGTCGGTATTCTTGAGAAGACAAGGCGTGCCTCGGCCTCAACCCGTGGGGCCAAGGCCAAGGGTGACATCTTCAAAACCACGAACCGGGAAGGGAAGAAGCTTGGCGGGGCCATCCTCCTCGCCCGGCGGCAGAGGCTCTCCGGTCCGCTCTCATAAAGCGTCTTCAATGAAGTGCGAGCCTTCTTGAGGAGTCTGGACTAGGGGTGTCGGACAGCGGACTATCATTATCCGCGGACTCCAAGACTACGAAGATACAAGATTGAAGACTCCGTCCCGTGTCCGGATGGGACTTTCCTTGGCGTGGAAGGCAAGCTTGGCGTCTGGATATGTAGATATCCTACCATTGTAACCGACTGTAACCCTAGCCTCCTCCGGTGTCTATATAAACCGGAGGGCTTTAGTCAATGGGACAACATACATTACAACAATCATACCATAGGCTAGCTTTGGGTTTAGCCTCCTTGATCTCGTGGTAGATCCACTCTTGTACTACCCATATCATCAATATTAATCGAAGCGGGGCGTGGGTTTTACCTCCATCAAGAGGGCCCGAACACAGGTAAAACATCGTGTCCCTCGTCTCCTGTTACCATCCGCCTAGGCGCTGAGTCGGGACCCCCTACCCGAGATCCGCCCGGTTTGACACCGACATTGGTGCTTTCATTGAGAGTTCCTGCGTGTCGTCGCCGATAGGGAGGATGCCTCCACCCGTCTTCAAAGGCGGTGTTTTTCGCCGAAGGGGCCTTGGCCGCCGCCAAACTATCGGCTAGGTGGCTTTTTATGACCGCTTTGTCCGGCCGCTTCGACAATGACCTCTCAAGTCGTCGAAGCAATCTTAGCGTCAGCTCGAAAGCTGCCGAGCAGTTGGATCAATAGAGCTCTCGTCGTTGCGAGCTCTTGGATCGTATCGCCACCTACAGGAGTCGCTACGGACTACAACCAGATTGGGCTTAAAACCGATCGAGAGAGATTAACTCTCCCGAGGCCACCCACCACGTCGCGGTGGTAGAGGAGCATCACGGCAACTCTCCGCTGTATTGAAAACTATTCATGCCGGATGCGAACCCTCCATGCGGATTCCGCGGAGGGGCGGACTTCGATCGAGCATTGGACTTAAAACCATGCATCACTCGGACTCATTGGATCGTGTCCAGCTACCAAAGCTTCAAATTCGAAACTCCTCGGCCTTTGAGCCCCAAGATGGGCAGGGATCGGACTTTAGTCCACTCACCCGCCCGGACATATCACGATCTATCTCTAATATGGCAAGAGCCCATTGAAATAATTACATCACTCTTGGGCGATTCCTCCACGTTATGGACGGGATAAAGGACTGCCGAGAGGAAGCATAATCTCAATCTTACGCAATAATTGCACGGACAAGGAATATTAAACACCATTGATGTCGCAAAATTACACGTTCGCCGATCTGGCGTCCATAGTCTGAAAATCTTGTGCGATGGACAGTTTTCGAGCGAAAACCAATTTTGGGATAATCCGGACCCAACCTCGATCCATAACAACGGGGTGCCTCACACTCGGGCCCAGATGCAAAAAAGAAAAAAAAAAAACCCAATAAGGGCGCGGAACCGTCTTTGGAGGGATGGCTTAATGGACCATGTAAGCTTCATAATGCAGAGGAGCCGTCCCAACACATAGCCCGAGCATGTTGGGTATTACGGCGGGTGGCCAAAAGTGGCGAGAGCTTCTAGCCAGGAAAACCACCCCAACAACACCGATGCGGTATCAGCAGGTCTTCAAGACCTTCGCATCAAACAATATGCAGCGAACAATCCAGCGGACTCTTGAAGTCTACCAAGTAGCAACAACAAATCCATGGGCGACACAGCTATTACCTTCAACGCCAGTGACGAGCCTAAATTCCGAACAGCTAGAGCACCGGCCGCTCGGTGCTTAGTCCCATAGTGGGCGGCTTCGATGACAAAAGTCCTCATGGATGGCGGGCGGACTAAACCTCATTTACAAGGAAACTCTGCGAAAAATGGAAATCGATTGGAGCCGTACCGAGCAAAGCAGCACAACCTTCGGAGGAATAATCCCTAGCCGGAAGCGCTGCACCGGGAAAATCACACTCGATGTGGTGTTATTTCGCCGGACAATTCTGATCCGAAGAAGTCACGTTCCAAGTGGCCC